>VZRW01007751.1:492815-538501 GCA_013398125.1 Aegotheles bennettii | reverse complement strand
AGATTCCGAGAAGAGAGTTCTCAGCTTCGAAAAAAGTCAATGGAAGTTCAAAGCATTCCTCAGATGCTTTCTTAGCAGTCAGGAGCGAAAAAGCTGATAAGGGGAGTTCTCCCCCCTTCTCCGCCGCTTCTGCCGGGAGCTCAGAAAAACGGACCAGGAGCCGGAGAAAGCAGGAAAATCGAAGAGAGAAGAGAGGGAACTTCCTGATTCCTCCACCTTTTATCCATTTCTAGCAGGAAGTTTTGGGTTATGGAATATAAACACCAGTTCCTTCCTGAGACGGATTCTCAGATGAGACAAAAAGTTTCAAACTATAACATATGGGTTAGCGGTGATGTAGGCAGGCGGTTGGACTGGATGATCTTGAAGGTCTCTTCCAACCTCGATGATTCTATGATCTAACTATTGCACAATATTGCCTCTTCACCACATGGATTTGTTCAATGATGTACCTCACTTTAGGTACTCTTTCTACAACTATTTGTAGCTATTCTGATCAACAGTCATTAATTTGTAGTCTTTCCTCTTTTTGCTAGAGCACTTATTCAGCTCATCATTAATGAGACTTTCAACTAGGGATATGATTTCAAGACTTGCCATCCCATTCTACCCCATTTTTCAGTGTATTAGCAGATCCTTTGCCATTTAAAAAGAATTTGTATAACTTCCTGTTATTTTGCAGTTCTTTAACACCCTTAAAATATGCAAGCACTCTGAAAACAAGCAATTTTGGGGGTTATTCCACACCATTCAGAATATATTGCAAAAACACAATGTAGACAGATTCCCCATGTTTCTGAACTGTAGAAAACACAGAATACATAGATGAAGTACACAAGTCCTAAAGAAAATACCTAAAGGAAAATATCTAACAACAAAACAATACCTAAAGAAAAAAATTTTGGAAAAAAATGCCTATGCTTAAGTAGGGATCTATCACTTTAAAACAATCAGAAGACAACAAACAGCATAAACAACAGCATTAAAAATTTATAGAAGATCAGATACAGCAATAGAAAGGTCTTGTAAAAATTTCTAGTTTTCATATTCACTTCATATTCATTTCATATTGACTGGATAGTCAGTAAGACCTTAATAAGCTGCCTTCACAACTCATCCAGTTTCATCCCCGCTCCAAAGGGGGGGGGAAAAAAAAAATTGAAAATTCTTCCAAATCCCACCTGATACAAAGGGCAAAAATTTTTTTAGATAGTGCTGGGAGTTTTTTGGGTTTTGTTTGTTTGGGTTTTTTGTTTTTTGGGGTTTTTTTTGCTGTGAACATTGTCAACTTCTGTTTAACAGCTGTGAAAAATAAATAAAATCATTTTTTAAAAACCCACAACCAGTTTTCTGCAAGTTCTCACATCCACACAGCTATATGGAGGTACACTTGAGCTGCATGTCACATCAAGCACACACTCAATTTGTTGGCTGAGTAGTATCACTTGGAGATGCAACCAAGAGCTCAGAAAATAAGATGAAGATATTTCTTGCTCCCTTTTCTTATAGATCAGAGACCCAAGCCAGGACTCTTCTTCTATACAAGTTACAGGAATTTAACTGGACTTTTCTAGTTCTAAAATAAACAGTTCATAAAGCAGAAACAAAAACTAATTCAATTTCACATCACATTACTGAAATTAGTAGTACCTTTGTTGTGAAAAATCTACATTTGACTTTTCCTATTTTTATGTGTAGTTTATTTATAAATTACTAATGTTTTTCCCTGGGGCAAAATGGCTGAAATAATATCTACACCAAACCATATCCCTGTCATATGAAGGAAAAAAACCCACAGTACAAATTGACTCAACGAGGGGGAGCTATTAGCAATGAATACACAAGTAATGCTCAGTTCTGCACAATCATAATTACCTACACAGCTGAATACTTAACATGCTACCTCCTAGAAGAGTTACCAGTGGCTGCCTACATTATTTTATAGACAGTCAAGAGAACTAAAAATACGATGGTTAGGGAGAAAAAAAAGTTGTATTTTTTCCCTTCCATAAAATGATGTCTAGTTACACAAAAAACTCAGATTTCAAGACAAGCCTTGCTTTTTTCAAACCATATAAAACATAAAATCAGCTACAGTACAAATTCATCCCTTTAAGTGAACCTAGTAATCATTTGATTATAGTAAGACATATTTGGCCAAAGAACTACATATTTTAAAGCTATTAAATAATCAAAAATGTAATGTCTCCCAATCATTATAACATACGTATAACAGAAACAACAGATGAACAATGGCTAATAATACCACTACAGACATTTTTCTTTCCTATCAATACATAACATGCAAGGAAACTAAAAAGTCAGGTCTAAAAGAGACGATAGTTTTACAGGCACAAGGAAGCTCTGTACACCATCTCAGACATTACAGAACAGGGGAGGTGGGGGAAACCAATTAACTAGGTGCATCCTTCTCTCCATGTCTAAGATCCTTTGCTCACATTATGTATTCATGTTTTGCTTCTATTACTCTACTATACGGTTGCCCCCTACCTCTCCTCTGGGGGAAAGATAACCTTTGGGGGTATAAAATACAAAAAAAAAGATTAAAAAAAAAATCAAGCTTCTCTAGGAATATCTGGGGAGAAACCTATTCAAATGCAACCAAATGTGTTCTGAAAAACAAGGTTTTCACCTGCCTCAGCAGACAAGACATTATTAAACTTTTTTTTAAAATAATCACTACTACTACAAAAAAAAAAAAAATGAAGCCGCCACAGGAAATCATGCAAGCAAAAGCAAAGAAGTTGACTCTGAAAGATGTTCTTTTTCCAGAAAGCACTGTGATGAAATTGACTGTAAGGGTCTTTAAAAAGCTGACCAAATAAAATTGTAATAGCAAAGTATAATAGCACTTAGTTCACTGTTGCGCAGTTGTTTCTGCGAAACACAAACTCTAATTATTCAGAAGGAAATTAAGCTTTAGCCTTTAATGCTTGTGGATGAGAACCAGTGCAATGTTGCACTGGGAGGTTTTCAGGTTGAGGAGAAAAAGCCCAGTTTAGCTCAGTTTTTTTCAAGAGAGTTACACAACTAGAATTTGACCCAGCAATTTTGAGAAACATAATTTCAATGAGTACACAATCAAATCTAATCTAGCCATCATATATGTCAACACCCCTTCTCCATCTGCCTGAATTTTAATAGAACCTTTTATTTATTCTGGCCAAGGCTTGAGCCTGGCAGTTCCTCCCAAGATGAAGGGCTTCAGTACCAGCAAACACTAATGATACATACCAGTTCTTCCTTGAGTAAAAAGCAAATGCTCCAAGAGGTAGAGAAGCAGAACAAGACTCTTTAGAGAGAAAGATCCCTAAAACCAAGACAGAATTTTCCTGAGGACTGGGCAAAGCCCACCTGAGAGATTCACTGTACATCGAGTCTGCTCTTAAGTTTGGATTAAATCCTTCAGTTTCCTTCCTCTAACTCACAAGAGAATGCAATAAACCCCCAACTGCCCTACCAATCCATTCTCTGGAATACCTCCCAAAGTCATTTCTGGTCTATCCTCTTTATTCAACAGAGTGCTTTCGTGCAATTTTATGAACACAGCAACACACTAGATCATCCTGGCAACATGAAGAAGCACAATTTGAACTGGCTAACTGTCAGTGGAAGAAAGATGGGTTGGCTATAGGAAGAGAAGAGAAGGTGAAGGAACAAAAACAAAGCTGAAAGCAAAAGACTCCTTTTGGGGAATGGCTCTCACCAACCAGAGGAGGTATACTAGAAGTATAAGCAGGGACAGACTCTTTTCTTAGCTCTCACTGCTCTAAGAGATGCATCTTTATTGCAGAATTAACAAATCTCTTGAGCTTCCTTCTCTAATCTAGTTCCTACTGATGCAAAAAGCCTTTCACCAGTCTGGTTAACCCACTGACTTTCCAGATGAGACAAAGACTTTCAGGAGAGTACTGGGGTCCTCTAGTGCCTTTCCACAGCCTCCCACTCAGTGCCCAAACAGTCTGCCAGCAGTTCCATTGGGAGGGGAATGTAATGGAGTTCTATACCCAGGAGCCAAAAACTAAGGGACACATCTTCCAGCACATGTGGGGAGCAGTTCCTCACCAGTGAGGGCCCAGCAATTCATACAGACTTTTCAGTTTGGTTGTTCCCAGCAAAACCAGGTTAACCCAATCCTCCAGGTTGACCCTGCAGTGAAATTGTACTGAATAAAGGTTTTTCTAATGCATCAGAACTTTACATTCACCCATACAACACAATTACAATTAATTTCCAAGGGGTGGGGAGAAGGGGGGAGAGAAGTATTTACTTTCCCAAAGTCTAAATACCATTCAAGTGAGATTTGTAGTATGCGGTCTGGCTGTAATGGCCGGACACTAAACTGAGCTGGGGAAAAAAAATGTACACAGTTTAAGTAAAAATATCAAGTGGCTTTGCCCTCACTCCACAATGGATCACTGTAAGTATCCAGAATTTATCAATTGATGTACATTAATGAGGATTACCTAGGTAAAATTTCTTCAGCCAGTGCAGGAGTGCTAACTTCTGGTTTAAAGAAAAATCAGTAAATACAACCAGGAAACTGATGTACTGGCAAACTTAAAACAAACAAAAAAAAGGCACACATGGAGTAGTTCCAAAATACAAATATCCATCATTCTTTCGTCCTGGTCTTGTCAGTGTCCAGGGGCCAGCACAAAAGTACAAGATGAAAACCATTAATTTTAGACATCATGCAAAAATAATCCAAATCAATTGCCTCCAAGCTCCCCAAAATAAAAAGTGAGCAAGTCTGATCAATGACTTTCAATTAAGATGATGAAAAACGGCCGCTGAATTTGCCTAAGGGAACCCGGAAGCCACACACACACTGTATTGCACTGTTATCTCTAGCTGAAAGACAGTACAGATAAAGGAACCAGCCACATGAAATTTTGAGATTCATCCCAGGTGACCATAAAAATAACAGAATTTCAAAAATTTAGAGACCAAGCTGATTCCAACGGTAGAATTCCCACTTAAGATTTCCCAAATTAAAAGTCCTTCCAATAATAACAGAAATCTGAAAGTCTGCATTAGCAAGGGCTAGCTCCTTCCAACCGTTTGTTCAGGGACTCTCCAACAAGCATACAGCACACTGTAAGAATTCAATTTGGAAACCATCATCTAAAGCACAGAGGAGAACAGGAAAGTCATATTGCTATAATGCTTAGATTATCAATCATCTTGACAGTTTATTGGCTTTATCACCACACATACCATTAAAATGATGTCTGGCCTAGAATGTCAGGAGGCAAACATTAAACAGACCAGGATTAAAAAGCAGATCCCAAACAGCACTCCAGTAAAGTTTCCCTTCCACTCTGAAATTAGTTAGAGCTGACTAAGTAACTGGTGCTAGACTTTGAAGAAATATACAGCCTAAAAGGCGGAGAGTCAACACAGACTTGACGAGCTGATAGGTAATGTCATGTTACAGCAACTCCAAAGCTCCTGCGGTTGATTTATCACGTACTGTGTGCAACAGAATGATTGCCAATGGAGGGGGGGGTGGGGGAAATCAAAACAAAAACACAACAAACCAACAACAGCTTAATTTGCTGCTTGTTAGAGCCAAGGGCTTGAGTCAAAGGGGCCAAATGTACTCCCTGAAGTCAAGCAGCAATGCTTGTTTTATCAATTTTGTAATTACCAAACACACACGTTAACAATAACATTTATTACACTAAAGAGATTTTACAGATTATGAATATATAACAGTGACAGAATATATTCATAATTCAATAGTACCAGACACTGAAAGAGATACAAATCCTGAATTTTTAAAGCATAACTATGTGTGTCAGTCTGGTAACTACATCCTGGCACAATTAAAACTATTCACCAACAGGGTAAAGTTGAGAACTGTGTCATTTGTTCAGGACCATACTTTCATGTGCTAAGGGACATGTGGACAGGCAGTTACAGCTAATTAAATGCAACTTCCCTTTTCCCCAAACTCCCACCTCTGAAAAATCTGACATTTCTAAATATTATTTTAGTTCCTATTTCCTTCTCTTCTTCTTGTCTTCCTTTCCTCCCAAAATGTATTGACATTTGCATTATCCCCCTAATTTATTTAAAATAAATATGTCAATTTTAAATTACAAATAAGATAATGGCATGACCAACCAAGAGAACCAGTCAAATCATTGAGTCACAGTATTTGCTGAAAATAAACTGTTTATGTGCTTTCTTATGTCAGTCAAATCTCAATTTTAAACAGATTAATCCAATAGCAACTACAGCCTACTATACTGATTGATATCTCATCACATACATTGCTTGAAGGAGTACTTCCATCTCTGAGAAAACTGTTGGGAGGTTCAGTATTTGCCAAATACTTATAGATCTTCGTTGCATGAGCATTAAAGCTTTTGATCTCATTGCAAGCAAGATTCAGCTCTGTAATTATTATTTCATAGTTCACACATATTTTGAGGGACTGAAGCAGTGTTTTTCAGTACATGTTGTCATTTTGAAATTAAAAGGCAGCTAAATGAGATCCTAACTTAAGCAAAAGTGCTGACCTGATAAACCATGGCAGCAATTTGTAGTAAAAATCACTGTTTTATGCTTAACTGTGACATTTACTATATATCAGCTGACACAAGAATTTCAGCAAGGTCAGAGCCACAGAAGAAGACTCTCAGCCGAATTTTAAAATACAGGTAAAGACCTCTAAAACTGTCATCTGGCAAAAACACACAAAACATGCAATCTCATAAACAAGACTGAAGTTGAAGAAGATCTGAACACTTCTCAGACATCTGACATCACCTCTCCTCAATCTCTGAATGACCCAAGTGGAAGTCCTAATTGACTAAAAAGGATATTCTAAAATAGGAACCTAATGAGGACTCTCTTTGTTGCCTCCAACTATCACGCTGGCTGAGGAGTAAGGCTTAGGACTGATCTAACCACAGAAACATCTCCAACAAAGGAAAGTTTAGATGCTAACCATAGTATTAGAAG
Source organism: Aegotheles bennettii (assembly GCA_013398125.1). NCBI lineage: Eukaryota > Metazoa > Chordata > Aves > Caprimulgiformes > Aegothelidae > Aegotheles > Aegotheles bennettii. The sequence goes on along the minus strand of VZRW01007751.1, from coordinate 531,505 downwards.
GTCAGGAATACAGGAAGGGGACCTCAGAAAAGCGTAGATTACCAGAAAATACACACAGACATGAACTCTCCCTCCCCAGAAGTTTGTTTCATCAGCTGTTCTTTACATTGAGCTAGTTCCATACATTTATTTGGAGGAGAGTCAGGGGGTGGGGTGGGGAGTGGGCACAAAAGAAAAAAGTGAGGGAAGAAAACACGCATATTCTACCTATAACTATTACTGTGTTGTCTTCAAACTTAGTGAGGAGAGTAAGAACAATCTTCTCCAGTATCAGATTAATCCCTACCAAAAAGTAGTATAAAATTAGCATCCTAAACAGAGGGAAGAACAGCTATGCTTGCTTCAGGAGCCTCCACTTCATCAACACCTGCCTATGCAGAGCATCTAAAACACATAGCGCACTTGCGACAATGAAGTGTTATAGCAAAAATACCCCAAGATATTAAGAGGACAGGGTAATTTCATTTTACACTACCAGAGGCTTCACTATATGCAGATTGCTTGCTCTATGAGCTTTACTTCTCATACCACAACTTCTGTACCCAGCAAGTGCCCAAGGACCCAGGCCTCACTAACAGTTAATGATCCATTAGACAGCCACTGTGATGCAAACCAGAAGGTGGCTAATACTCTAACAAAGTGGCCCTAAACTACAATAACAGACAACATTCAAGGATTACAGCTACTATAAACCAGTAGTGATAGTTAATAATGGTAATATTTTATTAAAACTGCTAGAAATAATGCATACCAGACACCCAAACAATTACAGATGACCACAATGGTATTAGAAAAGTTGTAATATAACACTGGAAGAAAACAAGCCAGCCACTTGCTACAGCACAATGAATGTATCTTCTCAACATATACTCTTCCTAGTTGTTTCACCACCACAGGCACAGAAAAAATTGAATATAGAAATTTGAATGCAAAACAGTCCTCTGTACTCACAATTCTATGCCTCATTATCAGGACACTTGCTCAAACAATTTGACAATCCAGACCCATTCTTGTGTGAGTGGGCAAATAGCTCCAAGAACACTTTAAACACCTAACCAGTATCTGCATCCTACTTCAGAATGTGAAAAGCCACATGATTTTATCAACCACGTATTCCTGGAAGAATATTCTTCTTTGATTTACGAAATGAATTAATAATTAACTTTCTCATAAGTCTACAGTTTCAACAGTATTTGTAGGACTGATAATTCTCCTAGCCATAAACACAAATCAATGTGAACTGCAGAGACGCTATGAAAAATACAGTGGCATTAATTTCTGGAGGAAGATTTTAATCATCTCTTTCAAACATTTTAAGACACTGCTGTACATTTTGCATTAGAGTCTTAAAAGGTGAGCATTTCTACTTCTGTTTAAGAAGCCTGTAGAAACTACTATTGTAACAATCACTTTCATAAATGGTCCCCCAAACTGCCTTTATTACTTCTATACTGAAAGCCCATATATCATTTAAAATCTTAGAATGTAAATCATATCTTTACAATAAGGTATACTTACTGGGCTTTCTATTTACAGTACTAGATATAAAGAAAAATAGCACCAAAACAGCAACATTTAATACCTCTGCACCAACAATAAAATTGAGTAAGTATTTTGAGATCAATGACTGTATAGAATCAAAACGAAGATTCAGCAACAAGCATCTGTGCATTTTTTCCAGTGACTGCCAGGACACTGCAGGCATGTTCTCTGCCTAATTCTGATCTGCAAAGAGGTCAGAATTCCAAGTTTGCTAAGGCTGCTTTTCTGAAGCAACAATTCCTCAGTCAACTAAAAAGCAGTATTTTGGAGCATACATCTCTCATCTGGTGTTCATTTTTCCTAAACAACAAAAAGACTGGAGCAGAGTTTGGAATCTAATTTAGAAAGGTCCCGGGGCTGTCTTCATTTTCTAAAGCTTCATTTGCAAATTGAGAGGAATATCTCACTTGGTCCCAAATACGGAATGATTACAAACACTTAGTCACAGAGCTTAAAATAAAAAATAAAATAAAAAATTTTTAAAAAACCCAACAACCTAACTTTTTTATATATTTCAGCCCAGTTGTCTTTTTAGCATCTTCAACCAGTAGCTGGCTGCTGCTATGACCTGTCTGAATCTGAAGCACTGTGGAGTTGGATAATATCCACTGCAACCATACAGGTGCTCAAACACAATAATGGCAGGCAGCTGCCAAAACATTCTAGTATCAGTTACCCGAATTTCATTAATTTAAGTTTGTTTTCAGACCTCAGAATCATCATCACAAAATATAGAAAAGCATTAAGGATGTTGCAACTTCAAAGAACTACTAGGGGGAAACTATTTTATTTATCTTCAGTCCCTAAAACAGTTCAACTTGGGTTGAGGGGGTCAGAACAGGGAGAACAAGGGGAAAAGAAGTTAGTTGCTTAATTTTTGAAAGATAATGCATCCATTGTATTTCAGAAGTTAAAATCTTTCAGTGCACGATGTCTCAAATTATTTAAAACAAAAAAAAAAGCAAACAAAAAAGAAAACCAAAAACCAGAGTCTAAACCAGACACTGTCAGCAACATCTCACTACTAACTTCTGAGACTCCATGCAGCTGACTTTCCTGATCTCACAACCTGGCTCTCACTCCAAATACATCTCCTTCACACACCCCCCACTGCAAATACACATATTCCCCGATCCCCCTTAGGACAGTATACTTACACCGGATTTCTTCCTGTCAAAGACAGCTGCATCCTACTTCCATTAAAGTTTAGCAAAACAAAAACACCTTTTACTGAGAAAATGTCCAGTTCTAAAGTTACAGAGACTTCCAGAATGTGACAGGTCTCACAGGAAAAAATAAAATTTAAAAGTAGTTGCCTACTGATAGGAGAGGCAGGATTTAACCAGAAGCAGCATCACTTTCCAACACCTTGGTTGCATATACAGTGAAAATACAGAAAGTTGAGGCTCTGGAACAAGAGGTTCTGAGGACATTTCATTCAGACTAGCACACACCAGTAGGTTTTGGTTCAGAAAACAAAGCACTTTAAAGAGATGACGCATATTTCCTCATTTTCCATGACAGAAATATGAAATAAAAAATTAAGCTTTATTTCATAGAGGCCACAAAAAGCAGTGTCCTATTTATAAAAGTAGAAAGCCCTCAGACATCTGTAATATTCTTCCAATGAGCACTGCTCAATAAATGTTGCAACCCTGAAGCTTTTAAATGTATTAAAGTGATGATATCATCACTTTAAAGGTACTTCAACAGGACATTACGAGAGAAACAATTTTCTTTTTTCAAACTCAAAATAACAGTAACCAAGTTGATTAAAAGCATTTTCTACTAAAAATATTTGCAGTATCTGTGTTTACAGCCTTCTCTTGGTGAGAGTAGAAAACAATATACAAAATTCTGAAATAACAAAAGCCCCCATGAACTAACATTACACAATAAACATTTCGTTTAAGAGATGCATGCTATGAAAGCATAATTTTTAAGTTATAGTGATAAGCAGAAATACTAAATAATAAATATTTGTAAGATAGAATATTTCCACCTATTGTATTTAAAAGCTCCAAAAACATATTCAATTCCATGCACAGAGCTGCTCTGAAAGCCACACTGAATATACTGCCTTTGTTTGTTTAGGTTATGCACAAATAAATATTGGGATGACAGTTAAAGACACATCCTTGAAGTAGTCTACCCAGTAAATTTGGAAAGAGAATGAAGGGGAGGAGGAATAAGAAAGTCTAGCTGTATAAGATTCTCTTTGTTGCCTGCTTGTTAAGGAATCCTTCTGGTACAACTGAGGGGATTATGAATTCACATGTGAATTTATCCCCTATTAAACTTTTAGTAAAAGGGTCAGTTAGCAGGAATGATAAAGCTCAAGCACACCAGTCAGATGCTGGCAGAGCATCTGTGACTAGCTCTACTCAGGCATATCACATATAGCTTTAACATCAAGAGGAAGCTATGGGGGAGGATGGAAAACAGTCCATTTCTAAACAGATTTGAAATAGTGCAAAGTACAGTTTCACACAAGACAAAGGCAGCATGACTTCAGGTCACGCTTTTTTTTTTTCTTTTTTTTCTTTTTTTTTTTTTTTTTTTAAAGGAAGCACAAAAGACAGTCCAGGCTAAAATCTCCCATCTCACTGGCAATGGCTTTTACTACTCCCTTAAGACTTCTGTAGTACTTTGGCTACTTAGATCTTCCTCTTTTCCACCACAAGAACTCCTGCTGTTGGGCTATCTTAGCTTCCAAGCAGTGCTCCTAGACTTACAAGTATATCACTGCTATATAAGTGGCAGTTAAAATTATCCTGTAACCTTGCCAGTGCTGAAGCCTGATGAAAATTTACACTTACACATCACCTCAATATTGCATACTTTCTTTTTAAAACTTACACTTTTATGCAATGCAACACAGAGGGCAATCCTATTTTCACCTTCCTACCATTGTATTATTTCTAAAAGAGATTTAGCTGAAGCTTTTGGGGTGAATAGAAAAGCACGAGGGCCAGCAACAGTACAGCAGCTTCAGCCACAATGCAAAACTCACCTCCCTTATGACAAGTGGTTCTGTGGAGCCAGTCTGCACATTCTCACCAGGCAATGCATCCACATTTTGGGTGCCCTAACACATAACTTGTCTTCTCGGACTCCTTTTCAAAACTGCTGGGGATTGCACATTCATCTGATCTTTCCCTGACCCTACCCCCAGCTGCAAGTCTCATACACAGCATTTGCAGCACACACCTTGGTCTCTAACATTGTACAGGGCCTGCATGACAGGTCTGCAGGCAAGCAGAGCGTGGCACATGAGCATCCCACACTACAGGGAGGGACGTGCCTGCTAGTGCAGCCCTGTGCTCAATAGGACCATGATGGAAGACACCCGCTCCTTTCCTCATTGGGTGGCTCAAAGAACCCAGGAGCATACTCCTCATTCCCCTGCACTTGCAGGACCAAATGTGCAATATTTTATGTTGAGACTTCCAGAAGTATAGTTATTTTAGGAGTCAATAGTAATGAGGCAGATGCTCACATTACCTGTCAATTCTTTTCAAATGTGATATCAATGAATTCTAGCACATTAAGTGACATGAATAAAAAGATAAATATAAAAGAAAGCCTGACCTTCAGAAAACTTTTACCAGGCTTTTAATGAAGAGTATTATAAAATAATCTTCACAACATACTACACAGAAAAGTGAAAATTTACAAAAATTCTGAAATAATACTTCAAAGTCAATGACAATGTGACACATTTTTCAAAGTTATCCACAAAAGCTAAATAGTGAAAATTGGATCATATATATTGAAATTGCTTGGAGGTAGAAAAGGACAACTAGTTTGGATTAAACCTGCTTTCTGCTCACTTCACACTCAGAGTAACCTAGTATTCTATATGCTTTTTCTGCCCATTGTGGCCTGGTCAGGAGTATTCCTGGAGAAGGCTGTTTTATGCTGCTAGGTCAGTTGTAGTCTGCAGCACAATTTACATAGCATCTATTTCTATTTCCTGCATGAATGAATATCCCAGCATTTCTGTCAAACATTTGTCTACGTAAGTTTAGACTTCACTTAAACACCATTTTTACCATAATTTAAATTGCTTCCATGTTAATGGAAAGAAAAAACATTGGGTTTTTGTTTGGGTTTGTTTGGTCTTTTGTTTGTTTGTTTTTTACATTTTGTGTTTTCGTATTAAATAGAAGGGTTTTTTCTTATGTCTGGAAGAACAGCCTTACTACCTAAGTCATATTTTTCTCAACTCTTGTTTTTAATCTCTTACAAATGCTTGATTTGACTGTGCTATTGATGCATTTACAATTCCATATGATGGGATTGCATTGCATGGCTTAACATATAAAAACAACCAAAGATCAGAATATTTAAGACCTGCAAAATAATCTTCAATTACTCTCTTTAGTCAGATTATAAACTAAGCAAATAAGGAAGTCAGACATGTGCCATGCTAATATACTTGCACAACAGGATTTAAAATTGTGAAAACAATTTTAAAAACAAGTGGTGATTTAGAAGTTTTATGCTCTATAAGATGGGGCTCTAACAATTTTTATTGTTTTAAAGAAGGAGGATCTGCAATCTGTAACATGATACAATTTTGCATCAACTAATCATCAGATTACAATATTTTTGTAACATAATGAGGAATACAACTCACAAATGTCTTCACCCTTCCCAGGCACACTTCAACTGCTGTCTTTTTCCCCACACAGAAAGAAAGTGAATAGCCACTGAAATAATTTAAATGTCTTCTTTAAAAAAAAATAAGCAAGCTTTCTATTATACAGTTTGGAGAATTTTTGTTTTTGTTGTCAGAATTTGCCTTTTTTTTCCTCCATTATATTTAGAAATAAGAGTACAATGAAGAAAAGCAAGTGAGTTTGCCATCAAAAGCATTCATTGCTCTGACACACAAACACCTGTCAGTGGAAAAAGTCTTCAACTTCTTCGCTTCTCTTTACTACGAAGCAAATGCGCATGAAGCTTTCAAACTATTTTCTTCCAGTGTTTTGAAGTACCTTTCAGTTCACATGAAGGCTAACAATTGCAAAGAAGCAGAAGAGAAGGAAAAAGTGGCACAACGGAAAGACTGAGGAGCGGTGAAAGCCTCCCTGCTTAGAGTTATTCTTTTGTTGAACATTCTTATGGCACACCCATTTAAACCACAGCCAAAACGATACATAAATATCAGGAAAAATACTTCAAAAGTTTAATGCCTAATATAAATTTCTTCCCCTGTAAATTTTTTCTTCCCAATGAGATTTAAATAGTAACAACATGAGAGCACAATACATTTAACAATGAGCTACAGTATTAGAATACTATTTATATAAAATTATAATTTATAGTTTACACAAGAATGTCTTGCATTGAAACAATTATCCCAAATTATCTTAATCAGCCTGTAACTGATAAAACAACTACAGCAGATTAAGGAGGTTTCATAGCTAACACAATGACTACTGAAACAAGAACCAACATTTTTAGAAATTGTATGAAAAATATAACAGATTATATTGAAATTCCTGTTGCCAACAGACACATAACTGGAATTAAGCTTGCTAATTTCCTAAGAAAAACATCCAAAATATCAATTTCATACATTGAAATTTCATATATTAAAAAAATTTCATATATTAAAAAAATTTCATGTTAAAAATTTTCATATATTAAAAATTCATATATTTTAAAAATTTCACATTTTCATATGAGATTTTATATATATATATATAAAAAGAAAACTTGCATAAATATCAAGCAAGTGATCCTGTGACAACAAAGCCTATCCTTCTTGCGGATTAGTAAACCTTCACTTTCATCTGATAAAGTAGCTCTTCCTCCGACTCTCAGTGCTTACCCTCCCCTATCAATCCAGGGATACCTTTTCTCTGAAACAATTACACTTGAGAAGTTTTGAACTCCTGGTTCAGACTAATCCATCTAACAACAGAAGCACCTTTCAAGCTTCCATTTGACACAAGTCCATCGTTCATCATTTGCTGGTGCATATGCTTTTTGCTGACAGAGCTCCATTACTAGAAAAAGCTCAGTAAGTAAAGCTGATTTGAAACAACTATATATTATAGGTAGCCTGCATGAGAGATGCTGATTTTGAGTCTAGATCGCCACATAAAAAAGGATGGGGGAAGGGAAGCTGAAAAGAACTATTTAATTATTAAAATACTTTCACTTCTAACCAACTGCTGCAATGTGATTTATTAGTGTTAATTTGCAATTTACTTGGGGAACAAGGGAAGAGAAATTTAACTCTATATAGTGAGTACACGCTTTGTAATTTTTGGACCAAAAATGTTTTTTGTCTTTGATTAATAATAAAATGCTGCACCAATGCTATCAAAACACAAAACCCTACAAACTTTAGTATGTTGTAATATCACCACAGCTGGAAAACAATATGCTGAACCATAAATTCAGCAGCACAAGCAAGAACACATTTGATTCTATTTTTTTGACCAAACAATGACATAATTGTCATTAAACATAAACATTAAAAAGGTATTTCTCTAGTATCTTTGGCAATTGTAAGTGATTTACCAATACACATTAAGCTTCAGCATTCTGTGTGGTTCTGTGTGGTCTCTATTTTACAAATGCAAAGGGCAAAGAGAGGTTAAGTAACATATTCAACATCCACATTTTCTTATTCATCACTTCGGCTAATCAACCTCATGATTATAGGAGTGGGGAGGCTCAGAAAATTTGGCCAGTTTGGCTGTGCATAACTTAACTATCAGGATTCTTTTCTTTTAGACAGTCAAATAGTCAAAAAAAAAAAATAAAAATAGGGAGGATTGGAATAAGAGATGGTAACAAAATAACAGGTCTCTCAATTAAGAACAATTAGGCTTCAAGAAGGTTCTTTTAGGCTCTAGGGAAAAAATAAAATACTTAAATGAAGCCAAGGAGGTATAGGCTCAGCCTAAATGTCAAGTAATAGCTATATCACTGCTGTTTGAAATCCTTTGCTGTGAAAAGGGTGGAAAGCCACTTCCCGTAACATTCAGAAATATTGCAGTCAGGCCAATCTCATTGGGGAAGAGGGAGACAGAAAAGATAGAGAGAAAGGCAGCAGCTGAAAGAATGACACCGCAATCAGATTTCAGGATCTATCTTTAAGACACAGCCAGATAAGGTCCATTCCAGCATCCAATATTTTTTTTCTGTTTCACTGACTAGAATGAAAAAAAAAAGAAGTTAAAAATGGGAACAGAGACGCAGAGTTTGTTGTTTTCTTGAAGAGGTTTTAAGTTCTGTGCTTCAATTTGAAAGAATGGGGCTTACAAGTTTCTACCTAGATTACAGATTTTGTACATTAGAGACAGTTTTCAATTTGTCAGCATGGTATAAACAGCAATACATGGAAGTAACAGCCAAAAAACATCAGTGGGATAAAAATAAGTATCTTGATACTTCATGGCTCATTTCAACAGATTTGTTTCTGACACCAGTTTTTTTAATTGACAGGAAGTACAAACCTCTTATGATTAGTTCCTTGCGTAGACATCGTGAATACTCCCAGAAGACGCATAGGACACCACGACTGAAGGCAGCCTGTGCTCTTTGCCCTCTTCAGCCTAGATGTTCAAGAAGCTACCTCAGACGTGTCACAGAAACAGCACAAACATGCTCTGAGGAATCTCAGTTTGCCAAAAATTGGGGTAATTTCTCAGATTCTACAGTATGCTTGATATACCAAAATAGCAAAGCTGGAACTTGATTGAATATCTTAAGGAAATTTGCATTTATGCATAAAAAAATTATCTCCAAATTCAAGAGAAGAAATCTGTTTGATTACCTTCTCACCTCCCATACTGGGAGTCTGGTAACCAAGCTCAATCTTAGAGTTACTTATTAAGTACCAAATAAAATTAGAGTCCTGTTCCACAAATTCTTTTCCCTGTTATCATCTAAGGAAATGAAGATACAGGCAAAATGCAGTGTACTTTCCTGATGCACTTTTTAAAGAGTTAATGTGATGACCTAACTTAACTAAATCAACTTAATTATCTTCATTTGTGGAAAAGTCTTCTTCCCCTTCTCCTTTATGAGAAAGTTTTATTCCCACTACCAAACCACAAACATTATTTTTGTGTAAAGAGAAAACCTGGTACACTGACATGGAAATAGTGTCTATTGAGGTACAGACATCTCACTTAAAACTATTCAGTTTTTTAAAGTATATTTTAATGAGAAGTAGAAAGCATTTAAACTGCAGATAGAAAAAAAAATCAACAGGTGTGGACAGCAACAAAAATCTAAATACTGCTCTGATGATCAGACTAAAACAGAAAGCATTCAGCTCCCTGGGATTCTATTTTGTAACTTATGGTTCCATTAAAAAAATTAAGTAAATAAATTTAAATTACCACATAGTTCAGATGCCCTAAAAAGACTGAAGTCAAGTGAGCCTCCAGAGACAAGGGCAAGGAAGGGGGACCCTAGTGTGTATGTGTTTATTAGAAAAATGTTAAAAACATATTATATGCAGTTCAGTTATATGTTTTATGTAGCTCAGCAAGTGCCAGGCACAGGCAGTAACACTTCTGAGGCAATCAGAAGGGAAAACACCCCCCTTTAACAAGGACAAAACCAGTACTTTCTGGAGCCACAGGGTCTGCTCAATTATCCCTGCCTCCTCCTCTGTTTCAGCACCAATTTCAGAATAGTACAATTAAACTAGGTTATTATGATCTGAGGAAGCTTAAGAAAAATTTTAAAATGCTCAGTTTTACAAACCTTTATTTTAATGAACATTATATCAAACCTGTATTACAGCACAATGCAAGGTCTCTATTAAACAAGCAAGCTTTAGAACTCCAGGAGACAATCTAGAGATGATCTGCCCTGCATTTCACCTCTTCTACCTACTAAAATGGAAGTCTGAAGTACAACACACTCACACCTGACAAGGATTGGACCTAAACCTACGTGCTGATTTTACACAGCCACCAAAATACTTGTTTAAACACAGGTTCCATTTGAAACACTTCTGAAGAAAGATGTCTGCTGTGATTAAATTCCCTCTCCACTGTTTCTTACACAGTTTCTTTCTCCACCATAGTTAGTGCCAGCCACTTTTGGCAATATTTTGTTAGACAAAGTGGGTGATTTTCTGCTTCTCCCACAAATTAATTGCCACATTTCCTTTAACTCACAAAAAAAAAAAAAAAAAAATTAGATGAAGTTTTGAAAAAGGTAACACCTTTTTGGTTGATATAAAAGATGAAATTATTCCAGGCCCCATTTTGCTACAAACTGAAGACATGCACACTCTTTAGCAGATTACTCACAAGCATGGTCAGGGGTCATGCATATAAAATGGCTAATGGCAGAGTGTTAGCGATTTTTTTATTTACTACACAAACAAAGCTGACTGAAAATGAACTGAAGGTCCTGCAGGGTGAGCTATATGTTCTGTAGATATAAAATTATTGGTCATTATGAAAAAAAAATCAGATGCAGTAGTTACAATAGAGAACAGTTAAGTATGCAAAGAATGTAAACATACATCAAAATACAATTTCATATTTTCTAGGGAAGATCAACAGTGATACTGATGCTACGAGGCTCCTATTTTTCATTTAGTATGTCTCAAGCCTAAATTATTAATAGTAGACCACTCCACATCTGTCAAAAAGACTGAATCGGAGACCTTTTGCCTGAGGTTAGACTCTCAGACACTCCAATCAGCACATTTAAACTCTTAAATATGATGTTGCCTTCAGTATTTTTTTCTATCTAGCTTCAAGAGCAATTTATGAGCTTATGAGAGACACATGTCCAGAGTGAAAAAATTGACTTCTCTTTTTCACAGGATGCACAAACTTCAAGAACCTTGAACCTTTCTAATCTGTCAACAAAATACTTGGCTTCAGTTGCCAGATAGATATTAGTAAAATAAAAATAAGACACACACAATACTGAAACTAACAGCTCAACGAGACAGAATTCCAGCAGATTATGTATATGTGCATATTCATGCAAGCAAGAGACAAAAATGTAACAGAAACAGTATCAAAGTAACAATGAAATCTCTCTGCCCAAAAGTTCACCCAATTTGCTACAGTAATAAAGTAGCACAGATGGGATAATCAATGAAAAAAAAAAAAAGAAATTATGCTTTCTTCAAATAAGAGATCAGAAACTACAATACAAAAGACTTCTGTAAAAGTCAGTAACTTTTTGTAATGGTTACTTACCTGATAATTTAAATGTATTCCTTGTGAATTATGTTGCTCATTAATGACTTACATAGTCTCTAGTATAACTGTCAGAACAGCTGGAAGTGTGGGATGCAGATTGTGTTAAAGCTTTACTTTCCAAGTAGTAACAATGCTAAAAATACATTTGAGTATTTCAAAAGAACACAGGCTATTTTTATTAGAAACTGTATATATTGCAGAGGTCAGAAAAGCATGCTTGTTTGACTGGCTCCTATATACTTAAACTGTCTCCCTGTGTACCCAAGAGTTGAATACTAGAGTATACACATCTACAAAGCGAAAATGATCCATCAGGCTTCAACAAGATCTAACTAAGGAGAAAGCAATCTCTGAAGTAGAGATGCAATATGTAACCTAAGCATCAGAGCTTTTTATCTGCTGAAGTGGTTGTCAGGAGTGAAGGGAAATATATACACTTAAATTACCACAACTGCTATATAATTATCACCTTTTTTAATCCTCAACACTAGACAGCTCACAAAATACTAAACATTTTTACACAGTTGCTCTCTTTCCCTCTCGCATACTTTCCTTTATGGCAGGTAACCTAAAAACATGCCAACCCCAAACAGCTGTTTCATGCCAGTAAATAACTAGGAGGATTACACCTTGGTTGCTTGCAGTTATAACACAAATTTAAGAAACAAAATAACTGGAGAAGACAGAATCGCATTGAGTTATACCTTTTGTGTATCAGAAGTGTTTGAAGTCCCAAATACTCACCGAGGTGTAGCATCATAAATACACGTTTATGATCAGAACACCATAATTTAGCACATGAACATCATTATGCATTTTCTAGTTTAACATAAAATACATTCACATCCTCAGACAATTGAAAAGCTTAAAACATAAGCTTCGCAAGACTGGAAGGCCAAGACCCTTCAAACAAACATTGTTTGTTGATTGTTGCTAAATCAGGTTTTAATCTTGTTTGATAATCCCTTGCTCTTAGAATACAGAAATAGAAATAGGTGTAAGATATTTGTTTAAACTGAAGTGAGCTCCTCTCTGAACCACTAGCAATTTGGCGAGTCAGATGAGGTGGCATATCACAGCACTCTATTAGTTCATGAAGACCAATAACTTGTCTGTAAAAATCTGCAAGGGCCTAACACACTTTAACAAATGACAAAGGTTATTAAAGGACAGCTTGTGGGAGTATAATTGCTTTGTGACTTTATCGCTATTAACAGAAAGAACAAACATCGGTAGAGTTAACACCATGAAACACGAATACAGGAATCCACCGAGATCTTGATTCAGCAAAGCCCATAAGGATGTTAATTCCATTCTTATATTACAAAACAATTAAGAACACGGTTTAAGCACATGCTATATGCCTATCATTTAACTGGAGGAAAAAGCAGTCGTCATCTCAGGTATCATGACGGTCTACATTATAGTATAGCGAGAATATACTACTGCTATGCTGGTGCATGTTTTCTATGGATGATGAAAAGATTCTTGCCAACTCTGCTGTAGTTTTTAAAGAGATTCTGTTGAGTAAGCTACAGGATAACTGAAAGTTTACAAGGACTCAGTCTTCACAGATCTGTTCACAATATGCAGGATCTCCCCCAGAAAAACCTGAGTTTTTTCTGCAAGCATCAGTTTTATCCATGTTTCTGAAAAATACTTTCCAAAGTTGAGGTGTAAATCAATTTATATTACAGGAGTATAATTGTTTCAAAATAGGAGGAGGAACACCAGAGAGAAATCTGACAAGGTTAAAAGGAGACTGGGGAAAGGTTTAGGTCTAACACATACTAAATAAAATCAATCAAGCTGACTTCTCAAGAATTACAAAGTAAGATATGTCATACCACTGCTCAAAATAAGGGGAAATGAGAGATAGGACTCCCAACTGCACAGCAACACTTGCTTTGTACAGAAATGAAGTACTATACACTAACTCTTAGCTCCCTGCAAAACACTGACTCCTGGCAAAGTTAAGGCAAGAGAGTCAATGCTTTGCACTGAACAAGCTAGGAATTCACTGCGAGCCTGAAGCCCCTGCCTTGCTCATGGGCAACACTTCCAATTACCCAAGAGGCCCTAGATTTTGCTTTTGTGGAAACAGCTGCACCTTCCTCTTCCTTTCTGCAGTGGCAAAACACTTGCAACAAACTGATCAGAAACATCTTGCCTGATGCAACACAGAACTCTTCTGAAAAGGCTATGTCCCACTGCAAACCCTGCCTCTCCTTCTCAAAACAGCGTTAGTTGGAGAGATAAATGTATGCATGGCATATTCAGAAGAATCTATAATAGGAAAAAACATTTAGATACCTACTTTATATCAAAGGCCCAATCTACACAAAAGGGAAAAAATGAAAAATATTTCACAAAACAAGAGACTGCTCAGTATGAATACAGGCATCACAGTCAGCTTGAATTTGTACCACTGGGGCTTTCTCTTTTTTTTAGCACAAGATGTATTATATAAACAGCTACTTAAATCTACTTTGCTAATTTTCTTTTAGTAAAAAGGACATATGGGGCCCTCAGATGTTAGGCAGAGTGCAATTGGCTAACTAATATCAACTATAGAAGGATCAAGCAACATTTATTAAGCCCCAATTTGGACATCTCCACAATAATTTATGTATATTTTATATTTCCTTGGAGTCAAGAACTACAACAAACTAGAAGAACTTCATGAAACAGTTATAAATGTCCATTTCTGACCTAACATTAAAGGAAAAGGCTTTTACAAGATTTGTGTGACATTTTCCTCTCTGGAATCATTTGTACTCCCAGAAGCCAATAGACACTTGGCCTCCCAGCTCCTTCAGTGTCTCAGCCCAGATATCAGTACTTGGTCTGAGAATTTTGATCAAGTCACAGTCTAAGACTTACACCAAGTCATCAAACTCTTTCCTGCCACTCACATAATTAACCTTAACTCATTTTTAGCCTTATTGCCTAGCATTATCTTTAAAACTAGTGCAATCTACCTAACTTTACCAGTTAGCTTTCTTTTTAACCTATTCAATGCTGGAATATTGTCAGTATTTTATTCATCTGTTTTCTTCTCTGTTGGTGATGACAACTTTATCTGAATAAAGACTGTGATTGGTCTTATCCACAGTATTTGATAGACAAAGGCCAGTTTAGCTAAGTCATATATCTATAAATGAAATACTGTTTGAAAACAAACAACTTCCATTAGTTGATGAAGCTGCTACAGTTCTTCAGCAAAGGAAACTTACTACCTCCAAATAAAGTTTGCAATGAAATGTTATTGGACCCAGTAAATCAGTATCAATGCTATTCAGTAGCAGCTGGGTATAGCCTATAGCCACACAGCAAAGATTGTTCTTGCACAACATCAACCCAATGAAGCAGCTATCTTTAGAGATTGAAGATCATTTATTTAACAACCTTCTGTAACTAGTATCAATATTAAGGCCCCCAAAGACAGACAAAGTAGAAAAGGAAAAGTGGGGGTAGGATGGTGGTGACAGAAGAGAGGAAAATCTGAGCCAATACTCCTTCAAGAATGATTCACTGTTTCTTCATTTCAACACATCAAAAACACAATCTTCCTCAAAATAGATTTGCTTGGGCAATACATGATGTCATCATAAATCATATTTTCCTCTTCTGTCAGTATCAGCAATTTTCTTGGACTTCTTTGAAGTAAGGAAAAAAAAAAAAGAGTGAGAACCATCTTCCAAGCTTTGGCAAAAAAGGGCCTTTTTGTTCCCAGGACATTTGTCTTCACTTAGCGCACCACCACCCTCCTGTAGGAGTCATGCAATGAGAAAACATCACAAAGCATTATCAAAATGCAAAGCCAATATCAATATAAAACTCCTTTTTGCTCTCTCCAAACATGAACTTCTTTAGTTGTCATCTTATTTGCTCTCCAGTAAAGTAAATGTATATTTGCTCACATTTAGAACAAGGGTTAGTCTAATCTATGCCAGAAGGACATTCAGACCATTCAACAGAAGAACAGCATTGTGTGACAGAAGTCATGAACTTAAAAGTAGAATACGTATTAATAACAAAAATAAGCATTTACCCTTCCCTACTTTTGTCTCTCTTTTTTGGCTTTCTTGCAACTGTGTAATGCTTTTTGCTTCTTCTTAGCCAACGAATTATTATTTGTCCACAAAGTATAAACTGGTTTTTATTTTTTACAATTCTCCACAATGACCTCTGATTACTACACAGACATCACTTTACAGGACTATGATGGTTGATGAAGCACTCATGAGAAGTAACAAGAAAATTTGTGAGAAGTCAAAAGAAACAAGAAAATAACACAAGGCTTAAGTTCAATACACTTCAAGACTTTTATTACTGATGGGGCTTATAAATTATAGTAAACATTACAGTGTTTACCTTCTTCCTCTGCAGATATACGAAATACACTTTGTCTGCTTATGCAATATAAAAATTCCTGAGCCTCCTAGACGAAAGTTCACAACTGAAGTACGCACTTTTTCATATTAGATCTATCAGCTTTAACAAGGAGAGAACAGCAACACGATGAATCTTTTTCCTTCTCTAGAACTCAGGTATGAATACACTCTTCTGACATGGCAAGTGGACAACAGGTGCACCATCTACAACGAAATACACATAAACAGAGTAAATAAACAGAGTAACATATTTGTGAAGAAGTTCCACCTTGACGTATTGAAAGCAATAACTGTCCTATTGATTTAAATAAAAGGCAAAAAGTACAGTTAAATGCTGTAGAAACATATGGTTGGCAGGCACCACACTACCAGATGAGAGAAGATACCTGGAAGCAGTGGAAACATTTTTGCAGTCACACAGATTAGAAGAATTTGTGGGAATAAAGTGGAAGCCAGCACAACTGTCCAAAACTGGATCATCCAAGGTGGAAGTCAGGCAGCACAGAAGTGATTTGAGAAGAACTGAGTACAAAGCAATCAGAAAGGTTAGCAAAATGGAGCAGCAGAGGAGTTCCCTATATTTACAAACCAATATACTATCCTTAAACATATCAAAACAAACAAGTGAAATACCCACCCTGCACTCTTCCAAAATCTTAGCATTATGCTAGGGACAACAAAGCCTGTTAGAATTTCTGTGTGCACAGAACATAATCCACTCATCAGGAGATCCCAAAGTACAAAAGAAATATGTAACAGAGCAAAGAAAGTTCTGCAAGCTATTTAAACTTTAGTCAGTTCTTTGTTTAGGATTGGAATTTATATTTTGAAGACTTCTCAGGCCTTGGGTTTCATTTTTCAAAAATCCAAGGAAAAATAAAAACAATGTAGGGCTCATGTTAAAGAAATCCTCCATTGAGAAAAAAGTACCTCTATGAAAAGAAGATAAATATGGCCTATATACAACTTGGCTGTAATGAAGTTATGTAGGCATCTTCTGTGACTTGTGAGCAAGGAAAAGTTTTAGGCTTGTGCTGGACAAGCTTAAATTAGAATAGCAAACAAGATCTCTTGCCATCTATATCCATGCTTGGCTTGGAGAATTTCTAAAGAATCGCAGACAATTTCCACACCAAAAGCAAATAAAATCCCAAGAAAATAAGCATCAGAAGAAATTACTCCTGAAACTTACCATCCAAGACACTTTTAGCAATTCTGAAAATGATGAATCACCAGTAAGACTGTACATCCTTACCTATTTCACCGGAAGACCTATATCCAACTATACTGAAATTTAATCTTCAAGATTGGTTTCCTCTCCCAGAAGGCTTGTTTCCAATACCTTTTTGAAAAGCCTCTGCTATTCTGTCTTGTATTTCAGAAACAGATAACATGGCTCAGAAATTTTTAATAACAATTTCAGTTTAAAATAATTTTGTGATTCTTAAGGATAAGTCAGCTAAAGGATGTCTGGAAGCATTAGGCAGGAAGAAAAAGAACCTGCTAATCTCCACCGAGAATACTACTGAAAAATATACTCCAAGACATGAGAAACCACAACAAAGCAAAATTAGTACAAGCAAACTGGGATCTTGCTTTAAAGAAGGAGGATATTTATCCTTCCAAAATTCCCCAAGTTTGTCTATGCAGCTATCAAGATGTGGACAACTAACTTATTCAAGGTAACCTACACATATTTGGAGACTATTTTGGTTTTTACAGTACTTTCATGCAGAGGTGAACGTAACGTTAAAAGTTCATAATATTTTCATAAAAACAGCAAAAGACAAACTAAAAGCTATGATGATTAGTACTCTTGAGTACTACCAAACAAATGCCTTCAACAGCTACTGTTCCAGCAGTTAGAAGGGAATCTCAGAGTTGCAAACATCAGCATATAAAAATTTAATTAATATGTATGAGAACAATAGCTAGGGAAAGAACATATGATTGGAAGATAGCAAACTCTTTTGCAGCACTCCCACAAAGCATTCCGATACTTGCAAAGGGAAACATTTTTAAGAAAAGATCCCACTCAATAATCCTACAATAATAGCATATAAGATATTTGCAGAGTAAGTAAAGCAGAACTCAAAGTACCTTGAATTTAAACATCAATCTCTACTAATTTAACAACAGAAATGGCATAAAATCACAGAATCCAGGTTAAACCTCACCCAATCGTTCTACAGAAAAATAGTGACTATAGGCAATTTGTTATTAAAATAGTTTTAAGAGCACCCAAGTGACCAAATCACCTACATCCCAAAGATTTTCAATGAAAACGTAGAGCTGAACAACAGGAATAAAACTTAAAATGCTGTTTACACACTGATGGCAAAGGGGAAAAAATGGTGAATTACAGATCTTAGAGTAGTGTTTCATTAAGCCAATTTTCTGAAGTTTTATAGGTCACATGGGATGCCTGCTGCCATGCACCAGATGTGTACAGGAAAAAGAAAGTGGTCAACATATGATATTAAAAACAGTGCAGTTTCAAATATTTTAAACATTATGTCAAGTGCATTCAACAGGTCTACGAATGCATTACATTAGCCTAAATTTAGTAGGTGATAATTGAAATCAGAGATCCAATCGTTACCACTGACATGTTTCTAAATAATACCCAATAAATTTTTGTCTGTTTCAGATTCTGTATGACAGCTGGCAGCTGGGAGGGAGGAAGCGCCAAGAGGGTATGCGCACACACATGTACAACGTTTCTGCATTTAAATTCCAGTATCTCTTCTTTCTAGAGCTAATGACAATACTGTCATACAAACACATGCTCCCATAGATCAATTCTACAAGCTGAATTTCTTCTGCAGGGTCTACCTGGCATCTTGCAGTAAGCACTGAATATGGAACAAGATGGTATCCTTATGAGCTCCAATTTTACTTCCTGCACATGGATTTTCACAATGAAGTTCATTCAACTTCTTTTTAGAGAGATGAGATCTGTTCTTCCTACTTATCCTTACTGATAATTTCTTTATTTTTAGACAGGAAAGGAAGAAAGTTCACCAAAAACAGAAGGTACAGTCTCGGTCCACATCTTTTTTGTTGTTACTGCTGTTATTTTTATAATTATATACAATTCAACCACAAGGGAACAAATATGAGAAAATCCTGATCCACCCTAAGCCAAAAAAATTTCTTCCATGATACAATGCATTCAATTTTTTACTTTCTTTTTAATCTCAGCTGTATCATCACCTTGCTAATACACCCAGTATCAGATAATATAAAGTGCAGCTAACTTTTGTATACTGTACACCCTCTGGACATCCCAGAACTATGTTAATAATTTTCTTCCTATTAATTATCTCATCAACTCACAGCTGGCTATGCTTTTTATTTCATTATGTTATTCATCAATCTAAAATAGAACTATAACAGAAAAATAAATTGGAAAGGAGCAATTTCAATATTTCAAAACAGATGCAAATCAACGCTAGAGATGCTACACAGCATATTTTTATTGAGACAATTCTATACATGTCTGAAAAATGAACTTGTAATAAACAAACTCATCCTGTGGAGGTATGTTTTTCCTTCCATCTTATGAGCTAATTATGCCAACACAACCTAACATTTTCCTAAATGCCTTATAAACTGACCCAGTTACTCAGAAAGTATTATTTTTAAATTGATGTGATAGATGCAAACTGGAACATTCGGATTTCAATTCTGGCACCAATTCCCGGATCCCCTTCCCAAGTAATTTAAGGACTTCCTCCAGATAGTTTTTCATATTCTTTTAACTGACATTTTATCTTTATACAGTATCTCAGCAGAATGAACATGCACTAAAACAATGACAGCCCTTCTTTGGCTGTCATCTCTCATTCTGGCAAAGACAGATGTCTTACACTGGCTTATGCCAATAATAGAGCCGACAAAAAACAACAGAGACTACCTGCCTCTGATGTAAAGGCACCAATTCACATTTGTGACACTCATTTGTCAATTAACAGATTTCTTCCATTGTTGACACATGGGACTTAAAAGATGTGGGCTAGAATGTGATGAATTAAAAAAGACAGATGAGTAAGCTATGAGCTGCAAAGTAATACTATAATGTGCTTTAGATAGGAATATCAACTGACACCCCTGACAGGCCATACAAGGTTTTATTTCATTTTGCTCTGTATCTAGGCTTCATACTTTGTCTTCTTTGTTCTCTTTTCATCAAGCTCCTAACATCTCATTCTGACAGCCAGAGACATTTAAGGCACTTTCGTTTCAAATGCAAGTTATCGTACTTGATTTGTCATTAAAATGCAAAACGATTGCCATTGCAGGTAAATGTAGGTATGCTTAAAAGGTTGTATCTGCAAAGTAAAAGCT
The DNA here is from genome assembly GCA_013398125.1 of Aegotheles bennettii. Lineage (NCBI taxonomy): Eukaryota > Metazoa > Chordata > Aves > Caprimulgiformes > Aegothelidae > Aegotheles > Aegotheles bennettii. The sequence goes on along the minus strand of VZRW01007751.1, from coordinate 511,008 downwards.
GAAAATGGCTTCTGGCTGCTTTGCTTAACTCTTTCACCAGCCTCAGAGTTTTTCTTTGGCAAGCATTACCATGCTCTAATAGAAGTGTAGCAGCACCTGCAGTTTTATACAGGGTATATTTTAGTATATTTAAATAACATAAAAGCTTGACGTTACAATGTCAAGCACAGAGAGGTACTGTCAAGTTTACACATGGAACCTTAGTATGATTTACACAAGAACCTGAGAAGAGTCTATCATGCAAAGGTCTCTGGGGTCAAAGCTCTCTACTCTCATGCACTTTACTAGCTAGACACCAATGTGGAAAAAGCAGGGGTTTGTTTGGTTTTAATACACTAGTTGTGGTTGGTTTAGCTGCAATCACCAGTGAGGGAATTTTAACAGTAATTTACTTTGTCTGTTCAATAATCATTTAGGGAGGCATGAAGGCCTGAAAAAAAAAAAAAAAAAGGAAAGAAAAACAAACAAACAACAAAACCCCAAAACACTCTAGCAAAAACACAAGGAACAGATTTTAAAACATTGTAGAAAACAATACACTTGCACAGGATGGAAATGAGTAACACCTAGCTGTCTACATACATGCACAGGATGTGAATGCACTCTGTAATATGAATAAGGTTATTTCTATTTAACTGGATAGATTCAAACACCAAGGATCCCACTTGCATTCACCATACAAAATCTAGTAAAAGAAAATATCTATTATTTTCTGCAAGTGGTAAAAGATTTGAAAAGCAGCAGGATAATTTAAGTAAACAAATATTCTTGACACAGAGGCAAGTTCAGATATTATTTCATTTTAGGAACTTAGAGATGAACCTTTAACATTAGTCTATAACTTACATATCTTTTTTGTAGACTTTCTTGTGCTTTTTTACTAGGAAAAAAAGGTGTGAATAGGGTTACACTCCACTCACTAGAGTGCAGAAGGCTTTTTCCTATTTTTTTTTTTTAGTTTTCCCTAAGAATGAGAGCTGTATGGAAATTTGCAATCAAAGAATCATTCAGGAAATCTGATTTAGATTGTGATTTCATAGTGTATTAAACGAAAGGTACAGAAGCTGAAACATTTGATTAAGCTTACTGACCTATTCTGGCACTATTCTGCCTACTGCTAAGACATACCTGCTACAATATAGGAATTATTTATTAATTCCAGGTTATATGATAGTAATAGGCTATGCTGTAAATACACATATCAACTCTACCAGATATCTTGGAGGGTTTCTAGCACTACCTTTTCCATCCACATTAGTCTTAATTGCTTCCAGTTCACTTCTGTCCCCATAGAGAAAGAAAATGAAAATAAAAACATGCATGACAGTACCTTAAAGCTGACTTCACACTTTCACTTTGGTTCAAAATACCAGGGCTACAGCAACCAAGATTTCTATCTGCTGTACTAAAACACACAAACACACCTTTGCCCATTCACTTTTAGCTCAATCTGTCTTCTTTTCCTCCATCTGTTAATTAGTAGAAAGTGAGACAAGTTATGATCAAAACAAATTCTACAGTAATGCGTTAGTCTCCTTAAATTTAGAAACATCTCTGTTGTTCAGTCATTTAAACTGCTTCAAACCACCCGTGGTTGCAGTGACCAGAGTGCATAATTCAGTAGCAAAGTAGTGGCCCACATTAAATGGGTTGAGATAGATTCTCATTAGAGATATGTTCACATTTCAAAAGCCCTATTATCAGTTGTAGTAACAGACCATTTGTTGATATGACTTATTTAAAGGAAGCCAAATAATTAACAGTGAAAGAAACTGAACTACCCTCTGACATTCCCCACTTAGGCTGGAAGACAATTTGCCAGTTGCGCACCTGACAGAACAGGAACCAATACTGTACAAGAACAGCTGAGCTAGCTAATGCCCAACTCCTGATTACAAGCAACACATGAACAGAAGAGAATTTGCTAGACCTCATGTTGCACTTGCACCAAATCTCTCAGCAGCACCTTTAGCAGCCTTCTGCTGATTTAAGGAGCTGGAAGCAGTGGGGAGGAAGAAAAGAAGGCACAAAGTCAGGGAAGGAAGTAAACTGGACACATACACAGCCTCTCACTTAGTTGGCTAGTTTCCAAGTCTTAGAAAACATAGTATTTGACAATTTTTTTTCCAAAGTCATTCCAATATAATCACCTTCACACATGACTATTTCTGCGCTATTTCAAAGTACTTCACTGTCCATGATAGAGGGTGTATTAAATGCAAGATAATAGGTAGACAAAGAAAGTGTTCAGATCCTTGAGCAGGTGTAACTTTAACATCCACACACTGGACTGTCAAATTATCTTAATGTAACTGTGTTGGAAGTAGAGTTTTCTGAATATTCAACATACTGTTAATCCTTGGCACATCTAGAACACCTTTCCCTCGGGCTTTTAAGTGCTTTAAAATAATCAGTACGCTTTATCACTTACATAACTAGGTCACATTTTCATCTTTTCTCTCCAGCTAAAAGGTCTTGAAAGTCCTATGAGCCTAAAACACAGTATCCTTATCCAGTGCTTTTGTGGCCATGTGGCCTTGCAGAGTCAGGGCACTGCAGCAAGTCTTGGACCCTTCACGTCTAAAATGGTTCAAGGATGATTCTACTGCATTTCCGTGTGCTTTAAGAGATTTTATGCTGACGAGGCAAAACGCATTTTTAGCATCTCATAAAAGAGAATGAGAACAAAAATAGATGAACAAAAACCTCAAACCACAGTCACCAAAATAAAACTTCACTAGCCTTACCCTGGTCATAAAAAGCTGCTCTGTTGGTCTAAGTAGGTAACTGGATGCTTCCAAACACCTAAGGATTTAAAATTAAAATATACTGGTCTTGAAATCAGAAAAAGAAAAGAAAAAAAAAGAAAAGAAAAATATTTATGATTGACAAATATCTAATTACTAAAGAAGTCATTTAAGTCACCACAACGATACGCCACTCTTACAAAGAATACATGTGCTAACTTTGATCTTCAAACTAATGGTTAGAAAAGACGATTTAAAAAAACTATTAAATGTAGGTAGTAGGTAGCTTTTTTGTTAAATTCATAAACTGAGTTCCCTGTCAGCATGTTTGATCATAGATTAACATTCTAAAGGAAAGGCAGCTCACATTTCTGAGTTTAATTTAAAAACACTGAGCACTATATTTTTCCATGGGGCATATTCACAAGGAACAAACAGCACCAGTCAGCCTACCTGCCAAATGAGAAATGCCGAGTCGGCTAGTAAAATATAAGCCACTATTTAAACTGTATATATTCCCCATCTTTTAACATTCAGCAAAACAAGCACTGAAAAATGGTGGCTAATGGTACTCAAAATTGTTGCATCAGTCTAATACATTCTATAAAAATGACAACCCAAAATCCAAACAAAAATCCCTCAAAAAAAAGTCTGACTTTTACCAAACCCAAATGGACCAACACCACCATGCTGATGTAACTTCACTCCTATTAGCCTCAGACCAATATTGAGTACTGAGAATACTGAGAAGAAATTATAAAGAAAGGAAATGATCTTCCAACTCTACCATTGAGCAACTCACTAAGGCAAGCATGGTCAAAAAGAAAGACTGGGGGAAACAAAACAAAAACAGAAATAAAAATCATGAAACTTCACATGATTGCCAGCATCAGTTCATGGGTAAAGCCTGCAACTGAGCTGTAGCACTGCATTAACTATGACCTTAAAGCCAGTATAATTATTGTATAGCTTGTCTGGTTTGACAAGCTGGCTCCTGAGCCTGAGAAAAATGCATGGCCCTTTTGCACTTCTACGATACTCATTCTTCACACTTGCATGAACTAAGGGTTTAGGAATTGTCTTTTTAAACCGAAAAAATCACCTCCAAGATAATTTATGTAAAGATGATTTATGTAAAATGCAAGATCTTAAAAATGGCACAAACCACACAAAACAGCATATAACAAACAAGCAAGGCATAAACAGAAGCTTTGTAAGGATTTTACCCGCCAAATGCCAACTAGCTATTTGTACCATGACCACTCAGCAGCTTTGTTGAATACTGGAGGACAGAGACCCTACTTACTCAGTGATTGGTAAGCAAAACTAGCCAAGTTCTTTACATCTGCAACTCGATGCTTCGAATTTTGTGTATTGCATTAAGGAGAAAAGAAGATACCTTTCAACAAAACAGAGAGGAAAAGACAAAGACAATAGCTCCAGGGTTAATGCAGGTTCTTCCCTTCAGTCAAGCTCCTTGTCCTCAGACAACAGTTATTTCTGCAGTCCTTCGCTCTTGTTTCACAACAGCAGTGATGAGGAAATACTGTTTTAGAGTAAGAGAGATTAAGGAAGTCAGAGAGTAAGAACGTTCCATCTGATTACATACTTGTAACATGCTCTTTATCATGTCCCCAGTACTCTTTAACAAAAGCAGTTCTTGGTCTTAAAATCCAGATAACCACAGACTACGCAGCAGAAGTCACTAAGACATTATTTGCAATCTATTGACATTCTTTGAAAGTTAAAACAAGTGCATCAAACTATTTCTCCTCCAAATGCCAATACTTCCCATATGCAGTAGTTTTCCATTTATTAATCAACTGATTTTCTCTCAATCTGACACAGATTCCTGTCATTCAGAATGGAATTCAATACAAAAACTAATTTTTCTTTAAGACCGATTATAGTTCTCACAAGAGGAGCTGGATTGACTGTGCCAATGAACCAAGCCCCCCAGGTACCCAGAGAAAAAGTGCAGATTGTGTGGATTTAGCCTCCAATATCACTCAAAAAACACAACTTCAACCTCACATGGGAAATCAGATCAAGAGAAAGGAGTTCACTCCTCCCTCATTCAGACACAAAGAAAACAATGTGATGCAAGCACCAGTTCACTGGGAAATGCTCCACCTCAGTCAAAAGGTCTTACCAACGGATGCCTAACATGACATCCAACCTCTATCCAAGTTCAAGGAGTTTGTTACTCACCTTTGTTCAGTAGTACAGATTTTACCTTTACTCATGATTGAAACAGCGCCTTAGAGATGGTCATCACCAAAAAACAACTTTCATCATCCATCACAGCAATATTCACTAGCTATATTTAAGGATGTAACCGTTCAAGTTCACAGCCTTATTTTATTTAATGTCAAATTGGGCAGTGTGTTTAACATTTTTACCAGATTTAACAGCTCTGGTAATCCTCCCAAGAACTCTCCAGTACACAATAGGAACGCACAATGACCTCCTCACCAAATGTTCAGGTAGCAAGCTTTTGCCCAAGTCTGCCACATGATACACTCTCAAGACAACTCCTTCCACAATGTTAAGCCTTTGAGAAAAGCAGAACAGAAAACAATCTTATGTTCTGATCTGTCAGATATAGTAAATCAATGGATAATGGCCAGCACTGGGGGTCAGAGGTATATATACTACAGTGTTTTCACAGTCCGTTAGTGACTATGTGGCCATAAAAAGTCAAGCAAGGATCAATGGACAAAAAGAGAAGCTGTTGAGACTGAAGAAGATAACAGCCACCAGTACAAGATTGAAATACAATTTATACTCTAAGTTTGCCCTTACTTATTGCTGAGTTTGGAAACCTATCCATCAAAAAACAACTTACATCCTTAGCACAGTATGATGAAATCAGAGAGATATTTAAATACACACCATAAACCATTAATTTTATATTTTCAAAATTAGTCATTCACTGGTCCCATTCGTATCAACAATAAACCAGTAACTGCAAATTAGACACAGCAGGAAAATATACAAGTCACAAAAACACATACAGATAATACTTTGTAAAAGCCAATATTCTGTAGTCAGATTTAAAGTTGACAAAATAACAGAACACAAGCATGGCTATTGTACACAAGACAAGGTATATCTTAATAGTATTTTTTAGTATTATTCAAAGTTTTCAAAGAGGAAAAATAAGTTTTCCTTATACATTACCCAGATCACATCTGGTTCCTGTTGAAATGCCACTTTTCAAAAAGAGGAGGCATGGTGGGAGGGAAAAGGAGAGGAAGAAGAAAGCAAGTAGATTTAACTTTGATTGTCTATCAACTACCAAAAGTAGAATTAATATTTGAAGTCTAAAATCCGTTCTGTTATGGTAATACTCTCTTTCCATTTTTACAATAGACATACACCTATAAAACCTTATCTTATACAACTCCCTAGGTATTACCCAGGTAGAAAGTGAACCCATCATCACACTTGTCTTCAGTCCATCTAGTAGGATAAGACTATTTCATAGTTATTTTAATAGAAAGATAATTATGCATAATGTAGTCCATAGTGATTAATGAACATGTATGACTTCACCTGAAAGACCATTACATCTGTAAATTTTAAAGAATTTAAATGATTCCTTGCATATAAATATTTCATTTAGCAAATTATTTCCAACTGAATTGCTTCTAAAGAATGACCACCCTTAGCAGTGTTAGTGTACATTTATTTTCAGACATTTATAACATTTCAACTTTACTTAAAAAACAGCATCTAGAGCTTACTGTAGGACATCCCTTACAGGTAAACTTTAAGTACCCACCTCAAACTACAAACCTACTCATTCAAACTTAAGACATTACAGCAATAGCAGGAGAAAAAATAGCAAGAATTTAAACATTTCAGATTGCTTACCTGTAGAAAATGCTATCTCTGTGTTGAATTCTCTGAATACAATTCCATTTACCTTAAAACAGTGAACTATTTCAAGTATAAAATCTACAAACATTTGTAAACCACTGTTTTCCTAGAGTAAGAAAGAAATCTCAGCTACTACTAAACATCTTTTTTTTAAAAAAAAAAAAGTGATACAAAATCTTCAATACTTAAACATATTAATTCTCTTTTCATATTGTAAACTGTGGTCATGCTTGAAAGAAAACAAAAAAACAAAGAGAGTGAAACAGATTAACTGCATAGCTCCAATACACTTATTTCAGACAACATACTATAAATCATCTTGAAACAAAACAGGCAATTATAATGTGCACAAATTTTATGATACTATGCATCTCTGCTGGTCCAATGGCTCTAAATTATTGAAACTGATGGCTGAACAAGGGCATATTGTTTCAACACACTTGGATTACTTGAACAATTTGAATTCTTTCTTTAGCTATCCAGTGTGTACAGATCTCTCTAATGTCAATAAACAAACAGATAGAGAGATGTATCTCAGATAATTCAGGCCACATCTAACTGGATTAAAATATATGACCAAAATTTCTGTAGCAATGTGCTTTATTTGTGAAGAATCATGACTTTTTTTGTCTTTCAATACTGTAAGCATCTAAAATCCAAGAAAGTACATACATTTTCTTTCAAAGCGTTCAATGGGGACAGAACAGCAGCTCCTTTCTCCTTCTAACCACTGCCCCGTATTTCAATCCTCTTTGTCTCAGTGTAAAAGAAGCAAGAGTGAGGGCCATAAAACAGAATAATTTCAAAACACAAGAATAATTTCAAAACACAATCAGCTATTTGTAAACAACACTCTTTCTCCTGCAGAAAATCTGCAACTGCTAGTTGCAAGAAAAAGCAGCAAGTAAGGTAAATCAATTAGCTTGCTAATTTTTCACCCTCATTTATTTAGCTCTGCACTGTATTTGTCGTAATTGACTATAATTATGTTAATTACTAACTCCAGCATAATTACTATATTTATTGTCAATGAGCACACTATGTACCCAAAGCAAAGCTGGCATTTGTCGGGCATCAAAAAATAAATAAATAAAGCCACACAACTGTCGGGAGGGGTTTCTCTAAAAACTGGCTGATGTACCTTCAGCAAATGAAAGGGCAAAAGAGATTTCATGCAATGCTAGTTTGAAAGCATTGGTTCATTAAGGATATTAATTTTCTGATAACTACACATTTAAGCATGACACACTGGAGCAGTATCTACAGGATTTAGCAATTATTAATGCGTGACAGTTTCAAATGCTAAGTGAATCAATTAAACAGCAGCATTCACAATTTGAGAAGAGATAACTGCTTCATAACTGCCTAAGACTACAATTTTCACATGACAAAAAAGGGCCATTCAGGCTCCTTCAAAACCTGACAGGTCAAGAAAGAAGTTTGAAACAAAAGCACCTTATAACCATCATCTCTCCTCTTTACTTGTCAGATCAACTTTGCTAGTGTCTCCGCTGAAATGGCATCACCATGCCAGCTGCCACAAGGTGATTTTTCATGTCTTGTCAAAGAAATCTTTTATTCTATTTGCTCTGCATTAACATGTTACATTTATTGATCAAGCCCTTTCTGCAGCCACAGCAGGGCACTGTGCTCTTATGCCTAAGGGGGCTTTGATGTCCTGGTGACATTCTAGACCGAATAATGCACATACTAAATGGATTTAATGCAGAAATGTGTTTGTGCATGACAGCTACATTAATAACAGCCCCTCACACTGATAAATATGCAATTGCTACAATTAAGAGTTACCCAATTATGGTGAAAATATTTTTCTACCTTATAAATAAAACCATCAAAAAGTTTTAACAATAGTACCTTTTCTTCAACATTTTAAAATGCTACAAAGATCAGTCTAAAGGCTTTTAAAAAATATGTCATGCTTTGTTTTGAATTCTGGCTTTTATTTTCATCTTTCTCTTGTTGTTCATCTTCCTGTGCTGTGTGCCATAATGCTGCACAGACTGGGAAGGTGGCAAGGAGAAAAAAAAAAAGCCTCTCTTTCACATAGTCATCTCACAAAGAGGAACATGCCGTGTAAAAATGAAGCCCAGTTTCTAGCTGCCACTTGCATATTCCCCCAGGCAAGAAAACAGTAGGCAGAAGAGAGAAACAAACAATTTCTAATCCACAGAGGGGATATTACAAAGCCTCAGCCTCACAAAAGTCATGGAGAAACATTCCAGACTAGGATTAAAGTTCAAGGGGATGTTTTCATACATACACCCTCTTAATCGGACAGTGGAAAATATGCACAAGCACACACTGTGCAAATTATTCATGCTTCTAGCAGAAATAATCTGCACCCTAGAGAGAGGGAAGAGATATCTGTATCTCCACAAGCACAATTATTGGATTAATCCTCCCTCATTGGCCAAGATTAAAGATTCACTCTCCCTTTCGCTTCATAGTTTAGGCCCAGAAGAAATCTCTGTAAGAAAAAGGAAAACAACTTGCATGTTTAAAACTACTGAGGACAAAATTATAAGATGGACTTGTCTGTGAATCAAACTGTAGATGTTATTTATAAAAACATGGCACCTATTTGTACAAAAACACCGACATCTGTTATTCAGGCACTGCAGTGCATTTAGCCTTTAATGTGAAATAAGAAATTGTCACAAAAAGTTATCTGAGACAAATAAAAGAACCTTTGAATAAGTTTTGGATTTTGTCTCCACAAGACAGCAAGATGCATCTAAAAAAAATTTAAATCTTTGTATTTCATCCAAATCTCTACTCCCTACCTATATTACATCCTTCCCACTTACTTATTCCTTTCTTTCCTTCACCAGTGACTATTATTTACCTTCTCAAACACACACACACACACTGAAATCTTTAACTTCCAGTGGTCAACAACAGTTTTTCATTCCCCCTGGAAATCCTTTTCAGCAAAGCCTCCCAGCAAGACTAACACTGGCACATCAGTGACTTTCCTCCCATACTCTGTGATTCCATTAAATGGGAACCAGGTAATGCTTTCCACATATTGTGAAACAAAATAGTGACCTTTACAGTACTCTGTTATCAGAGAAGGCTATCAAATACAGTTGCCATGAGAGACTCAAGAGCAGATTTCCAAAGCAAAACATCTCTCCTCCTGAAACATGCCTTATTGAAAATACACAGTGTAAATTATAGTTCATTTCTAAAATAGCTGAAAATCACTACCAATATCAAAACAAGAGAGCTGCTACAACTCAAACCATTTTATGATGACCACACCAATAAAGCTGCAGAATCATAGTATAATTTAGGTCGGAAGGGGCATCTAGAGGTCATCTAGTCCAACACCCTACTAAGAGCAGAGCAACTTGAAAGTTAGATTAGGTTGTCTGGGGCTTTGTCCAGTTGTGCTTTGAATGTCACCCACAATGGAGATTCCACAGCCTCTCTGGGTACCCCTTCCACTCAACCTTTCCCATCGTGAAGCCTTTCCTTACAGTTGGAAATTCCCTTTCTTCAACCTATGACAACTGCCCCTCATCCTTTTGCTGTATATCTGACAAGAGTTTGGCTCCATCTGCTTCACAACCCCCCGTTAGTCCCAGAAGGAAACAAAAGACATTAGAAACTAATTAAACAAAACCTGTAAGGAAAACAGCATAAGAAGAAATAATTCATAAGTGGATTATAATGGTCTGGGGTTAAAGAATTTCCATCCGCCAGAGGTGTAAACAGGAGGCAATCCAGTGCTGATTACAACTAGCATGCTTTTAAGTACACACCAGCTTTCTCCTTTACCTCATACACAACAAATTGCTGTTATGCCTCTTCTTTCCCGAACATCCCCATAGAAAGATTCCTTTTCCCTTTCCCTTCCAGGGAAAAGGGGAGATACATAACCATTGCAACTGGCAGTAGTCACTTTGCTTTGGCTGCCAGAAGAAAGAGCTGGATCCATGTATCGCTCAGGGTAATCAAGGAGCGACACTAATTCTTGGAAAAAGGCAAACAAGAGAGACAATTCTTTTAAAAGCTTTTGAGATTAATTAATCACTTATTTAATCACTTTTTGTGATTATTTAATTGTTATTAGATTGACCACATCTGATGCAAAGACAATTATTAAATAAAAATTAGGGCCTGTGTAGATGCTTAAAGAGGAAGGGGCTCTAACATGGGAAGAACTCTGAAGTGATAAAAGAATTGGTGAAAAATATACATTTTCTTCTATTAAATTGCCAGTACAAAAGAACTAGTGACAACTCTCCCCTCCTCCAATTTAGTTCTTCAGTCCTGTGTACATTTATGTGTTTACATCACACCCAAAAAGAAAAAAAAACCAAAACCAAAGAAATCAGAGTAACAAAACCACCATACATAAGAACACTGAATCCACATAATTACTCCTTCTTGCAGGAAAAAAAGAAGAAAGACAGAAATGCCATAACAACCAATAATTAATTAGAAGTTATCCCTAATTTTTTTTAATTATCCAAATGTGTATCAACTCAATAATTTTCTTTTAAAAAAGGGGGCAGTGGCGAAAAACTCCTTGGTTTGTACAAAACAACATCTACATTTTCCAGAAAAGTACTACAGCAACTCTTGAAATACTCTATTAAGGGGCAAGCGTGGCAAAAGTTGTTTGTGTATAAGTCACAAAATATAATATCTTTGACTAATTCTTTCCACTTTACTAACAGCATCAGCCAGTATTCCCACCCTTTTGCCAGTATACCCAGACAAGCTTCTGAAAACACGCATTTACAGTGGAATGCCTTAAATGGCTTACCTGGCTCTATACTGACTTTTGCAAGTTATCTACATTACCAAATGTATCAAAATCAGTCCGATTTACTAAAGCAATTGTTCAATCAAGTATTACATTACATCATTTGCATAAGAAAGTTCTGTGACATGGGTATCACGCAGTACAAATACATCTTTCTGATAAGAGTCTCGTGGATAAGCTTGTGCGTGTGCGCACAGTAAAGGCTGGGTCTTCAACTGCACATGACTTCCTTCTGGTTCAGATAGGACAGCATCAACTTGCAAGAAGAGTTCATTGCCAACTGACTACAAAGCTGGACATGTAACCATGACAGAGAGAGATCTCTTTGTCTCCATGCAACTATACCCATGAGAGCAATATCAAATAATGTGACTGCAAATACTGCTGCCCACAAAATAATCTTCCCGCTATATTCAAATTCTTAAAATCTTAATGTAATTGTTATGTTGTCAGAAATTCCATTGAATAAGAGTTTATTGCCTGCTGCAGGATGACGATTCTTTCCCAAAATACACTTGGCAGTAGCCATACTTACAGAAGGTAGGACACAGAAACCCTATTTACAAAACAACATTAAAAAAAGCTTGGCAAGTACTTCTTTACTGCCTGATACTTAGAATATGTAACTTGAATATTCCAGCATTTCTCCAGTTTAAATACAGGCTAAAAACTTAGTGACTACTGAAATACATTTTCCTTTCAAAGAACACACACACTCATCTAATAATGAGTCATATTATAATGAAAAATAACATCTTTACTGCAAATAACTATTGTGCCAGCAAAGCACAATATTCTCTTTATCTTGTTCTAGATTTTTATCACCCTGGATCTTCTTCACTCAACTTATGTCTTTACCAACAGATAGCGAGTTTTTTCTAAAAATCAAACTCCTTTTTAAAGAGGCATTAAATTTCTTCCCCACTCAACATACTCAACTAAACTTTTCGAATTAAGAATTCACTGATAAAAATCATAGAACTCATCACTACACTACAGCATTGTCAGATTTTTCAAGCAATAATCTGTTTAAAGAAAATTAGAATGATCTTACTGTTCACACTTGTTTCAACAGCTGCCCAAGACATCTCTTCTATATTCACATTCATTTAAAGCTATGACATTTATTCTACATTTTATCTGGCTCTCTATAATATGCAGGCACAGTATTCATATATGAGTGCAGACCAGTCTGAACAGTTACTGCATAATAAATATTTCATTCCTAGTTTCCATATACTTAGTGTATCTATCACAGCTTAAATTAAAAAAACATTACTGCTCTCATCACATTTAGTATTAGCTTCCCTACCCCAAAAAAGAAAAAAAAAACAAAACAACAAAAACACACAACAAAACCTGCCCCCATCCCCCCCCAAAACAAGAAAAACCACCTCTCCCCTTTCCCCAGATCTGAATCTTTGTCTTAGAATACTTTTACAGCTTTACAAAAGTAAGCTATCCTGCATCAAAAGTCAATTGCAGCTACCCTGAAAACTAGCACTTTTTCTCACATTTCCCCACAAAGATTTTAAAACACTTTTTTTTCCCCCAAGCCTCTGTAACACCAAATTGTATCCCTTCTGAAAAACAGGCTAAGTGATGGTGTTTTGGGTAGGGAAGGAAAGGAGGGATGAAAAAAACAATTTGAGAAATACACCACCAATTAAGCTCTCCATTAAAACGTGAACTAATGACTTAAAGTTTTAAAGTGGTATTTTTGATCTAGATTTAATGTTAATGTTTTACTTTATGAAATAAAACTAACTTAGAGGAACTATTCTTCAAATCATGCATGAAATGAAAGAAAAACTCTTTTTTTTTTGTCCAGAGGCAGTACCTCCAGAGGTGTAAAAAAGGAGCAGTCTTGCTGATGATGTGTTAAATCTGAATACACATGCAAACTTTAATTATCTTCACGACAAAATGCAAAAATGCCCATTCAATTCCCTCCTCCAGCAAAATTCTCTCTACTGATTATGATTATCATTGGTACAGAGTCATCAGCCAGAAGACAATAAAAATCCACAGTTTAGTGACTCCTTTGCTCTGCTACCTCTTGCATGTAGGAATCGGTCTTTCAGAGCTGACAGTGGCTCAGGATAACATTTTTGAGTGCTAAATAAGTTAAAACCAGTGGCTGTTCCCCCTAGGAAAGTCCCAGCACACTACTTTAATGTGTCTTACTCCTCATAAGCAGACTCTAAGCTTACCCTCAATAAAATAAAAGGAAAACTCAAGAGACTCCAACCCTACCACTGAAAAACTATGGGTTTTCTTAAACTGACAGCAGCATTCCTTTCTTCCTACTTACCTATAGAGTTGCCAGCCTGAAAGATACACTGCTGAACCTCACCACGCTCTCTCACAAGAATTAAATGAAAAAGGAGACTGTAATAACTAATGGGAATACTATAGAATTTTAAATCAATCCATATATTAAAATAATTTATTTATAAATTCTAACTTCACTTACTTTTAGCACTTAACTACATGGCTGCCCAAAAGAAAAAATCATACAACAAAAACACATCATCTGCAAAAAGTGTATTTCAAACCATTTATGGTAATAACCGGAGATCTAAAAACAAGAAGGGAGAGAAGCACACACTTACTTGTATTTCAGCTAAGAAGAATTCACTTTTGATCCCATTCTTCACTTCTTCAGGTAATGATGCTTACTTTCCATTTTGAGCAGAGAACAAACAGAAGCTCCTCACTGGGCAGCATTTATGTTAACATGAGAAATTTCCAGACTCACCTGGTTATTTGTGTTCCAAGTGTGCAAGAAAAGGAGACAAACATTGCCTACAAAACAGTGTCGCCCACTTGATAGAAACTAAATGTAGCTGACATACATGTATGTTTCTACTTTGAAAAAAAAATACTCTATTTTTGAAGTTGATGTCCCACATTGCACTTGAAAATCTATGTACTGTTACATACCTTAACAGGTTGAAGCTAAGATCTAGCCTTTTTGCCATACGTCCGTATATTCTTCCCAGGAATTCTGGAATTTCTTCACAGTCTTGACTAATGTAGGACACCTGAGAATTAGAAGCAAAAAAAAACATTTCGTTAAGTGGATTATTTAGTTTCCTGTCCAGATTCTGTCTCATTGATCCAATGACAACATACAATATAGTAAATATTCACTACAGATTTAAGCTACATCAGTTTTACTGCTATAGAATCTATTCACAATCTCACTCCCCCGCTGATACAATCAGCTTAGTATTTATTACATCTATAGTCTTATGTGTAATGTGTTGTCTCCTTTCAGGTAAAAATAATTTGATCAAATACATCACATTTCTTCTATTCCATTGTTAAAAATTTGATCTAACATTACTTTGAATTATCATTCTGATACACTCCAGAAGAAATTTTTTTTGAAAGATCAGAAGCCATTCAAAGGACTTTCTAGTTTGCCTCTCAGTATACAACACACTAAAAGATCACTTTGGAAAGTCTGGTCCAGAAATATCTAAGCAGTGTACTGTCAATCCATTCTCATAACCATTCTTTGAGGACATTATTATTCCCACTGACATGCTAGGGACAGAGCAAGAGGACTGCCCAAGATCTGAAAAACCAAGCACGCAACATTTGTCAGACAGTTGTGTAAGTCTTAAAAGATTTCTGGCTTCAACATCTATATTCGGATCATTATTCCCCTTATACCCAAAATACTCATTAATGTCCTTTTTTTTTTTCCATACCAGCCCGTGAAGCTCACCTTAACAAACGAAAGAATTAGTGGTAGCAAAAATACAGTCTACTCAAATTTTTTTATTATTTATTTATTTAGCCAGGATGAAGCAAGTGATAGTATATCCAGAAACACGCAACCAATAAAACAGCTAATTTTTTTCTATTCTCTCTGCTGTATTGTCTTTCATTTGATTTCTTCAAAGAATCCCCGCAACATCTGCCAAACCTACCTACTGTCATGAATTCTATACATTTGCATTGGCTCATCCACTTTGGATTTTGTGCTAAAGAAATTTTAGTTGCCTCTAAGTGGCAACTTGCTAGTTAAGTAGATTTCCACACTGTGTTAGACCACTATCTATAAGAAATTGCTATTATCTAAATATTTAATATAAAGACAATTTCAAAACCGTATCCCCTTGGCCTAAAAGATGTTAGATGAAAAATGTGCAAAGACAGTCACACTTTGTTCTGATAGTGTTTTACTTTCTGCTAAAATAGAGACTGCTCTGCAGAACACACTGATGGTATGTACTTTTGCAAGTTATCCCGGTCTCTTATACTCTAAAAATTATTGCAATCTGATAATACTACATTGTATCCCATTTACTTCATTTTGTTCAATAACTTCAACAGATAAAGCTGACAACAGTGAAATAATTTTTACGAGCAGAAAACAGGTAGCTTGACGCTCAGTTTAACAATTTCTTCCCCTTGTGAAACCATACCTGCTCTTGCAATAAATTCCACTACCAGGCATACAGCAAATATAAGGACAAAAGGGAAAGCAACTGTTTTGTGTACAAAACACTTTGTACAAGACAAAAGGGAAAGCAACTGTGCGTATCCCAACGGTTCAGACAAATCTTAAATTGTTGAATTTATTGAATTAAATAGGGTTGGTTTTTGACTCCAGTTTTCATTCAAGACATCTACAAGACACATTACAACATACGTGCAGGTACGATACAAGAATTGTTTTATTCTTCACTGAACGGCAGATTTCTTTAAACTATTGCTTGCAAACCCTTGGAAAGACACCACATTAACAGCAGGTTAGTACTTCAAATCAAGCATTTAGTTCAATGTAACACACTGAAATAGCAATTACTCAAATATGACGCTTATTAATGCTAGGAGGGCAAAAGCATCTTGAGCAACTACAAACATAGCAAGAGCACAGACCACCACTTTGCTTTTCACCCAGGGAGGAGCTGTGGAGAAGGAGCGAGAGACTCTGACCTGCATTCCCACTGCTTCAGAAACTTACCTGGCCATAAACGTTCTAGCTCCACAAGAACAGAAGTTGAAGAAAAAGGTTTTTTGGAGCACACGGGAGGCAAAATACACAAAATGTTGTAGAGCTTCAGCCTTTAAACTGTTATAATACACAAATATATTTGCATAACTGGTACAAACAGGTTATTCACAGGTATATTTGCAGATGAAATATGGTTGTCACAACCTTTTACTGCTGAAGCCTTGTAAAAGGAATTTTATTTTCACAAAGTCCACTTCAGCACACTCACGGTACAAGCATCTTCTCAATTCAAAAGAGATTTATTTTTCCACAAAATACACAAAGTGCATTCAACTTCAGATCTCCGTACTCCATATACATGAACTCACTTCAGATACCCATGAACTCTCAACACTGTAAGGGCAGCAACTGCCAGCAATACAATACATAATCAGCCTTTTTGAGTAAGTTTTCAAGAGTTATTTCCACACTCTTCTGCTCTTTAATCCTTGAACAACGCTGATACAAAACAAGACTTCAGTAGTCTGGATAACAGAAGAAAAACATTTCTTCACTTTAATCTTTTCAGTTCAAAATAATTTACCAAAAAACCCAATAAAATGCACATAATTCAGTATTGTCCCTTTTGCATCCATCTCAAATACCCTCAAAATGAGCATGAGCTTTCAAGTATGCATCCAGAGATGTCACTGAGAGATGAGAACAAGCATGCTTTTCCCAAGATTTCTCAGGTCTTTGGGTGCAAGGCACATCAGTCACAGGAGATTCCTTACATTGTCCATACCAGTCACAGAACATCACGTGGGATTAAAAATTGAATGTAGGTGTTTCCATCGCCTAATTATCCAACTCAAATCTAACACAGGTTGGTCACAGTCAATCATATTACTGGTGCCCCGCTCGATATCCCACTGAAACGTTCAGAAAGTTTCCTACAAAGCCCAGCACCAGATCAGTCATGGACATCCCAGACATTCTTGCAGACTCTTCAACACGCTTTATGTAATTCAGGAAAAAAACATTTCTACAAGATATTTAACACATAAATCAACCAGCCAATACCAGTTGCACCCCTCTTCTGCTTCAGTTTCAGAGGATATGGCCATTTAATCTCTGCAAACAGTGATATTGTAATCTTAGTAACTCACAAAGTAACAACTTTATTAAAGAATGTCACCCAGCAGGTCATGTATGAGCTCTAGATGTGGTATATTCCCTCTGATGGAGGGGAATTACATCTGGAGAATACTCCCAGTCAGTTGAGCGTTGCGTTCTGGCCTGTGCTGTTAGAACATTGCATGTGAGGCGCACAGCCCCATTCAGCATGTGCTTCACTTGAAGGGACCCGAGGCATGCCCCAGGGAGGGCGGCACAATGTCCCTCCGTGCCCCACAGCCAGCACAGGGCCCCAGCGCCAGCCAGCGGCCCCCACACGGCACCCGGGAGCAGCCGCCGGGCCGGAGGGGCGCTCAGGCGGGCAGCACCCGGGTCTGGTGGGGAACCATTCCCAAAGGAAGACAAGCTTCACTGATTCTTTTGGGCGGGAAAACAGTATTTTGCCAGCTTTAGCCGCGGTTTCAGCCGCAATGACACCGGTTTCAGGCAGAGCGCTCTGAGCAGACAAACAGGGCTCTGGGCGAAGGCCACGGGATTTGTTTCACTTCCCAGTTCCTCTCTCTAACCAAGACGAAACGGACACGGTGCTTACTTCCAGCAGGAACAACCCGGTGTGTTCCAGTGCTTCTCCTCCAGCCTGCTCAACCCGCAGAGCAGCTGCGGCCCAGAGCG
>VZRW01007751.1:475267-492221 GCA_013398125.1 Aegotheles bennettii | reverse complement strand
CCCGCGGGGCAGGGGGTGCGCTCCTGCGCGGGACGGGGATGAGGGCGGCGGCGCGGGTCTGCGGCCCCGGGCGTCCCTCTCCGGTGGCTGCTGCGGCCCGAAGGGGGGGGTCCATCCGCCACACGTCCGACTGCCGCCTCTCAGCAGCAGCCTGGGACCGTGCTGGGGTGTAACGGTGGTGGAACAGGCCCTGGGAAGAGGTGGCAGAGACAGCCGATAGGTGTGACAGTGACTGAGGGCTGGAGCAGTGAGCGGGGGCTCGGATTTCATTCCCCGTTGAGGAGCCAGGTGACTTGCAGGGTCCTCTGGAGTGGCTTTCCACCGACCGAGCGGCCCCTTCCCTCGTGGCATAAAGCACAAGCTGCCCTTGAAGAGCTGTGTGTCACTGGCAAGGCAATGTGTGCAGAGATAATCCCACACGGGACATGTCCGCAGCCCCACGGCAGCGTTTTTTTCTCTACAGAATATAGGGTAATTTGTGCGAAAACGGAAATACCTTTGGAATGATCAGAGGTACCTGTCAAACCAGTCCTTGCAGGGCGTGAGGGTTTGCTGACTGAAATAATGGCATGATGGTAGGTTATCACTGGTTAGGCAGAGCAGGGAAATTGAAGGTTTTCTGTAAGAATTTTATATGAGACTTTTAAAGTTACTTAGGTTTCCCAGGTTTGGATCCTAAATCCTATTAGTCATCTACCTACCTCTTCAGCTGCCTAAGCACCTTTAAAAATCTGGCTCTTCTTTCCCCTTTATTGCTAATATAGCATAACCTACTCTTGCTGAAAGCCAAGGCACATGCTGTGAGGGGAAATAAGTTTCAGGAGGATACGTATTCCACACTGCAAACCACTTTCTGCAGTTTATTCAGCAACACAGCAGAAACTAGTACTATACTTGGTGTTCTGCCTCTTCTTGTCAGCAGAAGAAATTCCTGGTACAGCTGTGGCACTACGCTTCCGCTAGAGCCATTTCTCCTTTTATGCTGACTGCTGGAGAGGAAACACAGAGCAAATCACCACAGAGAAAACCACTTTGTGCCACTTTTTCTCCCCTGTTATTTTAGTGTATTGTGTTAAAAATAGAAATGGGTCAACATATAGAAAAACCAAAACACGGCCAGTGAACAAATCACTGCATTGCTTTGCATGGACCCAATTTTCCTTGTATTGTGTCAGAACAGAATCAAACCACTGTAGCTGATCCTACACTGGTGAATAAAAGTTCTGTTTCTCTACGTAAGAGTTCTCCATCAGGGCATACTTACTGGTTCAGGTCATCACTCAGCATGCTTCAAACAATCAGTGCCTTTATTTATTTATTAGATTATATAGCAAATAACGTATGCCAAGGAAAACAAGTACAATGTGAACTGTAAATTTAAACAAAGCATTACATTCCCCTTTTTCTGTATATACCTCTTTTCATCTCTCCTTTAGTCACAAGCATGCAGTTCCCATTGGAATGAGCACATGCAGCTCGAAGCACAAAGCAGCCCGCTGCTATAGTTAGCTGTATTTGTCTTAATGGAGTAAATTCGGTTCAATACTACACTCCTGTAAAACTGGAATACCTATACTGAAAACAATTTAGCACATCATTATCTATATTATTAGTATTAATTTTAGTAGAGTCTTAGCTGTCACCTTAGAGAGCTCTACAAAGAAAAAATTCCTGCCTGAATAGTTTACAAAATAGCACACACAAATAATAACAAGTCTGGTTTTTTCCAACTTCTTACCTTGCCAATTGCATTAACCTGCAATTGATCCTCCTACTTACTAGGCAAGACCTTGTCTAGAGGGAAAAGTTGCAGGTGCAGCTCCCTAAACTGGATGACTTAAATTGACTTTATCATCTCTTCAATCAGTTGAGGTGAATTTTGTAAATTACAAAAACAGCTTAAGGAGGTGGCAAACTGTTTTAAGTGCATCTGGCTTATAATCATTCTTTTGAAACTAGTTTAATGTTTTCTTGTAGAGACATGGCCTAGATTATTATCTGCCATGGATAAAATAATAGATCCAGATCCCATGGTGTGTGACAAACAGGGAGTGCTACCGACCGCAGTGACAAAATGGGCCCATTATACTGTACAGCAAGTGAGAAACACAACTCGCTTGAACGGAGAGGTGACTGTCTTGTTATGATGCTTCCCCCGACTTTGAAAACTTACATCTCGAAAGTCCTAATTCTGCTGCCAGCTTTCTACAGGATGACTGGCAAATTTCTCAAACTTTGTTTTTTTTTTCAGAATCTCTGTTTTATTCCTCGATTTCTAAGCACCCATCACCTGCACATAATTTTCACAAGGAATGAAAACTCACAGCTGCAACTGCCTACCACTGAAGGAGTATTTTGTAACATCTAATCTGAAATTGTAACGAAGTTATAACATTGTCTCAGATTTCAAACCTATGAGTCAATGTGCTCATTAGTTTGTGCCTCATGTTATTATGGAGCTAAAATACATTACAGTGCTATATAAATACAGGAGGGCTTCTTTAGCTTTTGAGCCTGCTGATCATCAGTGTCACTTTATAGCACAGATTCTAGATGACTGCGAGGCTGTCTCTGGTTTTAGAATGTTTTTCACCATACAATATATATTTGTTCTTCCCAGTATCCCAAAACACTACCATCTTGAGTCCTGGCCCTGCACAACCTGAGTCATCTGAATGTTTTCTTTAGCTGTGATAGAGCTGCCTATATGAGTAAAGCTTTAGAGGACTAAGTTTGTACTTACAGAAAGTATTTTTGTTGGTGGTTGCTTAGAAGTTGAAAATTTTGTGAGGGTGCTTTGTAGAGGTTGAAATAATTTATATGACAGAAGGACTTAGCTGACCTTTGAAATGTCTTTTTTACACTGTGTGTATACACAAAATATAAAAATCACTTCTCTATTTAAATTATCAGTTTCACTGCACAATTAGTAGCAGAAGGTAGCACTTCTGTACGGACCATTCAGATATTATTTCCTTAGATTTTTAATAAATATTGAGGGAAAAGTAGAAATCCTGAATGTTTTATTAACTGAAAGTTATGAAAATATTTCAGATTGAGTTAATCAGAATTGTTTTCTAGCTTACAGCATGCTCTGCATGTATGACTGCATGTGCATGAATACAATCATCTCACATTTCAGAGTAAGTCAAACAACATATTGTCTTCTTAAAAAAAATATATAATTTCTCCTGACAAAATGCTGTGCTTCAACAAGCTGAGTTTTCTGAAGCAAAACATTTCAGAAAAAAAATATCCCAGCCAAATCACAGAATTCTTCCAACTTGACCATCAGAAAATTTGGCTCAGACTTCACCCGTTTAACTTATTTTGTTGATGCTCACAATGAAAATGTTGTCTCAAAATATTTGTTGATAAGCATCCACAGCAATAGAATGTTAAATACAAACTGAATCAATTTAGATGAAAGTGACTGACTGTAGTACAGACGTTTTCATCCGTATTACCAGAGAAACATTTTATTTATACATAACTTCACTTACACCTGTTTTTAATTGCAGTTGAAGATGATGTTTAATGTCCAAACTAATAACTTCATACATGTCCCAGGAAACAGCATCACTAGCACACTCTGCTGTAAAACTCACAAGAAAAAAATAAACATGATGGAAAGAAGATAAAATACAACCAAGTATGTAGTTTAATCTTATTGACAAAGACAGAAAGAAACACAGTAATGATGACATCATTTGCCATGCCTGAACTGGACTGCTGGAAATTAAGTTTCTCTTTTCCTATGTCCAACCTATTTCTTATATTCCTGCTTACAAAGAGATATAGCAGCCAATGACAAACAAGTTAAAGGGACCTGAAAAGCAAGTTATGCATGTACACCCAACACACCAGTACACCTTTTCCTGAACTACATTAGTATGACACTGTGGTCTAGTGCCATAAAACTTGAAGATAAAAACATTCACATTATTTTCTTTTTTTCTGCTGCTGAATTAAAATGACAGTAAAGTGATCTTTATTTTTTTTCAGAAGTGTATGCCCACACTTGTGTGTTTGAAACTCTGCATTTGTCCAGAAAAGCAGACAATGACAACTGATTATTCCATACTACCATGGGCCTATATAAGACTTCTGTGTTTGCTTTGAGTTTCCTGGTGTTAACTAATGGCCTTTATTTACATTTTCCATTCTTGTGGAGACTCCTACAAAGGGAAAGGAGAGCTAATATCTCTACTTTCATCTAGAGTTTTTGCTTTTTTGTCCTTTCCTGCAACACAGAGGCTGAGTGCCCAATCTGATACATTTCCTAAGAAAACTTCTTGCAGTTTTGCTCTTTGATTCCTCATCTGTTCCCATGCAAAGCAGAATTATGCCTAAAACCACCTCTGGCATATATTTAATTATTATTTTCCTATTATATGGCAGCAGTGTGCTATGAGCACAGTGAGGATGCATGTTGATTGTGAATGAATGCAGCTCTGACACAAGCTCGCTCACCGTTTTATTCCAAAGGCACCTTGAAGTTCAGAATTTTCTGAAGTCTTTAGAAAAATGTCACTTTGTAACCTTGTTAGCATTCTTGTAAGTTTTTGTACAGGCTTTATAATGCAATATACTATAAGCTAAGAGTTTTCAAAAACCAGAACAACCTAAAAGCTTTGATGACAGAAGGAAAAAAAACATTCATGAAATTTTTATCCAGTAATCTCATCTGGCTTCCACTGAAGTTAATGACAGCTTTGTTGACCAAGGTATGGTCTGAGTACATTTAAAAATCCCTTGTTACATTATATAGCACACTATAGCTATTAAGCTAGAATTATATTTAATAAGTGACACACTCTATAACTAAGACATAGCAACAATTAATTGTGCAATTTAATTCTGTCTTCTCATAATATGTGTTTTGGTACAGGGTTGGTTTGGGGTTTGTTTTTTTAATGTTTCCTTCAGACTACAGAACGAACAGAGCTAAGTAAATTTAACTCAACCAGGTACAATACCACTAAATTCTCCAGTGTACTGTATTACCAGAGCACCTAGCATTTTTAAATGCATATATTCTCACCCTATGTCAGGAAAGTAGAAAAATCCTCTTTTTCCTGTTGTATAGAAAAGGAACTGAGGCACCAAAAGACTCATTTATTTGTACAGAAACTTACGTTCATTACCTGTAGTCAGCTAGGGAACAGAACCTATCCCTCCCAAGACCTAGGCTGATACCCTAACTGTAGACAATAGTCTGTCTTGGTTTATCCGATTTGGTGTAAATGCACAGTAGATATTATACAATAAAAACTATTTTCAGCCAGGAAAAGAAGCGAGTGTAGAACCATCATTTCTTTGCTCCCAGTGGACAATTCTTGTGGCACAAGGATATTCCAAGCTGAAGGGTGACTACGATTCTCTGTGTGTCCCACCTAGAGTGTATAGCCCACAGAAGAAAGATGCTGACATGGGGCATCCACAGGCTCTGTAGACTATTGCAGGATTTCGACATGTTGCTGAAACTAAATGTATAGCACAAACCAAAGACAAAAAATTGTAATTTTCAATAGTTCATAATTCATGCAGTGAAAAAAATGTTTTCTCATAAAGCCAACAAAAAGGATGCCAGGATTATCCTCCTGCCAAGTTTCAAAAGCCTGTTGCTAACCATGGAGGCACAGAAAACTTAATAAAAGATCATAAGAATTTTTTAATTTGAAAGAATTCAGTAATCTTTGTATGGAAGCTGTTGCTACTTCTTCTCCTATAATTATATGTTGCACACATACACAGAGATATTTTTTTTCGAAGCATAAGGTGACTGACTCATAAGAAACCTGAAGTGCTATGCTCCCCTACAATCCATTACATAGATGTGAATTTCAGGCTGGCTGGCTGTATTATCGTGGGAAAGTAAACTGCAACACTGAAGCAACTGTACACCTTTGTGCATGGAAGCTGACTTGCTCATAAGAATGCAACAACCAGAGCTGGGAAAAAAGGATCAAAGCTAGGAATAAGTCTAATTTGCAGCCATCCAACATTGCAGTTCTAGTCTAAATAACAGATTCGAGATTTTAGAAGTTCAGTGAGGTATTTTCTTGTTCCAGGTCTCTGACACTCTATCTGGGGGAACAACTGTCTGTCACACAAAGGCAAAACAAAATTATTGCAGGAAATGCTTGAATACAAAGATCAAACACTGAAGGAAGCTGCTGCAGAGGCCAGAGGAGCTTGTAGCTGGGCTGATCTCTCTTGTTCTAGCTGTCTTGGCAGTTCACTGTAAAATTGAAATACCAGACCAGCCAGAGGTGTTTTGTTGTTTGGTTAGTTGGGGGTTTTTTTCAGAATGAACTATAGTCACCTGATTAATCCAAGGAGGCACAATCTGCATCTTATTTTGCTAACAACATTGCATAATAAGAGAGGCCCAGCTATGAACAGGCATATACTACTGAAAATACATGTTGGAAGGAGCCCTATGCCCCTAAGACCCTATGCGCCTAAAGACAGGTGTCTTTGCCATGACAAAAGATTGTATGATCAGGAAGGAGTTCAAGCCGAAGTGTGGGAATACCTGACATGAGCAAACAGGTTCCTTCCCTGCTTCTCATGGCCTCATTTTTTAATCTTATATCTTTGAGCTGTTTATACCGGCAAAGGGCAAAACCACAGCATTCCACACAGATAATAGATACATGATACTGCTGCTGGAAAGAGAGCAGTAAGCAGACAAATCAGAAGTCAACATAGTACAGTTCAATATGGAATAACTTCTGTATTTTAAGGAGCAAAAGTTTCAATTCCCTATTGTTCGTTATACCTTTTAAGCACCAAAGTTTCCCACAGAAATGTATGGAAGTTGCTAACAATTTGGGTGGCTATGAAAGAACAGAGCTCAAACAAAAGCCACCATTCTCTGCACTTTGTTAAACAGCAACTTTTCCCATTACTCACTCCTTTCATCCACCCATCCTTCTGGGAGAGGAGGGATAAATATAGCTCAGCTAGCATTAATTCTGCATCATCAGGAGACATCACTAGGAAAAGAACACGCACACACATGATGCAAGAGGGAAGAGCTGAAAGCTGAAAGTTACAGAGGTGCAGTCTCCACAAGCATTATATTGTCAATTAATAGAGAGACACATAAACCTGACAACTACAAGAACCAGGTTTTACACTTCTTGAAAATGAGAGAAAATGCATGGGAAATCAAGGTGCTTTAGTTAAATTTGCGTCTTCTTGAATCTTCCACTCTCCTTGCATGAAAATATACTAACTCAGAAATCCTTCAAATCCAATGACATGTGTAGTCCCCTTTCCTAGGAACCATGAAGCAGATTATAGACTGTAGATTCTATAGTACCTGCTGGTCCTTCAAGATATTTTTGTCCCAAGTTCTCCGGTCCTGCATCTAGCACAATTCAGTCACACAATGTTCAGTTCTTCAAGAACTAGAAAATCATGTGTAAGATAGTGGAAGAACAAAGGATACCAGTGCAGTTGGTAAGGTATTTTCTGCAGGAACCACTCTTTAGCAAGAAAATGTCTCTACTGTGAACAGAAAGTACAGAGAAAAAATTACAACTTGTGGGTCAAGTGGTCCTGTGATATTAGGATTAGATTCGTTACAACTTTACAAATACTATCCCACTCCTTCTTTCTAAAAACCTGTTCTTCTAGAACCTTCTCACTGTCCAAGTGGGGAAGTGAAAAGAAGAAAGGAAGATGAGCTAATGTAATACTTCATTCACTGAGAACAGGGTAGTACTCCATAAGCTGTATGCTGTGTTTTAGTCTCCAACCATCTGTCCAAATAACAAAAAATAATATTGTGATAAGCCTTCTTTTAGTGAGAAACACAAAAAACACAGCAGCCTAAAACCCAAGAGACTTCCTGTTTATACTGCAGAGATTATTAGAGACAGACCAATGCTAAATTTAAGGAAATTCTTGTCTTAATTTTGGAATCCAATTTTGACTCCGTACATATAAAAGTTTCCAGAAATGTGCTGATATTTGGCCATCATACTGGGGACCTTTTCCACAATCACGAGAGAATAGCTCAGAGCTTCAGATTAATAACTGTTGCTCTCAAGTAAAGACGGATTGTTAGCAATATAATATAAAGCTTTACATGCTTAGGTTCCTTGCTGGAATCTCAGTCAGATGAGTAAATCTGATAGTGTTGGATGATATATATGACTAATTAGGAACAAACGATTTCAGTCCCAGTGGGGAGATGTCCACATTACAAAATCAGCATAGAAACACATACCAGAGTTGGCATATGTGCAAAAAAAAGGCAATGAGTGAATGGACATAGAGAATAAAACCACTTCAATCTCTCCCAGGTTTTGTCTCCAGATCAGAACTGAGATATCATGAGTCATACCACGATGGTGTAAGGTCTTTGGTTTCAAAGTTGACAATGTAGCATATTTCAATACCATTAACTTGCCAAAACCAAAAAACACCACAGGGTTCTGCTTCGAGATTTCTTTCTAGTAACAGTTGTACCAGTGTATCAGAGTGACATAACAGTTCACATGATTATGTACTGCATTAGACTACTGTGCTAAATGTGGGTCACTTCCTGAAGATTCTGTACCTTGTTAAGACAAGGCTCAGAGAATTCTGTAATAAAAAGTGAAGGGTAAAACAGATCTAGAAGTGGATGATGCTGTGTTTGTAAAATTCAGTCACAGCAATATTACAAAAGACTTCATACCAAGCCAAAGAAAAAAGGTTCATGAAGTTTAAAATATTATTATTCATAAAACTTTTGCAAATTAATTGCTTTCCTCTCTCTCTGAGAAAAAAAAATGTTTATTTTTGGTGGAGTAACTTGATTTATGTGGCAGAACCCAGCAAAAAGGAAGCTGTCATGACAAATATCATCATGGATCAGGACTACAGGACAGAGGAATAAAACACAGCCTTGCAAATTGAGCTCTTAGAGGACTGGCAGTAACCAACAAACACTACTTTATTCTCAGCTCAAAACTCTTGAGAAATATGCACAGTTAATTCTCACGATGAAGGGATAGAAATATCCAGATTAGCCAGCCAAGTTTCTAGCATTTTTTCCCAGTTTGATGGCTGTCTTAGACTTCCCTACTAAAACAAGAAGAAAAAGAAAGAAAGAACCATTAGGCTGTACTTTATAAAGAAGGTTCTGTTTGTAGTTTTCAAAGCACTACTAACCAGTAAGAGAATCTTCAAAGTTTTACTGCCTGAGAACCATGTGTTGAAGATGAGGTTATGCAGTAGTAGTCATGGATGGCTATAAGCAGTGTCTGTTGGCTTGTTTAACCTTGTCAATTCATTAACCTTCTATTAAAATATTTATTGATTATTTACTAAGCTGTTTAGGAATTGAAACTTCATTTTCTTCTCTGGAGAATGTGCACTCTGGTTCACATGCTACTGGTGATACACCGGCAGAAGAGGTTTTGCCTAGCCCTCTGCCTCTCTGGCACCCCAGACATGGCACCGAAGCTGTGTAATCTCAAAATGCAGTTTCACATCCACTTCAGATACAGCAGCCTGGATACAGTAAGTGGAGCCTCTTGTGAGAAATCCTGACTACCATGTATCTAATGGCTAACCTGGATACTTTTCTCCTCTTTCTTTGATCTTACATTTAGTACAAATCTGATTTTAAAAAACTGCATTGAAAAAACATTACACTCTTCATGAAGTGAAGAAAAAACTCCGGTGAAATAACCTCAAAGATGCAGCAGCATGAAGAGTATTTCTGCTTATTTTATATGTTAAATCATATGAAAGGATAGCAACATATTAAATTCAGTTATTCCCTACTGTTAATTTTCATCATGAAAAAATGCATATGTTAACGAAGCTACAGAACTGTCCACACTGTCACAAACAGAAAGAAGTTCTAATTAGAAGATAACCACAGGTCTGAGAATCTTCTGTTATCTGAAAATTTGAGAGTGTCTGTTTTATACTACTAATTAAAAATTGTTCTGTTTAGGCAGAAAAGACCAAAATATTCATCAACAACTAAACAAGTAAGTAAGCAAAGGAAGACCTGACAAGTTCACTGAAAGATTTTAGAGATTCTGTGTTAAGTTTAATGACTGCTTACATTAATATGTATTTCATCACACAGGCCCATAAACTGACATATTGAAAATAGTATTTTCAAAGTTTTATCTACAAGGAAATTTTATTAGTGTTCATCTTCTCCTTCCAGTGATGGAAATGCATGTAATTCCTTTCTACTTTTACTATTTCAAAATGTATTCACTGTATAGTATTATAATTTGTCTTTCAGTGGAAAGATTATAAGTAAATGTGTTTGTAAAAACTGTTCATAATGATCAGCTCTTAGTGTTATTTATGCTGATTATTTTAAAATATAGAGAAAGTCATACCTAATATTTCTAAAGTGTCATTCACCTGCAAATTTCGTGATGTTTTACATACAATAATCAATTAAGCCTACTATACCCATCTCAATTAGGCATTAATATCCCAGTATTACAGTTAGTTACACTGAGGATAGCTTGAAAGGTTCACTGTCTTGCTAATACCACTCAGCAATGGGGATGAAACCCTGGAGACGTGAGACAGGCAGAAAACAGCATCTCCTCCTTTTCTCACTAGAGGACTGTGGAGGCTCAGCTTCTACACTCACCCAGCCTAGCATAGAGATCGGGCCCTAAACTGAAGAGTTAAGGAATCCAGATGGCTCTGCAGTGGTCTTTGGGTCAGAAATCTAGTGCAGTTCAGCAAAATGTAGATACTTATGCAGAGCTAACCAAGCGGTCTACCAGCATCCTTAGCTTTTAAGTAGGTAGCATTCAGGGTTTATCCTTCAAGCTGCTTATCTCTCTGGCCAGATCCAGCCATATCAATGGGCCACCAAGTCACCTCTTCTTGTGTGCTACTGAGAAACTTTTCCTCAGCATAGGTCTGGGCTACCTCCAGTGGCCCAATCTCCTCAGATTTCATTTCCTACCTGTGTGCCCTTACAACATAATAGTTTTGTTTACTCGTTGGTTGAAAGTAAGTCAGAAAACTAAAAAATTAAAGGCTGCATTGCAGTCAGATAGATTCCTATAATCTGGTATGAGACATAAAATTTGTGATGCACATCTGATGGCACTAAGGGGACATATGCAAAGCCTCCTGGATATAACTGGTATCTACCTCACATAGATAGAGGAAATGAAACCCAGCGTGGATCTATATTGTCCCAGTGCAGCAGCCAATGAAGTGAACTGCCTGTTAAATCAGCCCCAAACTTTCTCTTAGCAGGAAAGAAATAATTTATTCTAGGTGGAAGCCTAAAAGCAAACAGTATACACAACTGGAGCACCAAAGCCTGAGAGCATCTTAAACTGACAGGGCAGATACAGCCTTTGGTAGGCCCAGCATGCCTCAAAGTCATGGTAGAAGCTGAAGAAAAGCTTTCGTCCCCAGCGAGACAGTTGACCCTCAACCAGAACAGTCGCACCAGGTTCAGCACCACTGGAGCCCACAGTACGCCTGAGCTATGTTCCCTCCTTCACTTCATGTTTTTGCTCTCTCTGTAAATCTCTGCCATTTACAGATTCCCCACATAGGGGAAACCCATTATTGTTAAGGTTCCTCTCCAACTCCTTGGCATGTCACAAGTCATACACAGGGGTGAGGGGGGGCGCTCCTTTACTTTTTAAACAAGAAAATTTGTGATCTGTTTTACTTGAAGCAAGCAAAAGAGCTAAACTGGGTTTATACACGTTTCTATAAGGGAAGACACTTCCAGTGTTTCAGGTAGAATAAAAGCACTCAAGTTAGTTCACCAATTTGCATAAGTAAAGTCATTTAAGTTATGCTAAAAAGGTATTATGACCAAAATTAGAAACCAACACCCTGAAAACAATAGCTACTGGAAAATGCTTTTGTCTACTTTTATAAATTATCCAAATGTTGTTTCCCATCCATTACTGACAATAATACCTGAGTGACATGCATTATGCATTAAATATTTTTATAATCTTTCAGAACTATTTGTATTAAACAGTGATAGCAGATATTCACTTAAGATTTAAAAATGTTAAAGTTTATAGTATACAGTACCTATCAGAATATCATAGATTAGATTATGGTGGATATCTTCAGGCAATTTTATTTTATATGGAATGGAAGGGTGGAAGACTAAGCATTTTGAATCCAAAAAACTCTGCTCAGAATTTGACATGAACTGATAAAATCCAAGAAGTTCATATCTGGACTTGTCACTTAAGGGTGAACTAAAAATCTTTAGCAGTAAAGGGCAAAGATTCAAAATCAGCCACATAGTATATGAGCAGAGGTAAAAACTCAAATAACTTTACATTTAGAAAATGAAACATGGAGCCAGTAGCCACTGGCTACTGTACTAAAGATGTTACCACACTCTAGCTGTTAGGTAATCTGTGAGATGAATCAGAGGGCATTTCAACCACAGAAGTCCAGTCACGCAACTGGTATTTTTGCAGATTCAACAGAGAGGATATGAATGAACTGTTCTCTAATTACTCTGGCAAGGCAGAGGAGGACATTCTACACTTCATCCTCTGGTGTCATCAATTTGACATCTTTATAACCATTAAATTAATTTTTCTGTACTTTAGGAGTCTGTTTCAGTTCCTAATCTTATAAGGATTAAATTCACCCCGCCTTACAAGGTCTTAGAAAGTCCCCAGTGCAACAGATCCATTGATATTCTTGTGCCCACATTGAGGACAGGTAACTGGAGAAATCTGTGGGTGCTGCAGATCAGGTTTTTTCCTTGGGCACTTCGTAATATTCCACAAGAAAGCATGCTTAGGCCTTCAGGAAGAGGTAAGGGCACTACTAATAAAGATCTGATCTAGCCAGAGACATAAGGCCAAGACTTCATAAAAGATACCAAACCACCTTTAGCCCAGCTTCTCCAGAGGTAATCCTTTTTTTGTGGGTGTGTGTATACAATAAACATAAATATACCCTACCCTGGGCTGGGTATTTTGGCATCCCATGATTATTTACTGTTCACTGTAAAAATGTTATTGCTTTCATTACTCCAGAATAAATATATAAATAAAACTACAATCCTGACACAGGGAACAACCATAATTCCTTTCAACAACTTCTCAGTTACACCAGGTTGTTCACCCAGAACCCAATTGAAATAATCTTGTCCTTCACTACCGCGCATAACCGGGATTTTCATGCCATCAAAGTCACAGAAATTTCAAATGTCAGCCCAAAAAATCAAGGTCAGCTTAACTCCACATCCACAGCTGAGCCCCGTGGAAACTTTCTCTCATTGTCTTTGTTACACAAACAATTTTGAGAGGCATATTGAAAGAAGCAGGCAGTTCTGACCAACAATAGCTTTTACCTCCACTGTAAAGATCCCATTACAGATCCACAGTTGTTTATATGAGTGCTGTAATGAGAAATATATCCTTTAAAAAAATCCTATCTACTCTACATAGTTTTCATGATGAATAACAAAAAATGGCATCAGGTTCTTATTTTTTCTTCCTTGGTTTATTAATATTATTAACAATAACAGATATAAATGGATATGAGCAGTCCAGGGAAAGTGAAAAATCTCTTTAAATTGGGTTGTAATGTTTACCGTTTTTCCTCTTATTAACATACTTTGATATTAAATACCTATAATACGTATGAAGGCATCTTACTTAGATTTGTTTTTTCCCATTGAGATCACAGTAGAAATGTAGGAATGGGACAATGGGTGCTTACTGAACCAACACTGCTGCTTACCACAGTCCCATTTGTTTGTGTAGAAACAAATGAGAAAATTTTGCCTTTTAGTCCACTGTGAGAAGATGCAAGCCCTAACTGAAGTAGTCACACCGCTATTATATTATCTCTGTCTTAGAGTTATTCAACCAAAGAATACTCTTATAGAGTGTTAATAAATTACATTTCAAATACTGTGTTTTGCTAATTGATTTTATCCTTGTATATTAATAACATTCAAACAAGACTACCAAAGCTATATAACAATACCATTTGTACCTTTGTCATACTGGCGTGGAGATTATTCGTGATTTCAAGGTCAGAGGTAAAAACATCATATAAGTCTAAAGAAAACAACAAGAACGCTGACTTCAAATATTATAGAAACATGTGGCAACTATTGATTCAAAGGACCAAATATATGCCATCATTACATGCATATGTTGAATTACATCATTTGATGAATTTGAAAGTCGTTGGAGGAATGGGAAGCCTTGAAGTATGTTTATTTCTGATCACTGAGTAGCGCAAAACACAGAACTTGCAGCAGCACTGACATATTTAATTCGGACAAGAGAGCACAGCACCCTAAATGGGAATGAGATGATCCTCTTGGCTTGACTATGCCATTATACAGCAAGACACACTGCATAATGCTGGAGCTTTTCTACAGGGAATGTGAGATTAAGTTCTTGTATTTTCATGCCATGGTAATAAATTAAAGCATTTACTATCTTATCCTCATTAAAACTCTTTGTATTGATAAGTAAATACAAGGACCCCATTTTACAGATACAGAGACACACAGTAGAGTTGCACGCTGTTGATAGTAAACACGGAAATGGAACGTAAATGTTGCTAATTCTGTCTAGCTCTGTTCTTCCGTGGCCACAATTTAGTAAGTTTACTTGAACAGACCGCTTATTTACTGTAAGAACTTGTGACCTTGGCCAAGCTCCTGTTGCCTTTAATCTCTACTCCTGACACTAAAGGTAGTACATTTATCAGAGTTGGGAGTACCTGAATGAAGCTGGTCAGGAAAAAAACTCTTCACACTCACATGCTTCCACCTACTTTGTCATCCATTGAGGAGATGAACTTTCTGTGAATGAAACAGAAAAAGATGAAAGAAATATGTTTTTTATGAGAAGAAATTACATAAAAGGTAACTCTCTGCTCAGTTAATGAAAAATAAAAATTACAATTACATGAAGTAGGGTGTGTGCTTAGTTGTTTCCTGGTCATAATCTACTTCACAACCTTTAACACTATGGGAATGGGCAGCCTTCACAAGAGGTTTTAGTTCCCTTGAAAACGTATCTTTGTTGAGACAGATGATTCTCACAGCAAAACTTTCATGATGCAAAATTTACTTTATGTTTTTGTTGATTTCCATACAACTCATATTCCAAAACTTTGCTGGAGAAAACAGCAAATACGCAAAAGTCATAGGAGAAAGTAGGTTGAATTTTAAAGATGAAGTTTTCATTGTTCAGACTCTCTTCAGGTACTGAGAGCAGTGACCGAGAAGAAATGCTAATATAGACACTTACTTGACTAATGTGTTCTGACCATTTTAAAAAAAAAAAAACCACACAGGAAAATTTGTAAGCAGAGTTTGTATCATCACTTCATAAGTAACTCTCTTCCTTTTGACTTCTTGTAGGGTTTTAAACTTGTCATGTGATTATTTTTTTTCCCCCTCTCAGCTTACTGGTGGCTCAATCATTTTGTCTCACTAGACCACAGGGTAGAAGTGGCTATGTACATACTTTTAAGCTAAACTTATCTTTCCTAATATTTGGCACATTTTCTTCCTCTCCTTTTCTTTCCTTACCTCCAGGTAAGTCACATAGCACAACAGTGAGCAAAGAGGTGAGATTCCGGTTGAAGTGATGTAATGCTGAAAATTAAATTTACGCACAAGTGTTCAGAGTCTGGGTCATAGCTGGGTCACTTCTCTGAGTGGGAAGCAATCCAGCACGGAGCACTGGATAATTATTTCTCTATGCTGAGGTCCCTTTCACGAAATATAGCACAAAGCTCTACCTTGATATCTGAATCTAATCTGATTCAATGTGTATCACTATTGAGGTTACATCCTGCACTGTGTCTCCTTTTCTTTTGAACCTGCTAGCATCCAGAAACAAGCTTTCCAGTAACTGAACCCTTACCCAGGCATAGTGGCTTAGGGCTGGCTGGCTGAGGCTTTTTACAGAATACAGCATACTGTTTAGAGCTGGGGCAGGGTAATTTTTTTCCTTGCTTCTTAAACAAAGAGGGGAGTTTATCTTGGTTGTTTCTGCATGGTCACCTATGGCCAAGGCTATTCTTTCTTAGCTGTATTTATCCACTGTGCTTATTTACATGCAGGTGTAGCTATTGCATAGCCCTTCACAACCTTGAGATGAGCTTTCTGTAATGGCTTCCAAGTGGGTTCCACCTTGAGTTGGTAGGAAGTGCCTGCAGGACATCTCTGCCCACATACGAGTAACCAGGCCTTCCTAGGAGGCACAGCCTCGTCTAACCGATTCGGGCTAGTGGGATAGGCTTTGCAAAATACCTGCAAGTCTTAAAGCCACCATCCCTTCAAAAGGTAAAACAACCCGTACCACTTCCTTCTGCCGCACTAGTCCTCAATCTCTTGCATATTGCATTGCCAACGATTTAGCACTCTACCTGCAAGGTTTCCCACTGCCACATGACAATTCTGCAGTCAGCCACAGGCTGACAGCCACTGCACCATGAGAGCGGCTGTCAGGGCCATTTTGCATGAAGCACACGCAGCTCCTACCCAGCGAAGCCCTAATGTGTTGATTTACAGAGTCCTCTTGGCTGACATGGGAAAATGAGTCTGGTCATGGTTGATTTAACATTTTATGGGCAAAGAGTCAGTCTGCTATAGTAAGTTTGGACTACTGCAAACATTTTGCACATTTACACACGAGTCCACAGGAAAAAATATTCAAGATACTAAGTGGGTTTGATGCTCACATCGCCTGAGCTCTGCTGAAAAATAACAGAGGTTTCAATTAAATAAATACGGATGCGTACGCTACAGACCAGACCCTCAGGCTGAGCTAGCGGCTCCCGCTCCGCGAGCACACACGCCCAAGGCAGGAGGAGCTCAGGCAAGGCGCGGGGCAGGGTGCGGTGCCCGGGGCTCACCGCACGCCCCGGAGAGGCGCGGGACCCCGCGGGCGAGCCCCACCCGCCAGGTGCCGGCCCGCCGCGG
>VZRW01007751.1:204060-459334 GCA_013398125.1 Aegotheles bennettii | reverse complement strand
TTTTAATCACGCTTGTAATCTCATTCCCTCTGAAGGGTAAATAAATTGCAGTCGTATGAAAAGCAATCGGCGCTACATGTGTTCCTAACAGATGGGATCTTATCACAGTTTAACTGTAATAAATTCTGACTTCTGGAAATTGTAATCTTTACTCCGTGTTAGATGTCTCGTTCCTACTGTAATAACAAGGGCTACAAACTTCGGAGAGCCAGCAGAAAAGTTCTGGGCGCTAGCGCTGCTCAAGAGCCGCCCCGGCTCCCGCAGCCTCAGCACAGCCGCGGCTCTATTGAAGTTCCCGTGAAAATGCGTCTGAAAATCAAAGGGGAGAGAAAACCCTGGCGCACAGGGAGGCAAACAGCCGATCCTTCCCCCGTTGGGTACTGCTGCTCTCCAAGGCCAGTGAACATAGCCCTTGGAGTACAGGCAGGGAAGCTGAGCGTGAGCCCCGGGCGTGAGGAGCCCTGGGAATGGCACCGCGCTTTGCTTCGCTAAGGGAGAAAGGGCCAGGAGAAACCCAGCCCCGGGGAGACGAGACCGCACTTCGGATTGATCCCCCTGCGCTTCAGATCGCTAAATTAAAAACTAAATTTGAATAACCACTGAAAGGATAAAATTATAACAATAAATTGTCCATATTCACTGAGGCTGAGGAACTAATTATTTTCACCGTCTCGGCTTTCCATTGCTGTTTATCAAGGCGCAGGACAAATGCTTGTAAATCCATTACATTTCCATAAATCCTTTCGCCTCTTTCTTTTTGGCCAATGCTTTTGCAACATTAATTGACTTTATTGCACTTTCTGAAGTCACTGTATATTAAACTCACGCAAGTTTGTCCTGCAAGCGTTGTTTCCGCCGCCACACGAAGCCGTGATGGGAATTACCGAAGCTACTGCAGTCTCGTCTCTTCCCCCTGCTGTGATCTTGATGGCAAACGTGAACTGCGAATTACAGGTTTCTAATAATCTACGCTGTTACAGAAAACAGCCCCTTAATCGCTGGTGAAAAATTAGTCTAAACCCAACCACCACCTTTCCCCACTGTTTTTAGACGGCGAGGGGGAGGGGGGCGTGAAATGCTACTGGGTGATCCAGATCAAGCCGAGTAAGAAACACTTCGCGAGTCATCCACGCTACTGGAGGGACGGCGGTTTTTAGGAAAGGAGTTTCGATGTATAACTGGAAGTTCAATGCCATTTAGAAGTGAGTACACGGGCTCAAGGTACCTCAGATCCTTCTTTCCCCCCCCCCTCAATCACCTTAAGAAAACTGGACCCAACCAGCCTTAAACTGATTAATTTATCACTTAATATCGGCTAATTTCCAGTTCCTTTACCTGTCATGCCAGCCCCATGATCATCACTTAAGAGCGCTGGAAGCTGAGGCTTTGTGTTCAGAGCGCTCTGCTACCCCGCTCCGCACCCCGGCACCAAGCCCCGGGCAGCAGCCGCCTCCCCTCCCCTCCCCTCCCCGGCGGCGACCCGCGCCTCCCCGCAGCCATCTGCGAGCCGCTGCCGCCAGACCCAACGCGCCAGCATCCTCCCTGCCAGCGGGTTCCTACGGGTTCACATCAAGGTACTCCAGTGACGGAGCAGTCTTGTAAAATGCACGGGGGTAATTCCTGCAGCTCGCCGAGGACACACAGAACTGATCAGCTTGGCTGGGACTGCAGAACGCCGGTATTGAGGAACCTGCCCTTCGCATCACCTCTCGGCGTTCGCACCCCATCCCGGCTGCCCAGCCTTCCCACGCACACTGCTGCCCACCAAGACGTTTGACAAAGGTAAACGCATCAGTTGCGGTGATGCCGCCATTATTTACACAGTGAGGAGCAGGGGAAGGACAGGGGAAGCAAAAGCCCGAGAGTTGCGCCCTGGCCGCGTCTCTGCCCTGCGGGGCGGTGGGCGAGCAGCCCCGGCGCAGGGCAGGGCTCACGGCCCGGGGCCGAAGCCGGTCCCCGGGGCCTCAGCGCGGCCCTCACGGCGCTTTTGGCCGAGACAAAGGCCGGGGCAGGTCCCCCGCTCCCTGCCTGCCGTCCCGGTGGGACGCGGCGGGGCAGCGCTGCACCTGGGCGCCCGGGCCCCAGCAGCAGCCACCTCGGAAAAGGCCTCCCCGTTCTGGCGAGGCCAGGAGAAGGGCCGTGCTCAGCCACGCAGCTTTTTCGGTGCAGAGCACCCTATTTGGGAAAGGCCACCGCTGCGGCTCACCCACTGCCATGGCTTTAGAGGGGTCGGCTCAGCAGGGATGGGCACAGCCAGCCCAGGTGTCAACACACACTGCGCAAGGGCAACAGTCGCACTCCCAACACCCTTCCCAGCCAGCACAAGACCTAAAGCTGCGGCTGTGATCTAACGTTCCCAGGTCTGAAAGGTTCCAAACCCACAATTCCCACTTCCTACTAGGGTTCCTAATCACTGGGCTATTCCAATGTGGGAGAAACCTCCAACCCCTTCTTTGAAGGCATTCACTTTGCATAGAAACGAACCAGGCTGGAGGGAAGGAGAAGGAAGGAACAAGACTAAAAAGTCTACTGGTTGTGGTGCTTGCCAAAGCCTGAAGCTCAGGTCTCCGAGTTAGTGCTCACATTTAATCGTGTTAACACATACCCTCTCTTTGCCCAAGAAAAAACTTTGAACATTCTATACAAAAAAGGTGACACTTTCAATATCCCCTTTCCACCCTAGCTGGTAAATAGAGGAGAGGAGCCTACTCGGGTGAAGCAGGAAAAAAACACAGAACTGTAGCCGCTAAGTTATTAAACAGCAATCTCAGTAGGGACCTTCAAGTCACCATTTTTAAAAAGAAAACAGAAACCACCATACTATATCATGCAACAGCAAGGCTTGCCTGCTAAGGCCTTAGTAAAAAGGCAAAACTTCCTGCTGTGTACAGCAAATAAAAACTGGTTCTTGTAGTAGAGTTCGTGGCTGTGCAACTGCAAATGTTTCTCCTCTCTGGTCTGTATTTGTCACTCCCGATACGGAGCCATTGGTGACCATCCCCTCTAACCACACACACACAGAGTCCAGCTGCTGCTCACCCTGCCTGTATCAGGCTGCCGCAGAAATTCACTGATGGAAACCAAAACACAGTCAAAATTTTACTCACCCCTACATGTATTTTTACAAGAATATTTCAAGTTCATTTTATCATTTTTTTTTAAAGAGAATGATAACTGTATAGCCAGTTTCCATACTGAAATACTTAGGCTCATGAGTCTGAGAACATTCACAGGATTATTTTTTTTTGTTCTACGACCCCCATCTCCCTCCAGCTCCCCCCTCCTTGCAAGACTACAATTTCCTTGAATATATGTATTGCACCAGCAGGCCCAGGGAATGTGTTCCAGATAAAACAGATGAGTAGAAATAAGTTCTTTTTTAGAAGGATCAGCTGCTAAATACATTCCAGTAGAGGTGTCAAACAGATTTTACGAAGAGAGCTAATCACATTTATAATTACGGTCTTCGGGCTGACTTTACAGTTAGGGTAAGATGTTATGCTTGATCAAAAGCAGATACCCTACATACATCAATAGGTTTATAAAAAGATTGCCAAAGGAATTTAGACCAGATGGAGCAACTAATTTTTCTAGTTTAACTGTATCATTTGGTTGAGGAACAAATGGGTGTTGATGTATCTACAAATCAGGTAATGACAAATTCTTTGAGAAAATTGGCTACTTAAAGTGCCACAGTCTTGTTGTAGGGTTAAATAAGTTGGAAAAGTGTTATAGCAGGTCTTACCTCCTCAATAGACAGTCAGCACTTATACTATTTTAACTTAACCTATTTCCAAAGTGACTGAGTTAGAATGATACAATTTCCTAAATGCAGATACTATCAAAGTAAGTAAAAATGCTGGTAAACTCTACTACTGATAGACGATACAAGTACTTATTGAAGAATGTACCTGGTCACAAGTTATGAAAAAAGCTAAATCTGCAAGGGAAAACGTACTTATTCTAATTAAAACACTTAGACTTGTATAAACATAGTGTTCCGCATGGTTAATTGTGTTTGCTGGTTAATGGGATTGTGTCAATTTGCATTTATACTTTTAGGGTATTAAACTCGCATACACCCCAAGTTCACAATCTAGTGTGAAATTCTAGTCAGCCTGAAATCAGCAAAAATTTTCTAGCAATCCTAAGGAAAGCAAGATTTCTCCTGGGACAAAAAAAAAGCCCTAAAGCTTACAAATTCTAATTTGATATGAATAAAAACTAAGTAAGTGCAACAGTTGTACAATTCATGGCAATTTGGGAAGGGGCCTGGGAGTACCTTGGAGCCAGCTATGGGAATTTTGGTTTTCAGTCTGTGATGAGAAGGTTCAGATGACAAAATCCGAAGACACCACACAAGTCGGATCAGTAGTAAATAGGTAAAAAAGAAAACGCTGAACCCATACACTTTCAGACATTACACAAAACAGAACAGAGTAGGTTTTGGCCATTGTATCACAGACAGTCAACTTTGAACTAGTGCCTCTCAAGGTAGTGAGAGCATGGGGAGTTTAATCAGCACATCTGTCTGATCAGTCATCTCATGTTTTACTCAAGAAATTGCTACACTTCACTGATGGGTAAGATGTGTGCATTTTTGCCTTGTATATATTATTTACACAGAAAAGACTTGTCCGTGTCTTTCCCCAGCAGTAGAATAATAATGTTTAAATAACATTTTTTAAAAATTCTTTAAATTAATAATAAAGGAAAATGAACCGTTCAACATGTAAAAGAACAACTTTTTTTTAATGCAGAGCACCTCTGAAAATATTTACATTTGTTCTGATAACTAATCATCTTAGATGAAGCAAACAATAATTTACTTCTATTGCTCAGTAATTTAGCTCACTTTTTGTATGCATAGATACACAGACTAATCTACACACTAACTTGAGTACTAGCAGAATGAGGTAGTGAGTTTTGTGTCTCCAACTTGAAAAAATTATTGCATAACCGTGTTATTTCATCATTTATTAAATGTTAAACTCGTTTGCGCAACATTATTCCAGTCTTTTTGTTGCAGACATTAAAATGAGGACAGGCATATTTCCATGAAGCCTCCTTTGATGTATTTTGTAATAGTTTAATTCCAGAGGAAAAAAAATGTGTTGTGAGCTTTAGAACAGATAAAAGGAAGCTATGCTCTCCACGCCCCCATCACAAGCTGTCCTTAGGAATGTGAGTACGTACAATTCTGGAAGTGTAATAATCATCATCTTGCTCATTACCTGGGACCTCCAGGGCTAAATCACAAACCTTTACACCTCGAGTTAAATACCCTAGCAAGCAGCTGTAGCATACTCATATCCGCTGTTGGCCAGATGCGGAGACAGAGTGGGAGGCATAGCACAGTGAATAGTGGGCTACATATGCATACCTACTCAAAAGCAAGTTAAAGATTGGCTAGAGACTAATCCGTTTTATAGGCTAAGAAATTGATTTTCAGAGGTGTTGAACTACAGGTGCTCAGGTCTCTTAAAAAACCCAAACAGCTTAACTCTGGTAGTACTATTAGCAGGGTTCACTACAGTATGGGAAAGCATGGGAAACATTATCTTAGATTCTGGCATTCCCTAAATCAGCGCCCGTTGTGTGCAGTGTGTAGTTACAACTACACAACTAGAGGCAGAATGGACTACAAATGTTATCTGTAGCAGTAGGATCCAGTTATTTTTGGATGCAGTGTACAATGCACTTAATCAAATCCTCATCAGAACAATAAGAGGTGATAAGATGCTTTATATTCTATTACTGATAAGTAATGAGAATATTAGAAATAAGCTAGTTGTAGAAGTCAGCTCTGGATTAAGTCACACAAAGCTGATTTAAGTTAAACAGGAAAACAAATTAAGTAGGTCTCTAAAGGTTTCAATTTCAGAAGGGCAAACTCTGGTGTAGTCTTGTCAGCTGGACTGAGGAGCTAACAGATTGAGTAGGGAGCAGCATCTTACAAATACTTCATATCAAGAACATTAAAATGGTCAAGAATCTATATTCCAAATACAGAAAAAAGAAATCCAGAAGAAGGTACTCCAGGCCTAACTGTACACGCTATCTCCTCAAAAAGTGTGTTACATGTAAAAAAAACAGAAACAAAAGTAATATTCTTGAAAAAACTCCTTTGTTTGCTCATCAGTCGTTATCTTAGAAGCATGGGAATGAAGTAAGAACTGCCAAAAGAGGAGCTATGCTAAGCTTTGCAAAGGATATTAAAATGAATGAAGACATTTTTTCAATTACATAAATAAAATGAAAGAAAGGACTGCAGTAGACATTAAGAGCAATGCAGGCATGTTCCCCACCTTAAATTTATATGTTGCATTAATTTAAATAAGAAGGGCAATACTGAGCATGGGGCAAGAGGAAAACAGCTAATAGGAATGATGTTAGAGAATGAAAATCAGGAAGTAGAAACAAAATCAAATCTGGTGTAGCTCTAAACTCTAGGACTCTAGTTAATCTCCACTCCAACTCAGAACTCTAGAATGTGAGACCACAACAGTAGCAAGGACTTTTTACCAAACTTAACCGAAATAAAATTGGCACAAAATTAGTAAAGACTATGTTAAGAAAGGAAATACAACATCTGATTGATATGTTTATCATTTTGATTCCAGTACTAGTCACAACTTTACAATGACAAGCTGAAAGTAATAAGGCACAGAAAATAATTTAAAAATGTATTTAGAAGATATAGCCTGGGATTATTCAAAGTAGATCACAACACACTAAAAACTTTCTCTGACTTGCAAAACCCCAAATCCTAGAATTCTGGACTCAAAAAGCATAATTGGTATAGTTTCTCAACATTAATAAGGCTCTGCTAAAATACAACGACTATGGATCACCAGGGTAAGGCAGCTGGTGTAACTTCCAACAGAGACAAGGAAAAGTAATAGCATCGTGTAAAGCACTGGGAAGAGCTCACCTGAAATACTGCATACAGTCTAGTGACCTGCATTCGAGAGATTAACTGGAACTAGAGCAGATAGAGAAGGACAACTAGGAAGATCAGTGCAATGGAAAGCCTATTTTGTGAAATGAGATTAAACAAGCTTGATTTGTTTAGTCTACTATAACAAAAGCTGAGAGAGGATAGGATTGCTGTCTAACTGTGTTAGTTAAAAACCTGAGAGGAAAAAAAAAAGTACTATTTAATTTAAAAAAGAATTTTGGCACAAGACCAAATAGGCTTTAGCTGGCCATGAATTAACTGTTTGAAATTAGAAGATGATTCTTAACCAGCTGAGCAGTGGTGATGAACTTTCCTGATAGCTGGTGCAAGGGTTTTTTGTTGTGGTTGGGTTTTTTATTTATTTTTTTAAAGTGTGTTAGTTTATTGTGGTAGCTCATTGTTTTTCACTATCCCAAAGCCAGTGCAAATGGTTCACCAGCAACACTGTAAAACAATCACACTCTTTAACAGCCATCCTCTGGGAATAGTGGGAATAAACCACACAACCATTGTTAAGATGGAGTACAACACACTTACAAAAACAAATTACCTGATGTGACGGCTACAATAGGGAGGGGAGGACTCAGCAGCTCAGCAAGTGCCTTCCTGTTCTAAAGCCTTGCAACAGAGGAGTTGGTAGATGGGATTAAATCTACCATAATTAAACAATTAAATGACAGTTTTGTGATAGAAGGAACTGCGTGATACGAATGGTGAGGTGAACAGCAGTCTAAAACCTGTGTATTTTGCCTTCTAACACTTAAGAAACCTCAGTTTGTTTTTAACAGCAGAAGTAAATCACAAAACAACCAGTTAGAGCCAACCACATTACATATAAAAAAAACCACTACAGACCTTCCTTCTGAAGAAGAAAGGCATCCTGACAAACTATTACTTTCCACTTACTGCAGAAAATGAGTTATTAGCAAAATGCATAAAATTTTAAGTTGAACAAATCAACTTTTAAATTTTTGAAGAAAGTAATCCTGCCAAAAATAATTCTTCTTAAAATGAAACACTGTACCGCAAGATATGTAAGCAGCAAACAACCCAAAGGCTACTTCGATATCAAACATAAAATAAACATAAATAAAGTTTACTTTCAATAGCAAAGGGAATAACATTCGAACCAAAAAATACTTAAGTAGATGATGATTTGTGAAAGGATTTTTCTTTCTATGTATACTTTAAAAGAGGTCTGAAAGAAGTTAATATGACAACAAAAATTCCCCATAGTAAAAAACCAGATCTAATTTCTGCTTGGTCACCGAACTGCTTGCAGCCCTCCCTGGTGTTCACTGCTGCTCTGGTCATGGCCATCTCCACAGAGCCATGCAGCTCATGACTGAGGTTCCAGGGAGGGCAGAGGACAAGGCCCACACCGACCCAAACCCAGCTCATTGCCCGCTCCTTACCGTTCGTCTTCCTCATGGCACAAAGTGGCTCCTGCTTCTGTCTTCGCAGGCAGCTGAGTGCTGAGCCACCTGCACCAAAGCCTGCTGGCAGCCATTCCTTCCCTTTTAAAGAGGAGCCGGGTGTGACGAGGGTTGATCTTTCCCAGGTGAGCAAGCTGAATCACACAGCTTCTCTCAATTTGCCCTGTTTGTGTTATTCAGTGCCCCACTCTGGGGATGGGTGGTGGTGGCCCAGCAACTCTCCATGACATTGCTGTACAGTGTGGGAGATGCCTGCATTGTCTGTGACGAGGTGTTTTGCACCTCAGGCTGGCTTTTCTCTCACCAGTAACCAGGGAGGGGATGCACAAATCCTCCCCCTCTCCAGCAGCCATGGCTGACTCCACAAGTGCCTCTGGGCCCTCACTGCTGAGGACCCGAGGCAGAGGTACAGTTCCTCCTGAGGGAAGGTGCCAGAGAACTTTCTGGAAGCCCCAGGGGGCAGGGATGTGTGGAGGTACAAAAACTACACAAAAGTAGAAAACAAAAGATTTTAACTACGTATTAAGAGTTCTTACTCATATTTTTAATCATGAACAACAGGTCCCAGTTGTATATGGTCATTAATCTTGTGTCTTCCTTGAAATGTATAGCGTGCTATTTTACTTTTCTAAAAAGTAACCATGGCTAAAATCAGTAACAGAGACAAAAGATAGAAATGTAACAGCAGAAGTTCTGGGGCTTAGACATTAATGTTTTATTGAGGCTTTGAGCCAGCACTCTTGACAGAGCTAGGCAAATACAGGTGACAAACACAAATACTTAGACCATGTGACAGAAGGAAAGCCTTTATGGTTAAAAGGTCTAACATGTTGTGGTTTTACTGAACTAGAACAAAGATTTATTTTTTTTCCCCAGAAGTGAAGCAATTTTGCTTTCTTCTCCTGGACTTTTATATAGGGCATTGTCACACTCAAAAACTCGCCCTTTTGGCTATTCAGCAAACAGGGGAAGAAAAAGTTTTTCCTTCTCTCTGTAGTACTTATTAGTTTGCTAATGACATTGAACACAAAATATGAAAGATATGCAGTTCATAAAACCTCCGAAGGACACAAGCAATAGTAGGTTAATAAGGGTGGAGGCTTGTAAGATCTATGCTTACCCTGCAAACAGATTTGACATTTTCAAATCTATCAGCCCATTTAGTAACAGAGATACAAATTTCCTGTAAATGCAAGCCTGAATAGACTGACGATTTATTTACATACAGAGTTGTGCTGATTTGACTAAGGGCTTGACTGCACATGGAAATATTCAAGA
Source organism: Aegotheles bennettii (assembly GCA_013398125.1). Lineage (NCBI taxonomy): Eukaryota > Metazoa > Chordata > Aves > Caprimulgiformes > Aegothelidae > Aegotheles > Aegotheles bennettii. Next base: position 449,659 of record VZRW01007751.1, on the reverse strand, counting down.
ATAAAAGCAGCATTCTTACTGAATAAATTCTTGTGCAGACATGCTTGTTCTAGAATACAAACTATAATAAGGTAATCATGTTATGTGATAAGCTTCTATATGTAGAATATTTCTGTAGAGCTGTTACCATTAAATTCGCACCCTGCCTCAGCCTGAAATAATTTTCAAGTACAGTAGTATGTGAAACTTGAATTTTTAAAAATATCATCATTCAAAATTCTGGAAATCTCTTCAAGGATTGTTTTGGGATTCTGGGAGGTTTGTTTGTTGTTTGTTTGCTTTTTCCTGTTGAAACTAATTCACTTAGTTTGATCGAGAAGAGATTTTATATACACTGTAGATTTTCTCTACTTTCCTTACAAATTTCATGTGATTCAGAGTCTCACCTGAGCTCAAGCTTCTGAAATCCAGATTTGTGTGGCTTGAAATCATGTCCTCTCATTCTGGGGACATAATGACTTGATAGTCTTCCAGTGTCAGTTCCACAGTTCCCTAGGGAGTACCTTAGGATGAGGATTTCTGGTTTACTTATTCCCACATTCCTTCTCTGTATAAGGCACTGCGTCTTCCAGCTGTCTGTGCATCAGCAGTCTCTGGTCAGATGTTTCTATGAGCTGCTAAGAGGATGGAGAACCACATGTGAGTTTTGATTGCCTTGTGGTGTGAATAGAGCAGAAAGGGTCATTTTGGGAGTGACATCCACAATTGTACTCTGCATGAAAGCTTGTGCAAGAAACAGTGAAAGAAGCCTTTGGCTTGTGAGAACTAGAAATCTGAGTATGAAATCCTGCATAATAAAGAGTACAAAGCAGTTCTGAAAATTATCTATTTCCTTTCTCTGTTGAAAGGACTAAGAATGTCCTACCTTCTTCTTTCTCACCCCTCAATCATCGTGGAGATTGCAGTCTCATAAGCAAAGTCAACACAGCATGAGTTTTAGGACATAAAAGGAATGGACCAGGGCAGAACTAGGGAATAATAGGTTGCAGGGGGAAAAATGGGAACAAGAGGAAGTCATAGGACACAGAATATTGAGCAAATGGGAAGGTCTCAGACCCAATATCATGGGTCTGCTCAGACAAGAGCTAGAAAAGAAGCCACAAAGAGCCTTAGTTGATGTGAAGTTGTCATCTTTACTATTGTTCTAGACCAATTGCTTTATACACTGGAGGATTTTCCAGATTGTGGCTCACAGTCATTGTTTATGCTGGATCGCACCATGGAATGCCTTAACTTCATGAGAGAAGGCATGCTACTTCCTCTGCATCATTCTTCTTCCATCATAACCTCTAGCCCACCAAGTTAAAGTGGGCTCAGATGGTTTCAAAGCCAGGTAAATGTTTCTAAAAATCAGCTAACTATTTCTAGCTATACTTGAATTGATTACTAAAAAAAAGGAAAAAAAAATCGAAGCTGGAATTATAGGAGACGTGTACATATTTCATGCACTTTCACTGTACAACTTCGTCTTACCCCTATTCTATTAAATACAGTTTTACTAGTGCTAGCTTTATGACATAGTCTATGTTGTGTCACAATAGATCAAATTAAAGATTAAAATAAGAAGTTCCTTAGTCACAACCTCTTGAGCCACTGGTCTTTCCTTTTTCAGAAGGGAAAAATGGAGACATTGTAGTTAGTAAAATATAGACATAATTTTAATGTTTCTCGCTGCCAACTGTTAATGCTTGAGAATTTTCTAAACAGGAAAAACTCAAGACAGCTGGAGATTCTGTGCAGGTCAAGCATGGCCTGTTCTGTAGAGTCTCCTCCTATAACTAATCTCCTAAACAGACAGCAGTAATGGAAAATTCTTTTAGTACAGGTGCTGTCCAGCTACAGAATTGCAAAACCTTAGGTCTAGGGATTAGTATAATTTTAGGAATGATGAAGGGAAGCCTGCATCCAAGGCTTCACTAATCTGAAAAAAGTAGTAATGTGTCAGCCTTTTAGTCTGATCCTCTTGTGCAACAGTCAAGCCTGACAGTTTTTTTTGGTTTAGGTGTCTTAAACCTATAATAATTACTGGTCTGTCTGTGAGGTAATAAACTGGCCTGAAACACCTTTTGAACAAGTGAGTGATCAGAGATGAAATAAAGACATATTAATTATGTAAAATTATCAACTTTTGGCCTTTCAAGCTGCTTAGTGTAGAAGGAAAGGGTTTTTTCAGTCTTTCCAATGATAAAAATACTTATTCTTTCCTTGCTTTAGTAGGATTTTCTACCTTAGATAGGTCTGAGACAAACACTCAGATTACTACAGGGCAGATGGGGAACCAACAGGGAGATTCTTCTGGATGACTTATGGCAAGAAATGAATAAAGACTTGTAATGTAGATCAAACCAGCACTTTTTATTCTGTGAGCCCCTTTGTTCTCTGATGCTGAGACAGAAAAGGAGTAGAACTGATGGCAGTTAGAGGATTACCCTACTATCCTACTAACTTAAATAATTGAATCCTGCTTTAACATACATGGGTACCTGTGGATAGTCCACAGCCGTGCAGTGACTGACAGATGAGGAACAAGTCCATGAACTTGTACAGCAAACTGCTATTCCTGGTTCTTACTAATCCCTGTGCAACCACTCAGCTCTCCACTACTAGTACCAGTGAGATTGTGTTGTCCGATACTAATGTTCCTTTAACACCTTTTCAGTTTTGTTATTTTCTGCTGGCAGAAGGGATTCTTGTAATGGTTTTCATTACAGTATTTTGTATATCAGTACAAAAATTGTAAAATATGTTCAGGTGTTTGTGCTTGGGTAAAAAGGAAGGGCCATTAAGTTATATCAGAAAACTTTAATAATTTTCAAGCTATTTTGTAATGCTAGAAAAAAACCCAGTAAATAAACAGTAAGCTACCACTCATTGTGAAGATAGGGCACATAGCCCCCAAAGGATTACACATCCTTTTTTGAGTGTTGGCAGATGCTTTCTTCTTGTTAGTACTGGGCCTTGAGCTTTTGCTCAGTAGCAATTTTCACTCTGCATCTAATTTTCAGCTGTACAGATGCAGCACATCAAAATAACAAAAATCACTGTACACTTCAACATTCTAGCAGCGTCATTGGAAGCATCATTTTTCCTTTGAATACATCCTTTTTTACTGTTCTGTAACTTACTTAACTGTAGTTAAGCTTTCTGCTGTGTGCTCTCGGTAGACTTGATTCTGTAAAACAATGGCAAGACACACTGTTATTCAGAAAGTCTCATCTGGTCCAGATAAATACAGAGTTAGCCTAAGGACACTGTGCCTCCATGTTGAATGGTACTCAGCAGTCAAGCAAGACCTGCATAATAATTAAATGATACCTTTTAGATATCCCATACATAATTGCTATTGATGGAGATAATGGACTTAAAAAAGCTGGCACTGTCTCAAAGCTACTATTTCAGACATATTAAAAATGTTCTCAGTTTGCAGATATATTGTATTATTAGCTGTTTCACAAACTTCACTGCCACATCACTAATGTTTGCCTTTTAACACAAAAATGTTGAAATCAAACTGCATAGCAAACTCTGCATAGCAAAAATGTGATTTTATATATGTATAAGACTATATATAGAACTTCTAAAGAAAAAAATGAGTTCTGAATAAGCGTTCCATGAACTGAAAACTGGAACATATTTCTATTAAAAATTTTCTTCAAATAAGAGTAAGATTTGGGTTTTTTCCTGATTTGGTCAGCAAAACCTAGGTCAATTCAAAACAAAATATAATAAAATCCCTTAAGTCAGAAAGATTTCCTTACTAACAATAAACCCTAATAAGAGCTGCATTTTCTTAAGAGAACTAACTGGCACATTGATTGGCACTCTTTGAGCAGTATAGTGACTGATTGGCTCTTTGGTTTGCAATAGAGTTGCAGTACTTCTGTACATCCAAGAGACAAAAATAACTATTCCACACTATTCCAGGTTGCAGCTAGACTTTGTCTGTAGTGAAATATGCCTGCTAAGGCCAAGTCCCAACTCAGCCATGTGACTTTTTAACTCATTACAGAGCTGATTCGGCTGAAGTTGTCCTTTCTTTAAATAATTTATTAAAGACAAACTAAAAGAAAATGGGATGTTTATGTTAAAGCTCTGTGGTTATTCTAGAAAAAGAATTGTGAGACAGAAATCCTCTGCTCTTGAAACAAGTATACCACTAACAGGAGCTTCCTGCACTGGAGCTTCTTACTGAGATTCCTAAACAAAAAGATCACCAACATCACTGGAAGTCACCCCTTGAGTACAGTAGAGTAAGGATTGGTCTATGGGTCCTATCTGTGATATTGTTTTGATAAGATGTTTTGCACTATTGCCAGCAAGCAGCAAGGGCAGCTGTTTTGACAGGGATTGGGGAGCCAAGGGCAATGCCATGATCACCAGGGCAGGATCCTGGCTGTCCCAGTGAGGAAACAGGGCAGGACCATAAGTAGCAGCTGTTGTTCAACCAAGAGTTCAGACCATTAGACAAGTTTGTAGTGATGAGGCAGGTCCAAGGTCAAGTTGGCAGTCTCTCTGGAGGTCAGGATCAGACCCAGTAAATGTAACTGAGGTCATGATCTCTGAGCAGGTCCATGGTGACAAAATGAAGCCAAAGCCACCAGCCCATGTGTCAGGCTTGAGATCAGTGGGGTCAAGCTGCAGACTGGCACTGCTGTGGTCTACCTCAGGTGGGAACTGAGGGAGCTCCAGAGGCTGCAACCCTGGGTGAAGCTGGTGAGGGTCACTAAGGCCTGTTAGAGCCCTGAGGGCCCTGACAACTACAGAGTAGAGTACTGTCACTAACTCATGTCATTCAAAACTCACAAGGTGTTAAGAACTTTTACATTCTGATGTTTGAAGACTTCCCAGAGATGAAACAGTCATTCCAGAGCTGTCATGTTTCCTGGAAAAAGTTTTAAGAGAACAGTTTTATTACTCTTGTATATTATTTAAATCTGACATACTACTTCCACTCAAACCGAAGTCATTTTGCCAGTAAAAGAGAAGTGGAAAATGCAAATGGTTATTCTGTAGAGATGGATGCGTAATTTTGAGTATGTCCAGAACTCTACATTTAAGAAAATCATCCCAGGGGCATCTAAAGTTGCACTGCAACAAAAAAATGTCAAGTCTGAACTTCTAGTTTGGAACTTTTTATTCCTTTCATATAGAACAAGCTTACTGACTGACATGCATAGGCAATTATCTGAAGATAATGATTACTCTTACTATAGAAGTGTGTGAATTTTATGCTATTCATAGAGTCTCAGTTTGAACCCATTCTAAAGGCTATTCACTAAAGGAAAAGGAGAGTATATAACAGGTTTCTGCTTACAGTGAATTTTTAATGCAGTTAATATTGGCTTATTTTGTGTAAATAAACAAGAACTGAAAATCTAAGGCTAGGTAGAGGTCAGATTTTGTCATTTAGGGTCTGTTCCTAAAGGGCCTCCTCTCTCAAATAGTAAGTACCTCATACAGAATGCACAAAAATGAAAGTTTTAGTCAATTAAGTTTGTTTAAATGACATTATGGGGGATAAGTCTAAATTGTTTCAGAAAGTGTTATCCTGGTGTTCAGAGACCTTGTACTTGGGCAGTCAGCCAGAATCTATCACCATGGATTCACAACAATCAAGACCTTGACAAGTTTTATGTCTAAAGAAAACTCAGTTAGTCAATTAATGGTTAAAGACTTGAAAACATCTTTTTGTTAGTATGACACTGATTCAAAAGATAAAAGACTAAGCAAATCTTTTCAATAGCTTTCTGTTCTTTTCTCCAAATCTTCTGAGGAGAAGGAATGACAAAAAAATCCAACCACAAGTCCTGCTAGAACACATAATAGTTAACTAGTAGCCAGTCGTTTAGAGTAATTCTTCCATTAACAATTAGTACATTTCCTCTAAAACAGAAAGAAACTTTCAATAGATTTTACAGTTTCAGACTTGAGTCTTTTCTTTAATTGGATGTCACCATTTAATTTTGAATGAAATAGTTTTTCTTTTATTGCATTCTGATACATGCCAGCTCTGACAGAGAAAGCAAGCAACATAATGCTCATATGACACATTAAGAGCCACACTCTGTTGTGGCTTTGCACTTCAGAGACCCTAAATTCTACAAAATTTGTTCATTAAAAGGCTTGACTACAGCAGTCTCTGTGTTAGAGGTAATGCAATAATTCAAGGAGGCACAATTGCTTTTTGCAAAACCTATTTTTGAACTTTATGAAGGGAGAAAATAACAAATTGTCTGCTCCAATTTCTCTTCATATTCTTTAGCTAGCTCAATCAAACATAGCTGCACTTAATGCAGGAGATCCTTGGTGAAATTCTGTGGCCCTGGTAATACAGAAAATCAGACTGCATCATCCTAGAGATTTTTCTCATCCTGAAATCTAACATGATATCTTTTAGGAATCTATCTTCAGAAAACACACAGTTCTGATTCCTAAAGCTGCTCAGAACTCACTGCTGTAAGTGCCATCAAACAGTCTCTAAATATTATAGCAAGGCTCACAACGAACATGATGTAAGTACATGCATACACCCACCTTGTAGATTTTCTTTGCTTGCAACTTTGACCCTCCTCAGCTGCCATTTGGATGCCTTTAAGAACAGCTAAGGATTTAAGGTGTGCTGATTCCCTAAGAACCTCTTAGAGATAATTTGGCCACAGTACATTCTTGCCCAACAGCTGACATCTGTAAGTTCATGGAAGAACATAAATACCACAATTTTCTTGGTATCCAAGAGCTCCAGCTATGTAGATAACCTGGAATCTACAATTTAGATCTCAAAATACAGTAGGTGTAACATCTGCAGATATTGCCTTAGGTTTAAGAATATTCTATGTGAAAGTGTAGGATCCAAAGCCAGACAAAAGGTGTATTCTCCTGCCTGAGTTTCAACGCCAGTCTGGAAAATTCTTTGACTTAAAGCTGTTCAGCATCCTTTTACTGTAGACCACATTTTAGAAATTATTATTATTATTTTCAGATTAGCTTGCCTCCTTTATCAGGGAATAGACCTGTAGCTAAACCAATTCTTCTGTTGCAAAATATTGCATAGATTTTCCCCTTTTCCACTTGGAGAATCAACTTCTGTCCTTTAACTGCATCCATCCAAATAATTTTAGACCCCTCTTTTACTTCTTTCTGTTCTATTTCAATAATTCTTATACTCGAAGGCACTTGTAGAGAAGATTGATGAAGCATCTCCCACCAGCCATCAATTTTCTGAATGTATAAATTGTTTATTCAGGGTTCAGTCATGAAGATCAAATAGTCTCTTCACTCCTATCATGGTAGCAGCTTTATCAGTAAGGTAGGCACAAAGCTCTACACAGTGTCACCATTTCCAGGAAAACAACCTCAAAGCATCAGCCAGAATTCATTAGTTGTATTTAAATAGATTCCCCAAACATCATGGAGTCTCAGGAATGCTAGAGGGCAGATTGGGGACAACTTGCAAGGCAGTTAAGAAATTATATGTTCTTAGTACTTTTGTCCTTGGTAATATGAATAGTGGTTACTAAAGTCCATGGAGATGACTTCAGCTATTTAGGTTAAAGGGCTCTTCCACAAAACTACCATTACTCCATCAACCTGGCTGATAGCCTCTCCACCTCATAGTGCTGGGAAGGGATTTTCTTCTATGCATAAATTACATTAAATTAACTATCACTGGCAGGTGGGTGGTAAAATTATATATTTTTAGTGAAGCCAACAGTTCGGATTTTCAAGGGCATTCTTCTTTCAGTTTCAACAGGACTATCAGTGAAAGAATATGCAACCTGAAAAATTCTGCCTTTGCATTTTCTTTTTGGCTGAAAACCAAATTGCTGTCAAAAGGTGCTGCTCATCAAGAGAGGCAGCCTTTGTTTTGTTTAATTTCAAACTGTGAAACTGTGGTAATAACATTTCAGCCAACTTAAGCAGGGATGCAATATATTATCAAATGTTTCCTGAAGCAATGAAGATTCAAAATGTGGTTTCCTCTTTTCGCCTTTTCTTTTTGCCCCAGTAGTTAATTATTTATTTTTTTTTTGTGAAAAATAAGCTTATTCACCCATTTATTTTCAAGGATATGTTTTCATTATCTCAGGTCTAGAGCTATTTGGAAAACAGGAGAAAACATATATCATTGTTTTAATCTGATTAGTTGAAATGTTGCATTTCAACACGTGGAACATTTTCTTTAACTTGACCCATGTCAACGTGGACTGGCTCTGCAAAGAGTCAAAGGTGCTAGATCCTCACCCAGCAGTCACAATATATTGGAAAACGAAATCAACTTGCTAAATCTGTCCCCAAACCAGCAGAGAGAATTGAGTTGCAAGCATTAGAATTGTCCCCTTTCCAAATCCACAGCATGAACTCTCCTGAAAAAATCCACTTTCCAGAATGTTTCATGCATCAACCATTAAAACAAAAAAACAAAGAAACAAGAAAGAAATTAGGCTTTCCAAAATGTCTCAGGTTGGGTGACCAGAATAGCCAAGTCACAAATCATTTGTAAAAAATCTTGACCATGGTCATTGCTGCAAGACATTTGGAAATCCTTGGATACCCTAGGCCTGACCTAGGTAATCATTGAAGTACCTGTATATGACTACACATGAGTATAGTTCCTCTTGGGGTTCCCACTTCTTCATCTGCCAACTGAAATATTGTGAGATGAAGAGTGGAGTTCTGCTAGGTAAAAACTAAAGAAAACAAAACAAAAGTTCACAAATCCACTATGAAGTTCACATTCACATTTGACCATATTATAAACCAGCAGAATTTACGTGTAATTTGAGGTGTTTCCACATGAAATAGACTGGGAACCAACTTGGGAGAGGGAGGGTTAAAAAAAAGGAAGGAGAAAGAACTAAAAAAAATTCTATTCCATTCAATTACAATAAAACATGCAACTTCAGCTAATTATTTAAGCATGCTCTTAAAATTTAAAAAAACTTTTCACCTGAACCAAGACTTAATCAACTGTAGTTATCAAGTTCAGCCAGTGGTAAGCCACAAGCTCTGAAAGGCCCCATTTGACTGATAAACATAACATTTTTTTCATTTGTACAATAAAAGTAGCAATATCGGTTTATATGAGATGTGAAAAAAATATTACAACAAAAGTCACCCTCACTCCCAAACTGAGAGCTTGGCCCTGATCTTCCTCTCACTAGGACTGCAAGCATGGTTTCACAGATACCGCTTATTTATATGGTGTGAGAGCTCAGTGTGCCCTTTTCTATACAAAATTTTAGCACACAGCAATCTCTGATGGCTGATTACCACCCTCCCTCTCTCCTTCTTCCTTTATAACTGGGTTTATAATGAAAACGTTGGCACAGCCTTAACTATGGCAACATTAGCATTTGCCATTATAATTAACAGATTCCTTTTTTCTTTGTGATTTACATGCATATACTCTTCCCAGTGCAGTAGTTACAGATGGTATAGCTTGTAACATATACTATCCCTAAACAACAAATACATTCTTTTTAGAGTATGTCTCTGATAGATTTTATTTAAATGTAAAAGGTAATAGGCAGAAAATGTAGTTTGCTTACAAGTTTCCTTTATGGTTGTTTGACTGTCACTTTTCTGCAGATTTACGATAATCATTCTTGCAACAAAAACGTTTACTTCACTGTCTAAATAATAAGGTAATTTGTTACAGCTAATTACTCAAGTGCTTCCTTAATCTCAATTAAAAGATTCAGGCTGATTTTCTACATTTCTGCAGCAGTATGTTCCAGAATATCTTGTTAATGTATTCCCAATCACATATTTGTTAAGGAATGCATGGTCCATGCAAAACTGAAATGCTAAAATACATAGCTGCAATCTTAAACAATGATTTATTGTGACATGGGATGTGGGACATTTCCACAGCTTTTGTGATTGCAGTAATGAAGCTGTAAACCAAATAGCATGAAATGAAGCAAGGCCTTACAATTTAATCAGCTCGTAAACAGATCTACTGCATCAAGCAAATGACATTATTATCCATCCGAAGTAAATCATGCTAATCTCAGGAGATAAAATCAACATCATTAATGGTCACATGTCATATTCATCAACACTAAACCATCCCTTTTGACAGATTAATCCTAACTACAGCTCCCACGATGTATGGTAATAGGGCTTGTAGCATACATTTCATCCAGCAGTAAGGCTAACCAGCACTCTTAGTCTGCTATTACAAATAATTTTTTTATTGATTTACATATTTTAAAATGCATTTAAGGTGAGGTACCATTAAAAATCCTGTCACTATCACATATTTCTTCCTCACATTCTCAGCCTGTACTAATAGAAACTAGAAACTAAACACTATTCCATAGAAATACTTTCTTTAACACACTGTTAGATGTAATTAAAGATCTCTGTCTGTGTTTTTTGTTCAGCAATGAAAATATGTGCCCTTTTTTATAGGATTTAGAGAACTATTGGTAGTATTATTCTAACATCTCATTTGTAGTGTAGAAGTGCATAGTGCCCCTGCTCATGGATTAGGGCTCCAGTGAACCAAGTCGGATTCTGAAGACTTTATTACCCATTATCCCATAATTAATACAACATGAAAAACAAAGTTGCATTTGTGATATTCACTCTTCATTGCAGTTTATTGCGTCCTGCTCACTAGTTGTGTATTTCTGCTCAGACTCCAGCTCCTGCATATTGCCTATTTGTTCCAAACACAAAATATATTTATTTATCATGGAGCTGACCCTGTATGAATCCTTTTGAAAAGTGTCCACTATTCAAAGTGTCACTTTCCTTGAACAGGCACTGAATTATATTGACAGGCACATTATCAAGGGCTGCTGACTGACAGAATGAATGACTGCGGCTACATGCTGCATTGCCAGTCATTGACTGAGTGGGTGCAAAAATTATCTACAACCTTTGTAGATCTAAAAGACTCTGAGCTAAGGCTAGAAGATATATGCAAGTGATTTACTAGCTCAGCATTTATCAACTTAGTACAAACATCTCAACTATTACCCAAAGTACTTCATTAATGTAGCAATTAATTAATGGCTTATTCTCTCTCATGAAACTATTTTTTAACATTAATTTAATGCAATTATCAATGTAATGTTATTTAATATGTGTTTATGTTTCACCAGGGAAATGTTTGGGGTAATAATTTTAAAAGCAACCACTGCCTCCTGCATTTGTTTTTAAGCCAGTGTGGGTTGAGGCGTCTTAGTAAGATTGTAAGGGCAAGGCAAAAACAATATTAGAGACTGCCTGTGGCTGACACATAGCAATCAGTAAGTTTGGTTAAGAGAGAAGGCAGAATACTTCCTGAACTGTGCTGGGACTTTAGGAAAACACTAAACTAACCACAAAAACATTTATTTGCCAAAATAATTTATTAGCTAGATTTATTTTTGATTGACATATTGGCAGTTTGAAGTAGACCACAAAGATCTACTTTTTGTAAAAAATCACATCTATTGACTAGAATAAAAAATGCTAATAAAATATTTCAATAAGTGCATTAATTTCAAAACCACAAAGTACTAATGTCAAATTTACTGGAATCCACTGACCTTTAAAGACCTTTTAAAGATTTTATGACTTAGATTGTCACATTAGCTACCAAGAATCCTTAAGAATCTGTCTTTTCTATCTATGTTGTGTTTCTAATGTTGGGGTTGTAGAGACTTTCCCTTTTCTGTCACTGTCCTTTTTACTCTCAGTACTCCCATACACGAAGCCCTAGGTAACACGTTACTTAATCTTTGACAGGCTGCAGACATTTGTGGAACTCATCAGGGATGGTGGTTAGAGGACTAAAAGAATCACTGATGAGGAAGAACAAAAACCCCCATCTTTCTCATAGGATTTTGTGCTACAGCATAAAGTCTTAGTGAGATCGTGGTACAATTGAGCTAGTCCTCCTCCAACTCTGTGTCCCATGACATCTTAGACACGTCTACTCTTACAAGGGTTTACTAGTAAAGCCAAGATGAAAGTAATCTGTCCTCGAAGAGGTATGGATTAGGTAGGAAAAAGAAACAAGTCTGTTTCTCAAGCAATATAAGCAAAACTTGCAACAGGGATTCTTGATGGTATAAGTGCATATAAAGTAAAAGTTTTGCCAGCACAGCTATGGTGAAATAAAGTAAAAGGAAAAAACAGTCCCTGATACAGATGTTACACCAAAATTTTCCCATGTAGACCAAGTCCTAGTAAGAAACTGCACTTGTGCAAAAATAATTTTGATCTAAAAAGACAAAGGATGGATTGTCTCACTTTTATCTGCAAGGACCAAAACCATACAGTGTGCAAAAGACAGCAGGAGTGCCTCTAATAGCTCATTTTAATGCTTGTTAGGGGTATGGATTAGGTCCACCATTAAAGAGATAAGCAGAGTCCCATGGGACTAATTCACAGTTAAGAGTAAAATGATGTATTATTTTTATTCCTATTATTTGGTCCTCCCAGAGAACTAGTTTTAATAAAAATATGATAAAAAACCTTTTTAAGAATTTTGTATAAGGTATTTAGCAGTGGGACTCACGTAAGAGCCACTACTGTAGTACTAAAATACCGCATCATCTTAACTTTTTTAGCAGAAGACTATTAAAAATACCATTAATTATATAATTACAGAGAACTTGTTAATCCATCTGTTTCACTTCTGAAATACAGCTGTAATAGGAAGCTGTGCTTATTTTTAAGAAGTCCTGATAATATTCTAACAGTTTAAAGAGCTACACATGGAACTCATACAGATAACTAGTTCAGTCTCAAAATGATAAAACATATCGAGATATAAAGATAATTTCATTCCTTAAAAATGAAAAGACGACATGATTTAAAATATTATGCTTTGGTTGCATATGCAAGATCCCTATAATCAATCATCCAAAATAAGCTGTAGTATTTAGGAGCTATTTGAAAGGAGACAATCTGAAAACCTGTTTTAAAACCCATAAAAAAATAGAAAGCATCTTAATTTTTATGCACATATATTGTTTGCTGTTTTATATTTAGTGCAACTTAATAAATCAATCTACTAAGCAACATACTGCAAAACAAAGTTTTAATGCTAGTAACATTGATAGCTACAAGCTAATATTATTACCTGAAGAGATGCTCAAGTGTTACTCTTAAATAGTTGAGAATAATAAAGCCAACTAGAATACATGGGGTACTCAACACTGGTACAGAAGGCCAGATTCTCCTGTGTGTAAATGCATGCTGAAGGATATTCAAAGCAATATACAATGGAGTCATCATTTTATTACCGTGACGTGCTGGTCAAAACGATGGTGGAATATGTATTGTTGAACATTTAGGCCCTGAATGTCTCTCCAGTATATCGTCAATTTGAATTTGGCTCAGGGTTGTAATAACTAGTGAAAAAAATCATTACTTTCTCACTTGATAAGCAACATGGAATAAATTGTTGGTTATTGTGCTGTAGCTGTAGGGTTGCATTTCAAATCTAGAATGCTTTTACAAGTCTGTGTGAAGGATACAGGCTGAAGCAATAATTAGACTACATGAAGAGTTTATATTATTTTAAAAAAGCATTGAGAAGCCATAGGAATTCACATAAGCTAGATATGCAGTGTTCAATCTGTATCATCGTTAATACAGTGAAAAAACCCAGTGGAATATACCTCAAACATGTATTTAGTAGCATGGGAGCTTCAGTTCATAAAGGTAGCAAGGCAACAGAGACCTTATCAACATTGCAAAAAACTCCTGAGAGGTGATTTTCCTTTAGGCCATTTGGCATGTAAAGTATAGTAGGTTTATGCACCTACGCAGTGAAAAATTGGTGCCTGCTTTGTGCTCTACATCACTTCTTAGAACCAGCTTTTCCTGATGAGTAATCTAAACTGCCACTGTTTGGGTCACGTAGAAGAAAACCCTAGTGTTGTAGCTGCCACCTTCATTTTCATCCCGTCTGACTGTGGAGCTTCTAATTTAGAGAGACAAAAGGTTATTATGCATAGTGGCAAGGGGAGCAGTACCACATCTGCAAACTCAAATCTAAGGAAATGAGAAAACACTTTTTTGGATACTCGTCGTATGTATACATACAAAATACACTTAGCTCATCAGTGAGCAAAATTAGCTTCTCTCATTTTCTCATCTGCAAACTCAACAGTGACATAAACATGGGCATACAATCTTTCAGCTTTAATTTTATCATGTTAAAAAAGAGGGAAATCCGGGGAAAAGAGAAAACACACCCTTTGTTAAACTTGTATTGTAAAAACACATAAAACTACACAAAAATTTGTTATTGCACTCTTGGCTTTAAATTTTCCTTTCAAAGTTTTCTTTCTCCTACAAAGTAGTTGGAGATACACCATGCAAGCACAGGGATCCTTGTAGCTGATTTAAGGCACAATGAAGACAACACAAGCTAGAAGAAAAGTCACATTTTCTGTAGTTTTAGCCAGCCTTTGGCATTAGTTTATTTTGAATCTTCATTTTAGAAAAATCACTTTAAAAAGGCCTTTCTATGCTCCTTTGTTCTCTTTCTTTTATTCATTCCTTTTAAATGCCATTTCTTATGCCAGAGGAAAAAAAAACCTCAGTTTATTATTGCATCTTCATATGCATGCAGAAGATGATGAAAGCACATACATGACTGCCCATTTCTTAGCTGTTGACAGTGGAGCTGGAAAACACTGGAAACACTTTTTTAATACTTTTTGGATTATACAAGAGTCTTGAACACATGAACTTTAAAAGACTGGCTTCAATGGATTAGCCATATCTATCTTAAAAACACTTCTGAATTTTTATGGACAATTACCTAGCTCTTCATTGTAATGTGAAGTTCTACTCTGACAAACAATCATCAAAACAACACCTTTGTCCTCAAATAAGTTTTATTTATGTGTGTAATGCATGCTGCTTTTAGTAGCTCAGTTAACTTTAGGTTCTGTGTAATACTCAGAGGGAGCTTGAGTATTCAGGGTCTGAGACCATGACTGTATTCTTAACTAAATCCCAGTGGGAAGATCAGACAGTACCTGGCCTTTATGAGTCAACATAGGGTGGCTGCTGGGAAGGAAAGGGTAGTCCTTTGTTCCCATTTACTTTTGCATGAGAACAATCACAATGTACCCAGTGACCAGAATCACTTCCTCCTAGCTTCACCTGCAGCAGGTAATGCAGTGGCATGGGCTTGTCAGTCTTTCAGCCAGTCTAGGAATCCAGGCAAAGACAAAAGTGATGATTCAGTAAGTGACGTCTGAGCTCTTGGTAAACACTGGCTGAATCACCAGTTAATTCTTCATGAAGTTTCTGAGGTAGCACAATTTCTCTGTATCTCTTCCCATCTCCTGTCAAGGAGGCATTGCACCTCTATGGGGCAAGCCAGCCTATGAACCAGCCAGAAACAGTCCAGTCTGACTTGCAGATCCTACTGCATTTAACTTCTATTGGGATACAGAGAAGTCCTTCTCTTGTAAATGGAAAACATTTTGACTAAAAGCTGTCAAATTACAGCAAGTAGTGAAGTCCACAAGGCTTTTTTCAGTGTCATTTGGTAGAGGGAAAGAGAAAAAGCCTTCAAGGAGAGTGTATGAGTCATGAGTTTGGGTTTCCAGAGGGCTCTTAGGGATTCTTTTAGACCAAGAGTTTTCTAACACTGTCAGAGCAGAGACTGTGTGAAACTCAGCAATTTTGACTGTCATGCCATTTTTCAGTTCCAGCTTTCATCACTTTGTGCCTTTTGGGTCTAACTTTGCCTCCACTTAAGTGGTTGTCAGTGTAGAATAAATCTCATGAAGAATACTTTGGGCCATGCTCTTTGCCCAGCCCACATTATAGAGGAAGGAGCTAAATCCTCAGAAATAAAGGGGTATGCTCTCCTCCTTCGTATGGCTATTGAAGTCCTGGAGAACTAACTGAAAAGCTGAAGATGAGAAATAGTTATTTTCTCTAGCATGTACTCCATTCAAATCTGTGAGGACTCACAGCCCTCTGCTGTTTTTCAGAATAGTAGGAAAAGAAATCTGCTGTGTCTTTTGCGCACAATGCATGAGTGGAAAAGAGTAAAAAAGAATGTATTGTGCAATGCATGAGCAGCTTCAGTACAAATTAATATATTGTGATGTGTTTAGGGGACAGAGGGGTGTCCAGAGTTGGACCTGGAACACTCAAGCCGGTGATTCATGGCTTTCAGTAGTGAGGCCAATGATTCTTGAATTCCAATCTCTGCAAGTACGCCTTGCCATTCATTTTTTTTCAGATGCAAAATATTGCAGACATTCTTTCTCTAAGGGACACATGCTGAAGGCCATTGAGACTAACTGACAAACTGGAAATTTAAGCACTGCTTCTTTACATTTTAGGGTAGGAGACAAACTTGGCTTTTGATGTACATTTAAAAAAAAAAAAAGTGGCCTGATTCTGACTTAGAGTCTTGCATAGGAAGCTCATGTAAGTGAAGACTCTACAGAGGAGCCAGCCTCATGGTAGGAAAAACTTATTTTGTTATTATTAGCAGCCTGAGGTGTGCTGATTATTTTACTCCTGGTATTTTGCCATCTCTTTGAACAGGCATTGCCACAAAATGACTCATGAGAAGGGGTTTTTGAATGGAGCTCAGTCATTTTGGCACAGATTCCAACTCTGATCATAGGAAAACCATTTACTTTTCCAATTACGTGGTCAAGGCACAACCCCAAGTACTGCAGAGTCTTCTCTTGCCATGTTAACCTAGCAGGAATAGCCAACTAATAAACAGAAGAAAGTAAGTGTTTGGTGAACTTTATAGTCAGAAACTGTACACAAAAGTCTTCAGGCAGTCAATTTCCCTTCATTATTTGTGTGCTGCTTTTGAAGACTCTGCATGGAATCAGTTTTCAGAAATGTATTTCAACAGCAACGCTACAGATATAAAAATCATAATTCCTCTCTTCAATAACTAACATTAGAAGTGACATGTAACTGACCTGTCAGCTCCGATCCTTCATCTGGTGAGGATTTAAAACAACTCTCTAGTGGAAAACAATCTGATGTAAAGTTGAGCTAGACCTTAGCTAGATAAATCTCATTTAAACACAAACCTTAAACAAATGCAAGGATTTATTGTCACCTATACACCTGTTCTGCCTATCTAATCCACTCAATGGTCTGTTGACCATGAACTTATCTCCCCTGTGGGAACCCAGAGTGATCTTCTTCACACTTCTTAACTTCAAAACATTGCTTTCCTCCCCTCTTTCCCCCCCTAATTCCTCTCTCCCTCTGATCATAGAAATCCTCCCAGTAACTCTTACTCAATGCTGGAAAGCATTCCAGCATTTCTAGCATATCACAAATCTTCACATCCGTTACTGTTTACCGGACTGTATCCCATAGTTAGGCAGTACTGGGCTGATCCCCCATTCATGAAAGTCAGAGGAGATTTTGCCATAGATGATAATAAGCATAGGATGAGGCCCATGCAGCAAATTTTGTATTACGTCCAGGTATATTTTTATGTAAAAGGTATTTTTCACTTAATGTAAATGACAGGGCTTCAGTATCCAATGGATATATTTTTTCTAACTCTGTTCTGTGCAAAAAGCTTTTTCGTTTACTATTACTTTTTGTTCAAGTGCACAAAATGAAGTGGGGTAGTTAAAAACAGGCAAGTAATGTACCTGATGATTTACCATATTTTATTTACATTATTATATAGCTATTAGATGTAATATTGTCTGCTCCTGTCACTCTCTGCAATGTGCTGGATGATTCAGGGAATAAATAAAACCCGGGGTTAACAAATAAATGAGAGCAGTATTGGCAGCACACCAAGTCTGCTTTATTTGACTGAGAGAGAGATGTGTTACATGGCCTGTTTGTTTAAATTATGCCAAGAACTGAGATACACCAGGTGTTGTAGACCATGGAGTACAGCCCTTAAAATGTTTGCAAAAAGCAGATTTCTATTTACTGGTTTGCCAGAATACAAACCCAGAAGGTTTACACTGAGTAGTCGAAAGAATGACACTCTGTGCTACTATTTTCCTATCATTTTTATTAAATAAAGTTACAGAAATGAGACATATGCACTAACGGTGACTATCCAGTCCCTGAGTGTCTCTCTCTATGATGGAATCTGTAGTACATGTACTATGTAAAATTTTTTTAATGATTATCCTAGTGGTTCTGAAATACCCTAAGACAGTTCTTTAATACAGATAAAACCATGCCATCTTTACTCAACTAAACTTCCCTTAAATTCAGTAAATGGGATTTTGGTCTGAGAGATTTAATCTGTTGAGATTTTTCCCTCCACTACCTCTTCCATCAGAGGTGGCTAGAGAGAATACGTTAAAACCAAGGAATCCCTAAGCCTTTCAGAGTAAGTATGGACGTACAGAGCTCCACTGTCACAAAGAGACCTTAGTGAAAAGGATCTAGAACAAATTATACTTATAATTGTTAACTTTTATTTATGATCTTACTAAGGATGCATTTCAGCATTCACTGCAGAAGTGGCTGGGCCAACAGCTTTGTGTTGGCCACTAGCTGTTTTGTGCTGCTCTCCACAGCACCCCGCAGAGCCCACAGAGTGGGGCAGATGAGTGATCCTCACCCACTTCATTGCAAAGCCAGGCAAGGCAGTTCAACCTACTGTAGGAGACTGACTGAAGTAATACACTTAACTTTGTACTGCTGTGGGGCCAATAACCTTTGGCAAGGGAAGAAGTAAAACCAGCAGGAGTTTTGTCTTAAGCTAGTAAAGTTTCTGCAGTGAACGTCAGACTACAGCCTAAGTCAGGTTCAAAACTTGCAGAGAGAAAGGAGAGGGGGGGAGACAGGGAGGATGAGGGAGAGAGAAATGACAAGACAGAGAGAGACTACTCGTTCCCTCTTCAACATATCTGTCTACCAACAAAATAAAGGCTAATGCATGTGAGGCTTCTTTAAGTTTCACCCAGTCATTTATTTGTTTTAGTGATTCTCTTCCCTGCCTTGAATAGAAAAAGATTACTTTTTAAAAACCAACTGCAGCAGCGGTGACATGAGTTATCTTCCAACCAAAGTACATTGTCTAGGATTCAGTTATCTCTGAGACTGCCTTTTGCTCTGTATCTTCTAGTGGTTATAACTTACAACTGCCTGGAGTGCTTTTATTGTCTGGTTCAAACATCTTGATGGACAAAACATTCCTACCGACTCTCTCTGGAACTCTCTCTCTCTTGAAGTCTGCCAAAGCCCGAGCTTCAGGATGCACAAAACACACTGCAAGTAAGAGTCTGCTTAATCTCACTTTGCATTTAGCAAGAGGATATTGGAATAGTCCCAGAAAAATGCTGAGAGATTTGTGTTGGTCTAATGAAGAAGATAATTATGCCCTGCTTACGTAGAGGCATGTACTTGTGTACACTGGTTAGTATGGCTGAGTTGGGATAAATAAAGAAAGGAGATCTCTAGGATAAATTCCTAATTCCAGAAAAGTCAGAGGTAAAACTGCAACTGATTGTAGTGGGACCAGCATTATGTCTGTTTTCTTTGACTGTAGTTTATCCATTAACATATCCATGTGTGATCAGTTCTCTGTCTGTATAAGAGACATGGAGATTACTGTTGTACAAAGATATATATGCATTTTTTAATATAACTTGCCTCAAAACTTTCTTGACAATTAAGTTAAGAATCCACTCATTCTCCATTCATATGAGCACAAGAATTAGAACACTGGATGGATTATGTGTACGAAAATAAACTACTGCTTATCTTACTGCTGAAGTTTTTAAAAACCATTTTTAATAGTCTTGTGAGCAAAATAAACTCAATAGGTCTGATCTGCCAGTGTATTACTCCATTTGTGTGTCAGTGCAACTCCATTGATTTTTGTGCTATTAGGACAGTGTAAAAATGAAATAACACAGTGTTGAATCAAACCTATTCATGGACTGACTGATGGTCCTGTTCAGAATTAAGAAAAGCAAAATATGTTGAGAGGAGGTGATGTTCCAGCTGTGCTGTAGTGGGAGGAAGGATCACACACTATAACAAATAAGCTGGTTTCAATGATAAAACACATGTTTCACAGTGGAGAAATGATGTGAAATGTCAGGACTCTATACTATTTGTTTAAAAGCCTCATCATTGCCTAAAAATAGCCTCTAGCTTGTGTTTTTCCTCTTTGAGAACTATATCAATCCTCAATTCTGCATCTCTGTTTCTTCACAGAATAAAGTTTGCTAAGTATGGGTTGCACAAGCAGTAAGATTTGTTGCTTTGGGACAAAATCTAATTTTAGTAGGCTCTATGCTTCTGCTCATAATAGTGAGGCAGAATATCAAATGAGCTGTTTAACTGTGTTAGAGCCACATGTTTGCACTGGTCACAAGGTTCATTTTCTTAATTCTTTAAATGACTGGCCTTCACCCTAACATGAAAGCAAGTCTTATTCCATTAAGCTCTCAGTTCACCCAAGTTACTAAAAAATGGACCCTCTGTATATTCTAAAGTTTAGTTCACATTAGCCAACTGCTTGGTTAGGGTAATTTAAACCAAAACAGGACTATTGTTTTTCTCTAAATAGGTGCTATAGGCCACAATATGATGTGGGCTTAAACTGTGTGATATCACTTTAAGACAAAAGACTCAAATGTGAGAAAAATATGTGTGATAAAATAAGACCAACATTGTTTTTGACCTAGTTTGAACAAAGGTGCAGAAAATCAATGAGCCTTGGAGCAGCCTAAATGCTTTGTTAGCCTTTTACTACAACATTATATATTACATGCAAATAATGGCACAAATTTAATGCTACTATTCATGTCAAGTGATTTCTTTGAATCTATATTTTATATTTTACAGATCTTCAACAGTAACATTTTTCTTTTTAGTGCAAAGTTGCTCAGGGTTCACTAGAGACTCTTTTAAATTGCTGCTTTCAGAGAAATAACAATGTAAAATGACATTATGATATATAGCACCCTTCTGAAGACTTGAACCAGTGTAGCAGCAAGCCACTGAAACCTCTGGGAATGAAGCAATCTCCAGAGCACAATTGTCCAATTGTCCTAACTGGATCATTTTTAATTAGTTACAATTAATTTCAAGTGACAGCACACTGAAATATCAAATCAGAAAGCACAGAAAAACACATTGGAAATTATCATTTTTAGATAGCTTTGCTATTACAGAAGAGAACTGAATCTGAATATTACCTGCCTTAATCTATATAGTTTTTCATTAATTTGTTTCTGTAATGAAGATAAGACATAAGTCACTCAGCATTTAGTCAGCTGACACACCTCAGGCTAACAAGTAGGCCATACCCTTTTTCTATTGCAGAGATTAGTATCTATCAATTCTAACAGTTGTCTCTGTCATGACTAAAATGGTTTAGGATTATGGAGGCAACAGACTACAGATTTTCTACATTTTTGTCCTATTCTGTCCCAATGGGTTGATTGTTCCTGCAGGGGATTCAAAAGACCTAAGTTGAGACACAGACCTTACTGATAGATTTAAAGAGAAACTGAGATTTACCCCTCTGTGAAGGTATGTTAGAAATCCTGCATCTGTCAGTGCTATAGGCATCCAAAAGGAGTAATTTTGTTACCAAGACATGAAACAGTACCTATGACCACCCAAGCCTCCAGGCAAAACTAGCCTTGCAGCAGTTACCCTATCCCTGACTGCCCTGGCATGAGTAACCTGTACCCAAATTCAGCACGGCTTGAGGGTGAGGAACTGCTGGATCTTCTCCTCCTTCTGATCAGTGCAGTCAGAGCATTAGAAAGTTCACACAGAGGTTTGCTGTATCCTAAGGCTAGAAGAAATACATACCAGAGAAGTGGCTGTCTTTCCTTCTGTGTCTCCTTAGCACCATCAATTGGCACTAATGTGCCTTAGAGATATAGACAGAAGTGCTATAGATCATACGTATCACACCACAGATAGGTCACTGAATTTAGAATACTGAATTATGCTGTTAAGTGTTTCGATTTTGTAGATATTGTCAGGCCATATCTATAACAAATTAAAATGCTACATCATCTAATCTTGACACCACTAGAGGAAAAATATGTCTATGAGGTTAAATGGGGCCAAATTTTCAATAAAGTTATTTCAATGACAAAATATACCTCTACAATTCAAAGTGAAAATGTTCTTAAGTGAACTTAATATGAATGAAGAAAGCTAAATCATTGTCTGTAGAAACTGAAATCTTAGACTGACAAGACAGTAGATAGCGGAAGACACAGTGCTCACTATTCTGTGTGCCAGCGCCCTTCCATCACAGCCAAAAGCGAAAAAGTCCTCCAAGGAGCTGGTGTGTGCCTGTTCAGTCCTTACCAGTTGTACTGAACTTGCCCAAAGGAGATCAGGTAGTATTGTCGTGTACTTGTTCCCTTCTCTGTCAGCTCCTCTGCATGTGAAGTAAAATAACTAACTTGCTTCACAAGACAGTTTTCAGATGTTAACTATGGATATGGCCAGTTATGTACAGCAAAGAGGTAGTGTAACGTCGTCTTTGCGTAATCTCCTCTTTTACAAACAACATATTATTCCGTCTCTGTGTCATTACTTTGCAATTTCATGTATTTTTACTCATATTTTTACAGTTTGGGAATTGGATCATGAAGATGCCTGAGTTAGGGGGACTTGGAATTTTCTGAAATAATAATAATATTACTTTTCTGAGCATTAATGTATTCATATGATAGGTGGGTCAGTCAGCCATATTTTTTTCAGGAAAATACAGCTGAAGGAGCAGTTAATAGTTTCACCACCATTTGTCCAAAAATACAAAATTAGAACCTGTGTAATTCTCCGAAAGAAACTTGTACTGCCTCAAACAAGGCCTCCTTTAATGAATCATGTTAGTATATCAAGAATTTTTAATTAGCTTTATGAAGTCAAGGAATCTACTGTTTATCAAATGATTTCATGCTGGCTAATATGATAACTAAAAATACAAAAAACTTCCATTAAAATCAACTTTTTATTGTGTACTGTGTCTTTCTAAAACACTTCACCTTCTCAGCTGAAAATATGTGTATTTGTTTATGTAACAAAGGCAAAATATTTGGAATGATTGAATATAGTTAGCTCATGCATTTTGAAATATGATTTACTCAAAGCAACTCAATGGTTCTGTCTTATTTAGAGCCCCTGAAAATCAAGTTTATTCTATTACAGCATCCTGCTTCTCCACCTGCAATCAGAGCATCCACCGGGCCAGCTGCAGTGAGCACACATGGCAAGAGGCAGTCTCCTGGGACATCACGCTAGGAGTGGGCAAGACTTACAAATGGTACAGTAATAATCAAAAGCATGGTAAAATGAAGCCTCAGTACAGAAGTTCCATGAAAAGCCAGGGCCCAATCCAGAATGAAATTCTGGTATTTTGGTACCCTATCCAGGGTCCTCATTACTGGACAAATTGATCTTTAATGAGAAACTAGACAGAATTGGACTATGCTCCTTTTTACAGCACAACCTAATTTCTGCTGTGTCAAAACGTCAAAAATGGTTTAATTTATTTATTTTCTTTCAATACTTTCAAGGTCCTTTTTTCCTTAGAGGGGCAGAATCTATCTGTAGCTGGGAACCAATGCAAACTGCAATAGGACTGAGGACTATTTATCACTAGAACACAACTTATACATTCACAGCAAGACAGAGGGGAAAAAATGCAGAACTATTTCTTTTTAGTAATGTACATGATTTGCTTATTACACACTAGATTGCCCCAAATTACAGATGTGTTAACTGAAAAGATAACATAACCTGCCTGTACTCCTAAGTGCTGGCTAGTGCATGGGTTTATTTTTTTGTGGGTTTCTTTTTTTTTTTGCTCCTTAGTTTTAGTTACTTGGCTTAATTAACAAGATTCAAAATAATAACATGACCTTTGATGATGTTCTATGATTCACCATATTCAAGAGCATCTATTTTTGTTTGTATAATATCACAGCATAAATGGTGTTGTCTTTTAACAGAGCGTGACAGGAGCTTAATTCCTGGTGCCTATGAATCAGATCAAGAGCTCTGTCTATGACAGTGAGTTAGAGATTTACAGTAGACCAGACAAACTATAAAAACCTATGGTAGGGATTATGAGTTATCAAGATGTGCTGAGCTGGCACATGCTGCCAAGTCTGCGGTCAGCATTATCCAGAGGGAAGCTACAGTGCCACAGCTGCACAGCACTCTATTACTACCAGTTAGGATCAGAGCGTGTATCAGCAATGGAAAGACTTTAAAAAGGTTTGAAAGCAGGAGGATAAAGAAAGGAAATCAGGAGGAAAATGCATGACAAACAGTAACATCTTCAGGACTGGCAACTCGTAAATCCAAAGGTTGCTAGCAAACAAACTGTACGTTCAGCACTTAAACAAAACCATCCAAGGAAATAACGTCAACATCAAATTGAAAGCTTTCTATTCCCTTGTTCTGGCAGGAAGCATGAGGAAAGCAATAACTGTGGGAGACTGCAGTTTTTCATGCAGTGATTCTTTGTTCATTGCACATATCATCAAGTGATTATTTGCAATGGAGGAATGTGCCAGGTACAAAAAGGGTTTCCTGCTTTGTCATGCTTTTCCTTAAACTGTATTAATTCCTTACTTGATTTTTAATATATATAAACTATATGTGAAAATATATATACATAGTTTATGGCTCTATGTACACTTGCATCAATGAAAGCATAGGGGCAAATCAGCTTTTATGGATCACTGGCTCTTCACAGAGTACAATGGAATTTACTGATACACATAACTAAAGGTTAAGTCTAAGTTTTACTTGCTCCAAAATGACTAGATATCCCAAACAATAGCCAGTTTGAGAACTGAGGTGTATTTAACAATGATTTGCCATGCTTCCAGTGGTTTTCAGCTTTCCTTACTGCAATACATGTGAGACTTACTAGGGTCTTATACATTCAGTTATTTCACATTTCATTTAGGTGATGGACCCTTAGGACAGACTAAGAAAACTATGGGCACTATGACAACTTTTGGGTTTCTTTAGGTGGTCTCCTCTGCACAGAATTTAGAATAGAGTGAGAAGCTGGGGGTAGGGTATTTATTCCTGCCATGATTTGACCATCACAGTTTACAGTCTGAGGCACCAATGTTCTCTTTTTCTTTCAATGGCCTGTGTAGGGAAGTTGATAATGCAGCAAATGGTACAAAAAGTCACAAGAACATACTGGTTTTGCCAGAAGAAAATAAAAATGTAGTCATACTGCTTTAGAGCAGAGAGAACATTTGCCCTGTCAGCAATCATCTTTAGAAACATTCCCCCATCTGTCCAAATTCTATTTTATCTGAATTGAGGTTGGTCCAAGTTGCTTTTTAGCATCCCAAGTGAACTGGTTCTACAAGAACGAAGAGATTAAACCTTCCGGTGTGATAGGAGAGAGAGAGACAGCTGAGTGCCATCTGCACATTAGTAAGTCCACTTATGGTCTCAAATGTTCTCACATATCAAATAAAAGAATTGCACGGAATGCCATCCTATAGAGTTTCCCATAACAAAGAGGGTACTAAAAAAATAATCCCATAACATTCTTTAAGATTTACTGGAATTAAAAGAATTGACTCAGCAAAGATCAGAAAAGATTCCTACCAGATACCCAGGCAAGCCAAGAACATCTTATAATTAATTGTACAAAAAACAATTGAAAAATATGACCATCATGTGTTTCGGTCCGAAATGAACAAAGTATACATGACTTCTTGAAATAATTAAATGAACAGCATTCACTTGTGCCTTGCAGCAAAAGCCACTCTTCCTCAGTTTCTGAGTTTGATCTCTGTCAGGCTTAGCACAAGATTGATACGAGGCAGCTGTACCAGCTGTTACCCATTGCAGGAGTTGGATTTTTGAAATGTGTCCTGATGACCTGCCAGAGGTAACCCATGTCTTATCCTTCTGTAGAAAAGTGCTGAAAACTCAATGAACCACTGCTTTTTTTTCAGCCACACTAAGCAGCAGTATCTTTCTGTCTGTAGGAAAAAAGTAACTCTTGGGTATCTCCAAATTCCATATATAAGAAGAAAAAAACCACTCAACAACTTAGATATATATATATATATGTGTATATATATATACACACACACGTATCTCCTAAAAACCACTCCCACTTCCTCAGAATCTGCCTGTTACATTTTCATATTATGATCTGCAAAGTAGACTGAAAGCTACCTACCACATGGAAAAGTAGGCTGTCTACATGTCTGCAAGTAAGATGCACAATGACCTGCCAGCAGTGATTCCAGTATCCAGAAACTTATTAGTAGAAGACAGTTATACTGCAAATGGCTTTATTTACGCATTTCCAACTTTTTTCAACATGCAGGAGCTCCTTGGACTCAATAGCTACTAAACCAAAGGCCTTGTCAAACACAGGCACTCCATGAACAGATTATTTTTCCCCAGTTTAAAGAATGATGCCACTGTTAATGTACTGGGCTGTGGCCAAGTCAGCACTCATTGTACTGAAAAGCAAGGTTAGTGATCACATATGATCATTACCGGCTATGAATAGATAATAGGTTACTATTCTTAGATTGAGCTATGCCATAAGAGCTGTAGTACTTTCCTTGAGATAGCCTAAGCAGAAGAAGTTTAGTAAGACATCCTTCTGTTAGAATTTCCTGTTTTCAAGCTACGAATGGATGTTGGACAGATGTTTTCTCATACAAAGCAAGTCCCCATTCTAGGATACAGTGAATTCTGTAATAGGAATGTGATCTTTTAAATTTGAATAACTGATTTACGTTGGTGACCTGGAAGACAATATAATACATGGCAAAAAAGAGAACTAGCTCATCAACAGCACAGGAAAGTGTGACACTTCAGATACTAATAAGGGCAGTATGCAAGTGAAGTAAAATGATTTTTCATGAAATATAATCGTTTACCTACCAAAGTCATTGCATTTGGTAAGGTTGAAGGAAGGGATTTTAAATCCTACAGTTTAGTGACACCACATGGGTGGGAAAGCAGGAGAGTGGATTTTTAGACCAGGCACTTCAAAAATAACTAAGAAATAGGAGTAGGCTCTATATGTGAGAGGTAAGAATTCATTTAGTTTTGAAAGCGTCATTATGCCTTCCTTGCATATCAGATTAGACCCTACAATTACAGAGGACATACTGGTTTTCACCCTTGGGACATACACTTCATCATGAAGTGCATGCTTCAAAAACAGCCACTCAGTTTGGTTTCTGTTCACTGTGCAATGTGGAACCTACATCTCACAGTCCCTTCATGCCTTTTGTGCTAGAAGAGCCACACAGGCTATGCAGTGCTGATGCCTGCTTCTCACCAGAATGCAAACATTAAGCAGTATCTTTTCTGCACTCACTGTGGGCTCAGAATGGCAGGTAGAGCATGGAGGAGATTGAATTGTGGGAGGAGTAAGAGTATAAATGTATAGCCAAGAGACAGGGGCAGAGGAGCTTATTCCTGCTGTTGACATCCTGAAAACTGAGCCTAATATTTGGTCTCATCTCTTCCCATGTCAGCAGCTGTCTGTGAAACTTTTCAAAAGGGTTTGTATCTAATTCCTTTCTAGAGGAAAGATATAATACTGGGAGAGGATAATAGCACTTTTTTGGCAACCACTCGATAACTGAAATGCTAAAAATCTGTGCATTGATCTAATAATCTAAAATCCCTTGAAAATAAACTAGCAATTATGCTGTAAGTATTGTTTGTTTCAAACGTGAAACAATAAGGTAATCTTTTAGTAGTTTTGAGCTATTAGAATTATAAACATCTAATTAAGATTTAGCTAATGAAAACCAAACTAGTCACACAGCCTTATTTCAGTTCCTTTGTCATGTATATTATGAAGCAGCCTATTTATTCCATAAAACTACTGCCTTATTTAGAGCACAGGTTGTATGCTCTGCCCAGGACAGTGCAGTCAATGAACATGGTGTGTGGTAGGACTCTTACCTCACCTCTTCCACTAGTTAAAACACATGAAAAAAAGCAGTTATGGCTAAAACCACTGAATGCCACTGTTAAGAATTGGAGCTTATCTTCCTTCTGCCAAAAAACTTTTATATGGTGCTGAAGAAGCCACTTTAAGATTTTAGAAAGAGTCACCAGCTGTGTTATACCTTAAGCTTCCAGTGATCAACATGAAACACTGCCCAATTCAAACTGTACTTGGTATTGACTGGAGCTTCGCTTTGAACTTCAGATCATTTTTGTAAAAAGTCAGATACCAAGGGAAATCAAAGCTGTAGATGTCTCAACATGGACAACATGGACAATTCTACCTTTTTTTTTTTTTCACCATGCTGGAATGCTGTGTGTATAAAATAAGAAGACAAATGAGACAGGTGAAAAAGATATTGTGAATGTAAAATTGTAAGAGATAAACAAATGTCTTCTTTACTGAGTAGCAAGAGTCTGATGGAAATAACATAGGATCACAGTAAGGACTAACCATAATATACAGTTCTGTGTTGTTAGGGGAGGAAAGAAGATAATTTTAAATGCTCTGTTTCTTGATAAGTAGTTGGTTTAAAGAAACAACTCCTAGTGAGAACAGCTCTAGAGAAGTATACAGAAATCCCAAGGAGAAAGGAGCTCCCAACCAACCTTCTGTATTGTGTTGTGGCACTTTTTGATTCAAGACCTTAAGCTGGTTTAGTAGTAGTCAATTAATGGTTAAACTTGGTCTTGCAAAGATATTTCATTGTTTGTGAAATGATTCTGTTTAAGGAGAGAGAGGAATCAAGGTTGACAGCAATAACGTCTGTTAACCAGCAAGCTCTCGGATAAAAGCAACAATCAGCTTTTTGTGGGGCAGACGTTTCATTATTCCGAGCTGTGGCATCACAGTGCAATATGGCAGACTCACACAAACAACAGTGACACTCAGCTGCTGTGCTGGGAAGAGGTTGTGGAGGGGAGCAGAACAGGTCTGGCCTCTATGGTTTGGCCTCTACAAGTAGGTACTGCTAGTCTAACTGCAAACAAGTAGAATTTCTGACCTGTCAGTCAGCCAAAGCAAAACCGAAACACAGACAGAAGCCAGCATAAATACAGTTGTCAACAGAGATGTGCTGCTTGTACAGGAGGAGAAATACAAAGAGATCAGCCTACCTTATACCTGGAAGTGGAATATCTTTATTCTTCCCTATAACAGTTACCTGGCTGCCAGGCAGACAGTTGAGCAGCTTCCAAACACAAAGACACCAGACCCTGAGTTCACCAGACCTCAAGTGGAGGAGAGACAGATTTAGCTAGGACTTAGATGAGATACTTAAATCACAAATTCAGCTGGGGAGAGGAAGTAGCACTTGCAATTCTCTTGAAATTGGTTTTGAAATAAATGTCTTATAGTACTGCACAGACCCATACACCAGTGTTGGTAGAGGATTTTGAGGCTGCAGTCCAATTGTCTTGTGATCATTACAGGTAATCTAGCATTTTGAAAAGGAGAAAAGAAGGTAATTCTACACAGCCAACTAAAAAGCCCTGGCATTTAGACAGTTAACTTCCCTGCTGTTTAATTAAACATTGTATTATTCCCCATATTAGGTCCCCAAATCTGCATGGCCGGTCCTGTTACATTTTACTTCAGGCTTTGGGGTTTGAAGAGAAGGTAGTACCTTTGTAATGCTAAACATATATGTTTAGAACAGAAATGTCTTTATGCTTATGGATGCAGAGTGATTAAAGATCTACACAGGCTTTTGGGAGGTTTGTAAATACTTCCCTTTAAAACTCAATCTAAATGAATTTACTGGTATCTATCCCTACTGTTAATGCTTGATGTTTCATACATCATATGTTTGATATATATGATATACACAAACAGCAATGTAAGGCCTGTCATGCAGTTAGAAAAGTGTTAAAAATGTTTACTTCAAAATAAGTCCTGGGAAAAAATAGACATAATCTAGATTATTTTCTTGCCATGTCATTTGCAGGACCAGTGTTAGGCACACTGCATTTACTACTATTTGCAGTGCTATACTTTACTTATAAAAAGATCTTTTCCATCTACCATTCAACAAACATAAATTTCTCACTCATTTTTAGAATCTATTTATCAAAAAATATTGAGTCTTAGTTTCTTCTCTGTGTTGCCATATTCCCTGTGCACTGGGACTTTTAAAACAGACTGTGCTTTCTCTTGCAATATGAAAGAAAAAGAGACTTTCACTTTGGCTCATCTGCTATGTTAACCACAACTGCTTGCAAAGGATTGCTTTATGACCAGTACTTTAGTGTTTTTGAAAGCTTTATAAATTTTTTTTATGCTCTATAAGCATGCTTTTGGATAGCCTGTCAGTCAGTACACTAGAGCTTTGAAAGGATTTTAATCTATTGCATGCTGATTATATATCTAGTGCTTTACATTACATAATTACAAACAGCTTTGCTTCAAACAGATACAGGCTTCCTTCATCCCAGAAGTACAGCCACCTCTAGTTGGAAATACCAGCAGCTGGTTTTCAATTGGAAAGGACATTGCAAAATCATTTTGGTCAAAATATGAAATTGCAGCAGCAGGAAAATCATCTGTTGAAACTATTTGGAAAATTCAAATGGGCATAGTGCCATATCTCCATACTGGAACTTAGCACAGGATGACAAATAATACTCAAATTGTCAAAATACTCAGCTGGAGTAAGTCACTGTCACTCCATTGCTTTCAAAGTCACAATGCTGATTTACATCATATGGTGAATGAGGCCCTCTTTCTCAATTTAGGGTATCTAGAAAGATGGCACATCCAGCAGCACGGACACCCCTCCTACTACTGGCACACGAGCTCAGGGATGCCTGCCTCCTGCACCACAAGGCTCCTGCTTACAGTTTTTCCCCTGATGTCTGTCATCCAAATATTGATCTACTGCTCTAGCCATGAAGTCTGACAAGATTGCAACTTTCACTGCTATGACAGAATAGGTTAATTGCAATAGGTTTTTTTATAAGCTGCACGAACATTAGCTGTGCATTTTGTAAAAAAAGAAAAAGTTTTAAAATCTCAAAGTTGTCTCTTCAGGTTAAAGGGACAACTTCTTCTTCCTCTCTCTAAAGAGGAGCAGGTAGATAAAAAATTCAATAGTTTTATAAGAGGCAAGTGAAATTTATTACATGAGAAGGGCCCGAGAGGCTTGGGATTATAGATGGTATTGATATATGCCTTCCAGGAGCTTAACTAAAATGTTATTTTGTATCTGCCATAAAATATAAGAAAATATTGATGGCTTTTTTTAAACTTTGTGTCAGCAGGGTATAATCAGAAAAGGAGAGGATGAAATAGAACATGGAAGATCTTTCTTCCTTTGCTGAAGGGAACTCACATACCTTTATTTTTAGAGATGAAAATCTAATCTAATGCTTATTTGGTTAACTGGGCTTCAGCTTGTGGTTTGGTTTAAACATTTTTTGCTACTTTAGTCTTGCAGGAATAGTCTGTGTGACTGTAATGTCTTCTGAAGGGACAAATTGGTGAGCACAACTATTAGCTGGGTGACGTCAAAGAGCATTAATCTTTTGTTCTATAGCAAGGCCAAGACCACATTAGTGCATTTTACCCAGTCATTATTAAGACTGTAGCCCAAGGGTGTAATAAATGTTTTATGGCATGCAAACCAAGGTAATGGAATGCAAATTCCATAATATATCCATACATTTATTTTCTAATAGAGTAAATGATGATGTATTTTATCCAAAAAGAGCTGCTGAATGACAGCACAAGTTTAGAAATTCAAAACTGAAGATAAATACAGTCCTTACTTGGTTTGGGACAGCTATGTGAAACAAGAGGATAAAGAAGTTTGTTCTGGTATAAATTACCCAGAAAAAAAGCTTTAAGAGCAAACACTTTTATCATATTCTTTAATGTAGATCTCTTTTTGGGAAGGTGGATGTGGTTATGTTACATTTTTATTTCTAATTACATTTCCCTCTTTGAATACTAATGGATTATTTTGCTTATATTTGCCTTAGAAATATATGAGAACATTAATGTGTGAGATTTTATAGGTATCAGGGAAGGCATTTTCCCAGAAGAACTTAAGTTATGCTTTATTATATTGTATTCAAAATCTAATGGATTAAGAATTATTCCTGAGGTACAGCAGTTTAAGTAACCTAAATAATAATATAAATATATGTCAGTGTTCTTGCTACTTCAGCATGCCAAACTACGCTGTAAAGGTTCCAGTAATCACAGTGCTGGTTGACTGGATTAGTGTGTGAAACCTCTGTAAGCCATTTTATCTGCCCCTAAGAAATGCTTTCATTTCATTCTTACCTTATTTCCTGATGATGCACAGTGCTTTTGATCCCACCTAATAGACAGCTTCATGTTCATTCATTGCTGTTTCTCTCAGATAGAAATACAGTAACAGAGACAGTAAATTGTATTACAGAGTATAGCCCAAGTACACACTCAGGACTGATAAGTAAGTTCTAAGACTATAAAAACTCTCATAACTAACTAAGGAGAGTGGACAGGGAAAGGTTCTCAGTGACTGCTGCACACCAAGGTTTGGATCTTGCACAGCCAGAACAATACCCACTCTAGGAAAACAAAACTGGTTGAATTTGATCCTTATTCTCCAGGGTTATACCTTTCTCATGTCATTCATAAGGCAAAATGTTTGTTTATGCAGCATAAAGGTTAACGACAAGGACATCAAAACATTCTAGCCCCTCACATCATTTTTCACTGAAGCAAGTTGTCTCGATGACCTTAGATCATCTATAGGATCTGGTTCCGAGTCACATTCCTGGCTGAAAGCATTCATAGTCTGATTCAAAGCATAAAGGAATTATTGGAAAGATTCCCACTGACTCCACTGGTCTTTGGATCGGGCATTTTATAGAAATACAGTATTTAATATGTCCCTACTTGTGTTTTCTATCCTTGAGTGGAAGTTTATGAGAGAATAACTCCATGGGACAGGTTCATCCCCAGTGTCACTGGAGTTGCCCATAACTACATCTGGTGCCTCGGAGTCTCGTTCTGTATATGGAAGCAGTCACTTTATGACTCAGTGCTTGTGATGGTGAGGGCATGCTAGCACTACTTCTGTGGTGACTGAGTATTTCCAGGTGAGGGGAAAATTTTTCTGCCAAAGGAAGAGAAAGACAACATCAATTTAAAGGGAACCTCGAGTAACACTGGTTCCGATTGAGAAAGCACAATTAGTTACTACACAGTGGTTGATAGAGTCTCACTGAGGTGGTAATGCCCTTACTTAGGCTTCATGGCACCGAAGTTCTATCGTGAAGCAATGAAAACAAAGACAGGTAAAACCAGACAGAAAATATTCTGAACAAAGCAAACCATTGCACTGAATTTTAATAGAACAACAAAAACAAAACCTGCTGTTGAGACACACAGCCTGGGGTGTTGCTGAAATATGACTCTTTTAGCACACTAGACAGTCAGACCTATTACTTTGCTGTGGAGAAGAAAGCCAAAATGAGGAAGAAAAGGCAAACACTGTAGTACATATCTCTTACCTAATTATGACAAATATACCCCCAAAAGAAGACACACAGTTCTTCTTAACTTTGTGAAGTGCAAGAAGAAAAGACAAGAAGATTTCACAGAGATATAATATACTGGACCCACTAGTTGCCAACTATGATAACAACCTTGGAAATAGCCCAGTGTTAGTTTGATGTTTCTTTACAAGTTTGGTAAATGTAAAAGCCAGTCTAAATTACATCTGTGTTCTGTCTCCTAGGCAGAAAGCTCAGAGTTGATGAGCTATGAGATTACTTGGAATATCTGACTTCTGTGAACTGCAGTCCTTGCTCTCAAGATTATGCTTTCAGGATTTGGGGATCCTCTTGCAGGTTAGGATTGAAAGTAGCAAGTTGAGTCTTACTGTACTGCACCACAGAGCTTTCATAAAGCATCAGAGGCTACTGGAAATTTTTAGCTACCTTATCATAAAATTGTACAATGGCATGGATTAGAAGGGTCCTTGAAGATCATCTAGTTCCAAGCCCCCTGCCTTGGGCAGGGACACCTCCCACTAGACCAGGTTGCTCTAAGCCCCATCCAACCTGGCCTTGAACACTGCCAGGGAGGGGGCAGCCATAGCTTCTCTGGGCAACCCGGGACAGTGTCTCACGACCCTCACAGGAAGAATTTCCTCCTAATACCAATCTAAATCTACCCCCTTTTAGTTTGAAACTGTTTCCCCTTGTTCTATCACTGCATGCCCTTGTAAAAAGTCCTTCTCCAGCTTTTCTGTAGCCCCTTTAGGTACCGGAAGGATGCTATAAGGTCTCCCCAGAGCCTTCTCTTCTCCAGGCTGAACCACCCCAACTTTCTCAGCCTGTCTTTGTAGGAGAGGTGCTCCAGCCCTCTCATCATCTTTGTGGCCCTTCTCTGGACCTGCTCCAACAGGTCCATGTCTTTCTTATGTTTGGGACTCCAGAACTTGACACAGTACTCCAGGTGGGGCCTCATGAGAGCAGAGTAGAGGGGGAGAATCACCTCTCTCCACGTGCTGGTCATGCTTCTTTCGATGCAGCCCAGGATACTATTGGCTTTCTGGGCTGCAAGCACACATTGCCAGCTCACATTGATTTTCTCATCAACGAACACCCACAAGTCCTTCTCCTCAGGGCTGTTCTCAATCCATTCTCCACCTAGCCAGTACTTGTGCTTGGAATTGCCCCAACCTAAGTGCAGGACCTTGCACTTGGCCTTGTTGAACTTCATGCAGTTTGCATAGGCCCACCTGCCAATCCTGTCAAGGTTCCTCTGGATGGCATCCCTTCCCTCCAGTGCATCAACCGCACCACACAGTTTGGTGTCATCAGGAAACTTGCTGAGGGTGCACTAGATCCCACCATCCATGTCACAGACAAAGATGTTAAAGAGCACTGGTCCCTATACTGACCCCTGAGGAATGCAGTGTCCTCTGTAACTTGCCATTACTTTGATTCCTCCTTATACTTTACTCATAAGAATCATAAAATTATGCAGAGTAACTGCCTAATATTCTGAGGCTACAAATACTGATATAGATGCTGTACTTCATGTAACTGAGCAGCTTCTTTGACTTTATTTTTCCTGAGAACAAGGATCAGAAGCATCAGACTTAGACATAGTTCCTACTAGTAAATTAGGCTTGACTAGGAAATGAAATAACTTCAGTAACAAGAAAGCTAAATGCTGTAATAATAATAAAAAAATAATCAATATTCACTTGTCATTTAATATCCAAATTGAACAATTAAAATAGTCTTTGGCATGATGTAAGCACTCACTATTGCAACATTGAATATCTGATACAGGGTGATGGCCTTTGAAGACAGCTGTTAGAAAGCACTTAAATTTACTGCCTAGTTTTGTAAGATTTTTAAAAATAATTGTTGTAAAACATGATGATAACTTAGCAGTTATAAAACTGTCTACCATGTAAATTAACTAAAGGGTGGAATCTCATCAGTATATCAATTAAAAAAGTTTATTTTTATTTACTCTTTGAACACAATGTTTTGCTTAAAAAGTATGAAGCAGATTGCAATAAATGCCATTGCACTATTTTTTTTTATTTGTAATTTAAAAAAGAAAAAAAAAGGTGGGGAAAAGCTTGGACACTCCCAAATTATCCTGCTTTTTTTTCCAACTGAGAAATTCAAATGTGACCATCTCAAGAAATGGTCACCAATAAACCATGCTTTGGTTTATTTGTATTTTATCAGGGAATTTAATTTTCAAACATTGACTATATTAATCATTATTTTATCAGCTCATTCCAATGACAGTTAACTTCTGTTAAGTGATATGCTAAACTTGCAGTTTTCTAAGTGTCAAAACTAAAATGAAGTTCACTTATCAGTGTACCCCCCCCAACTGTATTCTGGGAATGAGAGCTCTTCCATTTTTCATATCTTTATGAATGATTAAAATCACAGCTACTGGGAGTAATTTTGAACCTATTCCTAATAAAAATAAATAGTAAGATCCTCTTACTGTTGTGGTTTTGAATAAGACTTCTTGGTATCCCTCGCCCCACCCTCAAAAAAATTCATTCCCAAATGTGGATCACAGCT
Organism: Aegotheles bennettii; assembly: GCA_013398125.1. NCBI lineage: Eukaryota > Metazoa > Chordata > Aves > Caprimulgiformes > Aegothelidae > Aegotheles > Aegotheles bennettii. Next base: position 413,653 of record VZRW01007751.1, on the reverse strand, counting down.
TAGCTGAATTGCAGCTTCCCTCAGTTACCACCACAATTTGCAATGTATTAGGTGCAGAGCATTCACTAATGTGAGTTTAGCTGCTGAAGCTAGAGGGAATAACAGTCGATGGTGTTCTTCCACACACCACTTGACTTCCATTTTCCCTGCACTTCTCTGATGAAAACTCAGGAGGCCAGAACAGTTGTTGAGGAAGTAATGTGAGACAGAAAGGTGAAATGACACCATACTAAGGGAGGACACTGCTGCTAATGGCAAATCACAGGGGTGTGGTTGTTATTTATTAGGGGTTTATTGAAGAAAAATGTAACTTGTATTTACAGTGAAGTAGCGTAACATGGCAGGGTTTGTTGGCATTGGGATCGTAAAAACCACATATAGAACTTTCTGGCAAATCACCATATGAAAAAAGACTAAGCTGTTTATCATTTCTCTTTGCATTGATTTGCTCAATCGCTAACAATATGAATATGCTATATAACCCTTAAAATGCTAATGAATTATTCTGAGTTAAGTTCCTTCTACCAGCCTGAATATATAGTAATGTACAAAGGTGGAATGGGAAAGACATGCTTTACAGTTTTCCTTTCAGCTAATTGCTTGCCTATAAAATGAAGACACCAGTGAGTCTGGGCAAAGACCTTTTATATAGTGGTATACTAAGGGACAGTGAGTGATTCAGCATATTTCCTGTATGCTGCCTCATTCCCTGTATGAGATACAGACATCCAAGTTGTTCCAGACATTCTAAATGCTTTTGTTTTGCCAGAATATCTCTCCCTGCCTTTCTCTTGGCAGGTTAGGAATGAGGGTTTTTTACTTGCTTACAGCCTTGGGATATTTTCTTGAAAATTTTGTTTTATCATCGCTATCACTTATTCTGGAACAGACTAAAACAGAAATTACAATTTAAATTGTAGCTAGTAGAACAGACTGATGTGGACAGTGGTAACTCACCTGTCATGTCTATCACTGTAAGAGAGATAGACAGGTAAGTCAACATCCAGCTACAAATATTAACTGAGGTGTTCCAGTAGTCCTAATAAACCTGTATTCATTCACTAATTTGGCTGAGAGCATCAGATTCCTCAGATCACAAGGTGGGAACACTGTTTGATAATTGTGCAGTTTTAAAAAAATTATTCCATATTTCCAATCCTAAATACTTTAATCTCCAAAAGTCTCATTTATTTCTGTGCAATACGGATGGGTGAGGATGGGGGTGGAGAAAAGTCCTTTTCGAGAATTGTATTACTACTTGAAGGGGAAGGGGAAAAGGAAGTTCTACTAGAGATGGTGCATGAGACTGCAGTCAACTTCCAATTATTTCACACTCAATTTATTTGCACCCAACATTCTGCTGAAATTGATTTAAATCCAAATTTTTGTTGTGCTGATTGTTGTCTTGAGAATGAAGAGAACTGATAGCAAAACACAGTGAAGTATTCCCAGGCCAGAGCCATAATTTTGAAGATGCCCTTACACAGAGTCCTAGAGTAGCTGGATACAGTTGCCATAAATGCAGCTGATGACATTGAAATTAACATTGTCAAAGTTCACTTTGAAATGTGAAAGTGCTTGTATTATACATTTTTTATTACAAGCTAAGCACAAGGAGTTCTATCATGGACTTTGTCAGAACCATAAAGACTAGATGTCTGTTTAGTGGAGGACTATTCAGCAGAAGCTGATGAAATCACCAAAGAACAAGCTAGTCTAAGTTTGATTTTTAGAGAGATTTAACATTGCTTCCAAGAGTTTTGTTGCCTTAAAACTTCACATGGTCTAAGAAAATATAAATTTTGGTGCGTATCTCTCTATAGAAGTCAAACAAAAAAAGCCCCATCATTTTTGTTGCCAGAAGAGGTGTGTGCTTTCAGCTAGTAGTTTTAAAAGTCTTCAACACAACGGGAAGGCTGTGACTGTGGCATGACCACAGGTAAGAGAGAGATTCTCTCACCCATCATCTCATCTCCTCATAATATATGTATCTTCAAAGAAGGAACCGGATAGACAGGCTTCTTCGTGATACTAAAATATTTGTATTCATTCGTTTCCTTTTAGCCCTGGTGCATTGAGACACTGCACTGACAAATATAGGTGAAATCTCAACAAATATTTCTATCTGAGCTATTCCTCTATGTCTGGAGAAGTTATACCTAGAGAGGATTGGGTCAACATGTTTGATTAGGGAGTTTCTAAGGAAGGTGCAGGCTGTAGCAAGAGGTGATTAAAGCTATTAATTTAGCAGCATTTCCCCCTTCTGAATCACTAATAAACAAGTAATAAATGTGCCCACTAACAAAACTACTATCTGACAGAGAGATGGCATCTTGTACAGCTGACATCCTGACAAATATGATGACTGCAAATTCCATTGTGCTCTTGCAATAAGTCCAGAGCGAATTCCAGTCTGAGGAATTATATTACATGTACCCCAAATTCCCTGTTAAGTTTTAGTTGAAAAAAAGGCATTTTATATAGTGAGCGCTTAAGGGCTAGCTAGCTCACTAGGGACTGCATTTTGTCATTACTATGAGAGATGGTTCATTCATACACCCTTATCCCTGGAAATAATTGCTCATTGAAGGACTTTTATCTGAGCATACATCAAAAAGTTAAGGAGTCATGTCCCAGTGGAGTCAGCTGACGGCTCAGGCCCTACAGATGAAATAGGCATTTAACACTTTTATAATTCTCCCTGAATGCAGTAAGACTGTTCAGTGACTTCACAGGAACAGTCACTAAGCACTCAGAGGGCAACAACAATGAGAAGAGTAGTCCACGTGGTTTGAAACTATTGTCAGGGTGTCTCTTTTTTGCAGGCTGATTCCAACATCTGCCTTCCATTAATACCCACACACAGAAAACTAGAGGGATGAAAAAGGACAAAGTATTTTTTACTAGGATAATAACTGTTTAATCTTAGCATGCAACTATTGTGGAGATTGGTGCCTCAGTATCCTCTAGGATGCTTTCAGATCTGCATACTTCACCCATTGCTGTATCTGAATCAACAGTCTGAATTCCTGATCTTTCTCACACTGTCTTCCCAAGAGCTCTGCCCATGCCTGCACTTTTAAGCTTGATTCTGACTTACTGGAAAACTCCACTTTCATATATGGAATTAGATTCATTTCTGAGCTCAGGACCAGCAACACATAGACTTTGTATTGATCTTCTGAGCAGGGATTAAATCCATTCTATAAAATGTGGCAAAGTTCACAAAGTGATGGAGCCTTGACTTGGGCAGAGCACTGTCAGTTATCACTACCAGGATGCAATTTCCTCAAGAACAGCTGATGAGGAGAATCTGGAAACAACCTGCTCTTCAAGGGAATGCCATGTGGTTAGAAAAATCTAGATAGTGCTACCCTCTCTCATTTTGTTTTTTCAAATGCTCCTTTGTTGTCATTTGTTTGCAAAACATACCTTTCAGCTTCAAGTTACGAGTAAATTTTTCAGTGCCTGGTCAAATTACCTATGATATCCTCTCATTTTAGAAGGGACTTTTGAAAGGTTCAACTTTAATCCTTATACATGGAAAGATATATCTGGATGAAGGTTAGTTGTCCCACTTTATAGGTGTTTTTGACCAGACCAAACCTAAACATTGACTAGTTTCTAAGCATATTTCCTCTCTAGCCCATGCAAAAGTATTATACCCCTATAGAGAAAACATGACTGTAAAGAAGGATCTAGTTACCTTTACCTGCCACAATAGCCCATCACATTGCCTAAAAGCAAGAGGAAAGGTTAATTTAAAAATGTCCTCCTAATCATACAGAGGAACTTATCTCTTCAGGTGAGTGGTAGGTCTGAGATGCTTTACTATTTTGGTGATCTACTCTATGCTTTGCAACATAGGTTCTTGTGAATTTACACTTCAGATTTAGCATTTCTAAATTTGGCAGCATCAGTGACCCACAATCACCAATTGTCCTCCAATCTCACTCTTCAGATGTCTTTATGTCATAACTGTTCTCAAGTGATAAATATTTATAGCTAGTTGCAGATGTTGTTTCATTTGCAAGAGAAAGATTTGCAAGTAAGGAGAAACTGGAAAAATTAGTATTAATAAACTACACAGAAAGAGAAAATGAGAAATACTATATGGCTCAGATCCACGAGAAGAGCAGCACAAATAATTCATAACAAGTAACATATTCAATACATTTAATCTCTTTTTTTATTCTAGCAAATTGCATACCAGCAGATAGTGATTTTCTCTAATTTACTCGTAATTCACATTTACCAGCTAAGTACTTTCTGCAAAGAGTTAGAGCTGGGTTTAGAGCAATTTTGATTGCAAAATGTAGATACTTTTTTGTCCTTTGACTAGACAAGTGTAACTCTTAAAATTCAGTTTTCTGATCTAAAGTCTCACATTTACAGCCTTCTCTGAAGAAACAGTTCCAATACCCAGTCAAAATATCTTTAGTTATTCTGGAAGGTGACTAGAAAAAGTAGCAAAAAAACACAAGCAAAATGAAACTGAGAAAAAAATGGAATCGATACTCAACAGTGAGTCACAGCAGTCTTTAAGTATGTAATAACTTTCTACATGAGCTAGTAAAAGAGTGGGGCGAAAGACCAGTCCCTTCCTTCTATGTGTGAGTGAAAAAACTTATGCACATGAATGGGAAAAAGGTTTGCTTTGTATTCTTCTTTCCACTATTTTGTACCATTTATTTTTCTGCACTAATGTGGCTTACTTGGGGTAATAACAAAATAAACAGAAAATCAGAACTCTACTGAAAATGGATAGATGAGAGAAACACCTGTGTTTCTAAGGATACTTGAATGTCAAAGAACATGTCCTAGGAGATATCTTAGAAGGTATCTTTATGTGAAGGTGGTCCAGTCTTTTTGGGACTAATGCAAACTTCATTTTGATTAGAAGAAATCAAAAGCTCTACCCAAATTTTCACTTGCCTTAAATGCTCAGAATTATGTGGCAGGATATCTGTGATGACCACTAGATATATGCATTGCCCTAGACACCTCTTTGCAGTGCTGACTCTCAAGCTTCTGCAAAGGAAGAGATGCCATGGCTGAGTCCTTAGTCTGTGGCACTTGGGGGAAAGCAGCTGAGAGGAGAAGGATAATCTTGTGCACAATTGCAGTGACATTTTGACAGCTCTATGTGTGTGTATTCAGACTCCAGAGCTGTTCAACTGATGCTGCATACACATATGCGTAAGTGTAGGAGAATTATTTCATTCAACAGCAGAAAGAGGAGGCAATTTTCAAGCTCTTGAAGGGAGCTCTTTGTGAAGTGGGCTGAGGGGAAGAGCCACAGAGCCATCTTCCAGCAGAGCTCAGGCACTGCTTGAGGAAGTAATGTGCAGTGACAGTAGCTTAGCTCCAGCTATAACATCAGGCATACATCTCTATGCTTACTTGCAGTGCTGCTGAGAAGGAACTCTTTCCAGCATAACACAGGAGTCTACTCTTTCTCTTAAGACTTGCACATTTTTAAGTGCTGTTGCTCATTTTTAAATTAGTGTTCTCATTTTAATGGGCAACAGAAGAATGTGCATGCCTTCAATAAATGCATGTCACAGAAGTCTACACAAAAGATCATGCAAGCTCTGACATGCCCAGGTGGAGGCTCATGAATACATTGGATATCAAACCTCAGTCTCATTTACAGTGTGTGTGAAAGATTGATATCAAAATTCAGACAGCTTTGTCATTTATTAATAACATCCTACTAAGGGCTTGTTGGCTCACATCTACTTTATCTGCAGTTCTTTGCTTTTTTGTTAATGAATATAGTGTTGAACTCATGAGTGTCTTTCCAGCAAGAGCAATGCTTTTATTCGAGCTCTCAAGGATTGCAATAGCACTCAGCCAGAGTGAGAAACCTTTTTTATTCTAAGTCAATAAATAAGGCAGAACTGCTTCTCTTAAACGCCTGTATCATTGCTACCTCCAGAGCATGTCCTGTCTTAAGGTCCAATTTTCTGCATTTCCTTCATGTACTGTGGCCTTAATCTCAGAGACTTCTTATAACTCTGGCTTAGACCTCGCAGTAACTCATCAAGTATGTTCAAGTTGTCCCTAACCTCACTGGCAGGTGTTCCAACATCTCTCAGCCATATCCTGCAGGTGCTATGAGTCATGTGAGCTTATTCAAAAACTGAGAGATCTGTGGGAATTTCCCCCGGGAATGTAGTTAGATCCATTGTGATCACTGTGATACTATTAAATACACCTGAATACTATTGGGAATACTGAAAGTCACAATGAGTAACTTTTTTTCTACAAAAGTTGCCTCACAACAATGCCATCTGTCCAACACTCTGTATACTTTTATATGTACACTCAGTGTAACATGTAACGATTCTTCATTTCTTACACAAACTGACCATGTGGTGCCAAAGCAGTAGAATAAGGGGAAGATCATTCAGGAAAGTATGAGTAAACTCGGAAATATCTTAACTCATATTTTATAGCAGTAGTAAGTGTAATATTGAAGAATGAAATTTTGTTTTGTTAGAGTTCTGTAGGCAAAACTGATTCTGCTGCCCACAGATAAAGAACAGTATTTGTTTTGACCTCGTTGCAGGGAGCAACAACATTCCATGCTGTGGCAAAGGAAGAGTCAGTTGCATGGGAAGAATTTTCCCCTCCCTTTCTCTCAGACTGTGAAATACAAGTGGAAGTCTAGGATGTGGTGAAGATTTGGGGAACTTGTAGGGAACCTCCTTCCCTCCCTTAGCTTTTGCCTCCACCACTTCCCCAAATAGCCTTTTATCCAATTTGCTAGGACCTGATTTTGTAGGACCTTGTGCTACAGTACAAGTGCAGGTAGTGTTAGCCTGGGCTCTGATGGCTCTGGTCTGACTGGTAAAGTGTATGTGGGTCTCCTCCCCCCATCCATTGCCCTCAACCCCAACTCTCCTCAAACATTTTCCTTCATTCTAGGTTGGTTAAAGTCAACCCTTTGTTCCAAAGATATGCAGTGGTAATAGGGTATTTTTAATACAAATACAGAAGAAAAATGACAAGACTTAGACTACCACCATGTCAATGCTATTTTAGTTTGACTTTCATGTAATTTTTGGAGGGAGTTGTCAGACCACATGAATGTCTGGGCTGACCCTACTTTCTAACCTATTGCTTCTGTTCCATGGCTTGATTTTTGCAAACTGCCTTTCATGTTAAGGTAAGTTTTCAGATTCAGATTATATTTTTGATTTATCATAAAGGCCCCTACACCTTGTAGTTTGTTGTTCACCAAGACAGACTTTGACTCAAAATGAGAGTTAATATAGTATGATGTCCTTCAAAGACAGTTTCAAGGAACAATGGGAAGAGACCAAGATGCTGAACTTAGTGGAAATTTTTTTCTTATTAGAGGCAGTTGCCTGTCATGGAGTATGTAGCATGGTAGCTAGTTTGTATCTGTAGTTAAACTAATACAGCTCATCTCAATCTGTTCAACTATTTGGTTTGTATTTTTTTGTTTCCACTGGAATCACCTTCATTTCCAAATATCATTAAAAATTGACAGACCTAAATTTTCCCATGCTTACTTGGACATGTTTCAAATGTTTTATGAATAAATTAAATTCCCCACACAAAGTCCCATTGCTTAATAAATCTCAGTGTACTGCTGGAAACAATCCTGGCTGGATGGGAGGATGAAACTGATTATTTAATAGAAGTTTTCCAACTCTCCCAGTTTTTTACCCTGTGGGCACAATGCTTTGAACTGCACAACTTCAGAAGTTTAACGGAATTTCTCCTATTTATATCAAGACTAAATCTATCTCTGCGACAAAAAAGCAGTTTGTTGCTCATGAGTAATACCTTTGCCTTTAAAGCCTAGTCAAGATGTCATGATGTCTTTCCAAGAAGACTTCAAGAGGCAATGGAAGGTATATGAAAGAATTGGAATAAATGGAAGAGTAGTAATGTTCCAAAATTGGAGCCAAACCATATAATTTTTCAAACTTACTGAAGCAAAATTCACCGTGATATAAATGAAAGGTTTGCTCAAGACAAGCTGATTGGCCTATGCATAGAAATGAACAATCAATGTTTCCAATATTTAAGGGTATCTTTTCACCACAAAGACAACTTAGAAACCAGGTTTATCATTTGACACACATAAAAAAGGGCTTATGGACAATTCTGTAAGAACAAACACTCATTATTGAGTTAGTTAGTAAATAATAACAATAGCATCAGATTGGTGATTGCTGTCAGTGAGTAATGAGCTTATGCTCTTTGTGTATGTATTAGATTTTCTGTGCTCATCAGAAATTGAGTGTAGCTTTGTTCATTACATGTATCTTCATATTGCAATCAATATAATGGTACACTTTTCATAGCCATCAGACTTTAATATTAATTTGTTCTTATTTATGCACCACAGAAAGACACAGAACATCTTCACTTCTATGATAAAGCCTTCATTTAAAGTAAAGTATGGTTATATCATCACTGGGGTTAAGATTATTTTATGTTTACTACTCAAAAGATTAATGGGTCACTCAAGCATTTACATTCTCATACATTTTTATGACAGTACTATGAAGTAAATTTGATGTATGTTCAGAAGAGAATGATAGGTTAAAATGTCTAACAGCTGCTCTTTTGAATTTCAGCAATGTTTTAAGTGTTGCTACCATTTAGCACTTCCACTGCTCACTGCAATTTATTGTTTGCCTGCGTTAGTTATTTGTATTTGCACAAGACAACAAAAGGGAAAGAATTAGGTGCAGAGTAGAAACAGTTTTACTTCCTTTAAGCCACCTGAATCTAATCAATCTTATGGCAAGCACTGCTGGGGAAAGAACAACACTTTTCAGAGGCTTTTTTGAAAGATTTCAGTGAAAAAGCATCTTAGAAACAGAAGCTGTGTGCACAAGTACACACCCTTTCCTGGATCTGGTTTGAAGATCATTCCAAGTTTTGAAATGCATTTGATGTCCTCTATATCGCAAAACCAGTTTTGATTCGTAAACAACCTTGAGGGGGGGCTGATTTCAGCAAAACGGGCCATTGAAATTGCATGGGGTTGGGAGTGGCAGTAGCAGCAGGAAGTTCTGGTCTTTTAGCTCAAATCAACTGAAACAGCTTCAAATGCTGCTGTAGTGCTTTCCTATGTGAAGCAGACAACACTAAACATAATGCACTTGGTACACTTCATTTAAGACAAGACTGTTTAACACAGCAAGGAAACATGGTTCTCTAATCATGCCCTACTATGAACCAGAGCGAACACAGGGTCAATTAAATAAGGGTCAATCAAATAACACAGGGTCAATTAAATAATCTTTCTTAGATCAGAATGTCCCTATAGGCAAGAACTAGCTGTCTTAGGGGACAGGGTGATTATCACTAGGGACCATACTGATCTGCTTCCGCCTGTCTTTGCAAGTCCTTGTTCCATATATAGCATCAGTTGTCTCATGAATACCTGGGGACTATAGCAGTCCTCACAGTGAGGATAACAGGAGGGGGTATAGCAGGGAGCTGGGAGTGCTGTATGTAGCCCTTCTCTAGCACGGTCTGTGCTGCATACAGAGACTCAGTTCTGTGGTGAAGTTGTATCTGTGTGACCACACATTCCCATTTGTCCCCATTTTGAAGAGGGCTTAATTCACCCCTGACTCAGGGTTTCACAACTGCCTCATTATGTGAATGAGCAAAAAGACGACTACGCTGTATTCAAAAAGCAGCCAATAAATCTTTCAGAAGCCTAATTTTATTTTAGGAACGGTGCCTCAGGCGAGACTTGTGTGGCTTAGAAAGGAAAATGTTTAAAACATTTGCAAAAGTTCTGTAAACCTGGCTTACTCAGTTTCTGCTCTTGGTGTTACGGTATTCTGAAGAGACTCAAAGCTTAACAGCTCCATCAAGTTGGGGGATAGAAAGAATACCCTGTTACTTACAGTATACACAGGCGGTGGTTAAGTCTAAGATTACCATTGCAACACAGTTATTTCTTGGTCAACTTCATGATTGGCTGGAGGAATACAACGTGGAGTTTAGTCAAAGAAGGTCTCTGTTAGAGCTCTAAAGTTACAAGGTAGACATTTTATCACCCGTCCTGTCATCACTCTCTGGCCATGCAGAACTGACAACACAGTCCTGGTAAATACCAACTATGCATCTTGCTGGGTTGGTCCTAACCAATGTTTTTGCTATCCCTAACCACATTACTTAGCAACATCCTCTAGTCTCAGAACAGCCTACAGAAACACAATTGTAACAATCAGCCTTGGTCCCTGACACTGCATAGCCCTCAGTACCTTGCCCACCATTAGAAATCCACAACAAGAATCCCTTGCCTTCTGCAATCTATGACTATATATCATGTCTCAGTGCAAGGCACTTTGCCATATGGGAAGTAAAGTAGAAAATCACTTGGTAGCTCCTCAGCAAGTCTTGCCACCTGGGAGATAGCATCCAGAATTAAAGGGAAAGGGGAAAAAAAACCCAGAGATTATTTTTCATTATATGGAAACTAAAGGGTGAGGGGGAAACGGATAAGTTATTTATCATTCTCAAAATGATGTGCATCTGAGAAGACTCTTAGCCCTTCTACATTAGCAGCCATCCAAAAATCTATAAAATTTGAAGGAAAGAACAAAAGGAGAAAATGTCTTGTGAACTTTCAGACATCTCAGAGAAGTGAGGCCAGCTGACACAGGCATACAAAGAGAAGTAACTCAGAACTACAAAAGAGAAGTAACACAAAGCCGCCCATCCCTAATCTGGATGCTGGCTAAGCAATGCTTTGAAATAATCCACAGACTACAGAAAGACAAAAGAAGATGCAGAAAAATTTATTACCATGGCCAGTACTGATAAGGTTACGTCTTAAGACATTTTAAGTAAAGCATACAAAAATTTGATCCTTCAGATTATTTGTCACTTTATCTAAACCCATTGTACCTTGTTGCCTGAGGTTTCTGTTGTATACAATGAGGCTCATATATTTTTCATTTTTTCTCATATTTTGATGAATGGTTTTAAAGCATTTATTTGGACTGAAGATGTGTCAGCAGAAATACAAATTCTTATTTAGTATGTGGCAGTTTGTCTAAGGAATAACTCATTCCAATAGGAAACTTTGGACAATCTGAACTTCTCTAAGTTAGTAAAAATGCTCAAATCAAACTTTCTCACAAATAACTCCCAGAAGATATTAATTTCCATAATGAGGTATTCAATAATTTTAAGTTAGGTTGACATTAAGTCCCATTAATAAGTGACTTTTGAAGAAAAAATTTCTCGTTCATTTTTGAATAATTTAATTTCCAGTGTCAAATACAGACTTTTTTCAGCTTAAATCCTTCCTGTGCAGACAATTTTTCCTCAAATATTTTAATATATTAAAAACCCTAATAATAGATTTATGATATTATTTTTATTCAGTAAATCAGAAACAGTCTCTTATTATGATAATGATATCGCCTAGCATTATTTTCTTCTATACATAGATTAGTTGCCTGATTTCTCCAAACATACTTCATTATGACTAATAAAAAACCCAGATAAATAAGCGTAGATACACAAATTAGGACAAATATAATGTTGCTAATGTTACTTTAATTTATACTCACAAGAAAACTTATAGCAAGGTATAAATTTACTCGCTGAAGAAAATAAATGCAAAGATAATTAAACTGTAATTAAAATTACACTCTGATGTACAGCTGCAAGGATGAGCAATTCTGGCTAGAGCATCATTAACCATGTATGCTAGCATTTGTTTGTACTTATAGCTAAGCATGAATTTATTTAAAAAACCCAAAGATCTCATTTCAGCACCCAAGCACATGCTTAGTCTCCCTGAAGATGGTGTATTTATGTTGCTCAATAGCAATGGATTATCCATATGCTTAAGATCAAGCATGAGTGCGGAATTCAAGTCAAAATGACACTTAGTCAAAGGCTTAGTTTGTGCATCTGTGCTAGTGGGGAAAAAAATTAAGTGGAACCAGAGTGCCTCATCTTTCATAGCTCCATATTATGGGTGTGAATTGTGTCAGTCCTTGAACCCCTAAAGCAGAAACGGGAGGATTTAGCTCTAGAAGGTGGACAGACACAGCCAGAGCCCAGGTTTGCCCATTGCTTGACAGCCAGCAGAGCTGGACCAACAGGCACACACTTGAAGCAGAGGTGGGATCAGATGTGAAGTGTAGTGCATTGAGGTCAGTCTCAACACTCCACATGCAAATGTATACATGTGCCTGAAACAGATATCATACCATGCACAGCTGAAATTCTTTGTGCATTTGTTTGCAAGAGCATACAGTAACTGAAAGAGCATGCCAAACACCTACACAAAACACGCAACGTGAAATGCATATCTGCATATGTACAAGATCAAAAATACGATGTCATACAATTTTTTTTGAGCCACATCATGAGTCACTGAAGAGCCATGAGGGTAGGATTCCTTCTTCAAGCGCATTTAGATATACCCCCACCACAATCTCTCTCATCTAATTGATGTGAAGCTGAACAAATAGGGATTTTACATCTGTGTTCACTTTGATGTCCTCAGACACCACAAACATTCATCATATCCTAGAGCATCCTAGCAAACTAGACTAGACCAAATAGCTCAGCTGTGGATCTCCCTTCATTACCCCACAAGCATATTTCTGTGGTACCATGTTTCATAGTAACCTGATGCTTGCATCAAAGACAACTGACAGACCAATTGAAAGATGGCAAGTACTTGCCTCTCTAAGCACAGTGAAGGAGGGAATGAGTAAACGTGTACTCTTCCTCACTTTATTGGAAAGGTATTTCCAAAACACATGAAATTCACCAATTTCTATATCCAGAGCAACCTCTTGACTCCAAGCAGATGGAGCCAAGGATCTAAGTTGCAAGGAAGCTGTAGCTAAATTCTAAGTTGCTCTGAAGTTTGTGTCATGATTTGCAACTGCAAGTGAAGACAAGGTGGATCTAAAATCCAGCAAGTTAGAATGACTTGGTTTTACATTCGCTTCCCTAGGCTGATACAGCGCAAGTCTACTGAGCAGTTTAGAATTACTCATTAATTTTTATATGCTTCTAAATAGTCTTTATAGAAAGCAAAGAAATTCAATCTAGTTACAATAAGTTCTTTCATGTCAGCAGCTTTTTATACACTTAGTGTTCAGCATTATCTACACAAAACATTTTCAGTCATAAGAAAGGACAGCATTCATTTTGGCCTTTGGCTTTCTTCTTCTCATACTTTACTGACTATCCTGACCTGCCTTTGGACTAGCAGGACCATATTCTCAAGTTTGTTTACTTTGGGAAAGACCTCCTCTTTGTAGCTTATGGAAGAAACATCACGGAACCAAATACAAAGCACTCCAGACTCAAAGCTTCAGCTCTTACACTGTGGTCAGCATTAAAGTCTGGATTATACAGCTAGAAAATTTACAAACAAAGAGGCATCTCTGACTGTCTTGAATTAATTCTTATGAAGAAGGAAAAATCTATGTTATAGTTCTTTCTAAAAGGACTCACAGGAAAGGAATAATTATGGAGGTCTCTAGACAAAGCATTTTAAAAATCCTACTGTACTTCCATGGAAATTAATGATAAAAAAAACAGTTGACCTCAGGAGCATTAGACTTTAATGTTTGTAAACAACACACAACTGTAGGAAGTTATACAACATAATTGATGCAATTTTTCCTTTAAAGTTGATCTCATGGAATTCAACGTGTCCACACTGTGTTTTAAGGAAAATTCTTCTGCAGTTGTTTTTTCCCCACTATACTGTATTTTGTTTAATTTCTACTTCAATCAGCAGCCAAAAAGGTCTAGGGTCTGCCCAAACATTTGTTTCAGGCAAGAAAGAACTCAGAACTCTCAAAGTCTGCTTTATCCTCTGCTCCTGGTTAAGATTGTTCTGATTTACAAAACTAGTTCATCAAGATTATAACATAAGCAAGCTGTTCTGAGCACACACACACGCTGTGAAATACCAATAAAACAGGCACAGGCAGAGCTAACACACAGAACATATACCAGATGCATCAAGTGTACAAGGAGAATTCCCTTGGCGGGAAAGGGATATCTGAAAGGTGCTGCTGCTCTCTGAACCTTTGGAGACTCAGGGACACAATCTGACCCTACTCTTCATATCTTGTATTTTGTCGAGCTTGTTCCAGCAATATAACTGGGCTGTAAAAGAAGCCTTCAAGCATCCCAGCGTAGACCCTTGTGGCTAGAAGGGTGAAAGGCCAAAGCAGGCTGCACTCAGCAGTGCTGTGCTTCCCCAGGAGGGCTGGAGGCAACATCAGCAGCTGTCTAGGCCCTTGCACAACCCTGAATTTGGGAGAGGGGACAGTGGCTGAAAGCACTGTGAAAGCCATGACTTTCCTGATCTGTCTCTCTTGGGAAGCAGAGGGAGCTTGGGCTTTAAGCTTTTATTTTAATGCTCATTCCTGAGAGGCAAAAGCATTTTCTGTTAGTTGCCTTAAAGAAAAATGAAAAGAAAGCAGAGACAAACATTTCTAGAATTATTTGTTAATATTTTTTGGCAGCTGTACATATACTACTCTCTTGCTGTGACCATAATCTAAGCCTAATGTTGCTCCCAAGGAATGCTGTGGCAGAATTCCCACCAACTGCACTGTGAGTGGATCCAAGGCCTTTGTTTGGTCAAAGCTGTTCCAGATGGAGTCCAGAATATTCCCACCCAGCATTCCAGTTGTAGAGAATGACTCTGCCCTTCTCTTCCAAAATGAATTTTTTGGCTCCAACTATGGTTGACCTGTTGAGGCTGATACAACCCACTACCATTGAGTGGTATGAGCCCTCAGGAGGGCAGGGTAATGCTGTGTTTTATTAGCTGCATACCTGTCTGATTAATGGTTACATTTGGCACAATTCAGTTTAGCATTGTATATATATTGAAAGGGTTTTGGCTGGTCATAGGGCTGTAGCTGTTCCTGGGATAGAAATGCAATTACAATACACCAATAGGATGGATTTTTGAAGAATGTGAACACTTAAATTCCAATACCAGTGTAGCTACCTGCATGAAACCATACCAGGAGTGTAATGCAGAAAAAATGTAAGCTACCCCAAGAGGAAATCTGACAATCACAAGCAGGAAAATTGTTTCGTTTTCCAGTGAATTTTCCCTGGGATCTTTAATGGGGAAAAATTGGTTAGAAACTTAGATTTGCATCTCACTTCATAAAGTACTAATATTGTCCATCTTTATTAGTGAACTATTAGCCTAGCAATAATTTCTGTGACCAATTGGGGTGGGCTTAGTTCTCAGAAGACAGATGCACAGGAACACCTCTTTAGTATTTTCAATTTCAAAAATCACTGGTCACCTCCGAGAATTTAGGCTGTTATCATAGTTATGTATTACTTTTAAACAAAACTTTCCCTCCCTTGGCTTTGTTAACAACTCACTGCTGACCTATGACTAATTCTATAAGCAAACTGGTCCTTGTTCATGCAAGTAGGACTTCTGAGAGAAGACTGCAAATTTAGGACAGTAGAAAAATAAGTGCTACCTCCCAAGTTACCACAGTACCCAGTTTGAATTTTCTTTTCCAAAATGTGTGATTTGACAATACCGTAAAGTGCAGAGATTCAGATGAGAAGATTCACCAAATCATACATAGCAGTTTTTCAAATCCATATTTATTCTTAAGCTTCCAGCATAAGAAAATAAACTTTGTCCTCCCTCATGTTACGTGGCTGAGTCTGTGCAGGGTAAAAGCCTAGAACTCTCATTACTATTTCAACATGAAACAATGCACCATCAGTGATTACATGGATACAAGGGACCTGCATGCTTAGGTGAAAGATCTTTGATTTCTTGAGTGGGATGGGTGCTGTTACAGCACACGGATACCTTTGGTACACAATACAATCACCAACTTAAGAATTTGCTTCATAAATCAAAGGTTTCTTGTCTTTCTGGTCAATTTAGCCTTAGACCTCAAACACAAAAGGACATCCAAACACTCTGTTAACATTTTCTAAGAGCTATTATACTCAAGTGTAACCCTTTAGTCAAATTCCATTAAGGCATGCATTGAGAAACAAGGGAGCATACCAATGAAATTATTTAAGCACTCCTGTGATACATTTAAGATTCTTGCGCATTGAATCAGCAGTCCGAGAAAAATAGGAGTTTGGGCTGATTGTTTTACTTTCTTCTCCACACAATTACTGTACAGGCTTTACTCTTTTAAAAGCAACTGTAGATGTACCTGCTTGCCAGAGGTGCTTCATTGGCTCAGTTATATTATAAGAAAATAAACACAACTTCTTAGAAGTTCAGAGAAAGCAAGGATGGTAGGGTGGGGAACAGCATAGGGGCTTGATTGTTTGGGTTTTTTTAAAATACACTATTATTCACTGAAACAAGCTTGTTTCTTGAAAGACAATCATAAAACAAAAAACAAACAAAAATACCAAAAAACCCCCCAAACACCCAAAAACCAACCACACAAACAAAAATACCCATTAAGGAAAAAAAAAACCAAAACAACAGTACTAATTTTCCCTAAGGTTCTGGAGCAAAAAGCCTTCCTTTGACTTTACCAGGCACTGAACTGGGCTTTGAGTCTGCATTAATATGAGTGAAGCTGGTGATACTCTCAAAGGTGACACACCAGTGAAACAGACTTTGTAACCAAGAGGCAGAAATAACTATAACTCCTTATGGGTTTCCAAAAGCTGTCCAACGGTTTTGCCTTTGTTAATACACATCTCAATCTGATGAAAGATAGGCAAGGAGCAGAAAAAGCACACATGATAAGGTATGTGATGCTTTGTGTTCAGCAGGCAAATTTATATGACATTTTCTCCATTCGGTTTTCTCAGTGAGCGAGTGAAAGCTTGTGCATGTTTGTCAGACTGGCCCTCCATTAAATGTCTCTTCATGGAAATAAGGGGTTATTTATGCACAGTGACTAATGAATGGATGCATTCCAGCATCTGCTATTGTGTATTTCCTGTAAAGTCATTTATTATTCTATCTAACAAACACAGTGTTCTTGGGTTGATGCTTAAGATTAATGAGGCATTTACTCCTATTCAAGAAACAAGTTCAGAAGACACATTTTCTCCCATTCAGCTGTGCTGATAGTTTAATTAATGTCATTAATACATATAAGTCACCAAAAACTGTTTTATGGTAACACTGAGGAAAGTTGGCAAAGCAAGGGAATTTCAGAGGTAAAGCTACAGCATAACATTTCCCTTTGTTTCCAGGTAGTACAGGATACTCCAGACAGCGGGTCATCTTATGGACTACACAAGTAACTAAAAAACAAGATGTAATGAGCTGAGGTAATGACAGAATATCAGTCTTAACTCTGCTTGTGTGGGCTTTGTCAAATCCTTAATGTGATTTCATTACAATTTTTTTGTGTGTGGACACATGTCATATTTTTTCTCCCCAGTATTACAAAGAGAGGAAAAGAAAGAAAATGTTTTTTCATTGAAATGTATGAGTTGATACAATAGACCATAACTAGTGTTATGGTCTATCGTTTAAAGATATATTAGGTGAAGTTTTCAAAAGGTGTACCATTACACTGGTACAACAGGAGGAAGGTAATGACTCTTTCAGTGCTCTTAGGATTTTTTTGCTGAAGTTGCTGCATGGAGCCTTTTTTGCTAGGGATGCATTAACACATTTTCCCTAATTGCTGGGCCTTCTCACTCTAGCATGAAAAGCTTGGTGTGAACTGAAATGTCATTGGGTTCAAATTTCAAAAATGGAGAGCTGGAAAGCAAGCAGTGAGCATGGGAGCATGCAAGTGTTGTATGTGGGTAGGAACCAAAAATACAATTAAAAGGTGGCAATTAACAGGGCTTCCGAAACCTTCTCCAAGGGGGAAGCAACATATCAAAATAAAGGTATACTACTCAGGCACCAAAACACAGGCCTTCTTACTTTGAAGTCTTCTCTAGAGTTACCTTTTCAACCACAGCCTTATGACAGAGATAATCTCCTCCCTGCCATCACTCAAAGTGATTATCTGATGATTCCCTCAGACTCCTGGATCCCAGAATAAGCAGAAGATGCGAAACAGCTTGGAGACATCCATCATTCTTACCAAATTAGAACAGCGGTCTAAGGACAAAAACCATTGGTGACCCAGACAAATAAACACAACATACAGCCCTATTACTGCTGTAGGTAGCTGCTTGCTGAGCTTCTGGAGACAAAACCCCGATTTCATTTCTTTGAACCTCTTAATTAAAATATTTTTATCTCAAAGACAGATGAGAGGAAGAGAAACCAAAACAACAAAAAACCCCCAGACAAACCCCAAACCAAACAGGTTATCAACATTATTTTGACTCTGCAAACAGGGGAAATCAAAGCAAATCAAAGCACAACTGGAACTGCTTATAAAGGAGCAATAGATGTGTGCCTAGGCTGCTGGCAGTGCTGTGCATTTTACCATGTTACTGTACAGCTTTGCTCTTTGAACTAACACCTGCTGGAAACCACACCCAGCCTGCAGTGGATGACTCCAGGCACAGGGATGGATGCAGAGTTTGGTATAGTGCCTACTAGGACAAGGAACTCCGGGACAGTTGAATAAAGAAAAGCCCATTAGCAGATCTCAGTGTACTGTAATTCCTGAATTACAATAACAAAGTCCATGGAGGCCAATACAATAACCAAGAGGCCTTGAGAGATATACTTAGGTCCTCAAGATATCTTTTTAAAACCTGTCCTACAAAGAAACAGTTTTGCTGAACATCTTTGTTACGTATAAAATCACCTCTTCTTCCCAACTGTCCAAGCCAGAAGCTGTTGGTGGCTGTAATCATGTAACAACCTGAAACAGTGATGCTATCAACAGATGTAGGGACACAATATGGTCTACAAAGGAGTAAGGCTTGCTAGAGAAATGCATCAGGTGCTGGTATCATCCACACACCCCCCAAAAAGAAAATTTAGATTAAGGAAGATACAGAAAGCAGAATTTCCTTCACAGAAAATGTTTCCACAAATATATCTAGTTATTTCGGGTATTTATCCCTTTATTGTGGGAGTAATAAAGGTATCTGCACATAGAAAACAAAATAGAATAAAGTATAATGCATAATCTAATTCTTAGTGTCACTTAAGAGAACATTTTTTATTTAAATTCACTACTCCATATTTTTTGGAATAAGTTTGATCAATAGTCTCAAGAATTTTTTTCCCTGCAAGGGTTTCCCAGTGCTTAGTGCTTCGCCTGTGGCTGTTAGCATTAGATTTCAAGACACACTGTACTAAACTGTATTAGGCATGTGAAAGGACTTTCATTCCTCATTAGCTGCGCATACGAAAGGATTGTAACTTTTAAAAAGAACTAAGCAGCTTTGTAAAAAAATAGAACTTCCCTTTAACAAATATCATACTTGTTAAAACTTCTTTTTATTCCCAGCTGAACTATGCTTCAACTCAAAGCAAATAAAGTCATCAGTTGACTCCATTCTACTAGAGGACAGCATTAAAAGAAAAAAAAGAAAAGTCCAATGGGTCCTTGAACAGTGGTCCCTTGTCTGTCACATCAAGACATGGCTTACACTTCACACACTCTTGACCATGAAAAACAATCTTGTGACTTTTGAAGCCCTATCACAAAAAAAAAAAAAGCACAAGAGAAAACTTTTCTTGAAATGTTGAGGATGGGGGGATGACTGCTCTCATCTCCTATGATTAATGACTTGTGGCCTTATTGTGTAGAGGCTGTTAATTAGATTCAGACTGATTAAGGCTGCAGAATGCAAAATTCAGCTTGATAAACCTGGATGGCCCCCACTCCCCACCCCAAACAAGCCTGATGCATCTAGTTTATTGATAGAAAAAGCAGTGAACACATTCTCACCAGGAGCTAGTGTAATCCCAAGTGACTCTGGGCTTCACCTAGCTAGAAGCTTGAACTGTAGTATTTTTCTCTAGAATGAGACGGAAAAATAACTTTTATATTGAAGTGCCCTGATTTTTGTCTAAAAACTTGCTTGGCACCTTTACTAAACAGAAATCATACTGACAAATCTAACTCAAGACCCATTTAAAATTTAGTTTAAAAGCCAAACAAAATAGCAAGTGGATACTTTTAGTCTTTTGTTTAGCAGATTATTAACAAATGAGAGCTATTCAATTATAATGTTTCTAAATAGTTGCACACAGCCTTTTTGGATGCTCTTTATAGATGCATAAAAAAAGGAGAGCAGAAAAGCAGCAACTTCTAAATTGTTATTGCCTAGCATTTCGACCACCTGATTGACTGAAATACATCCTGAACCTTTCCTTTGGTAAAAATTGCTTGCCATAGCTATAAAGGTGGTAGTTTAGTACATAAAGGGTTTCAATCCCTTCTGCCTCAACCCCCTTCCTCTTCTCCCCCCAGTGTCGGATTAAATCTGCTTGTTAAGTTGATCTTTGCATGGAAAAGCATTACATTCCACTAACACAGGAAGGTTGCAAATACTTATGCCAGATTTTTAACACTAACCTCATCAAACTGATGCACTACAACATAAGGCTGATTAGCTTAATAACTGATTACTCGTCCTCTGGGCACCAGCAACCAAAATTAAAAACTTTAGCAGCTCATATAACAAAGTAATATGAGCTTGCTTTTTCAGAGACCTAGAGTTCCAAGAGAGAGGAAAAAAATTTACATTTACAGAACTACTCTGAAAGAGGGAAGGTTTCTTGATTTTGGTGGGATGTATTTAAATCCTGATAATTTCCCCTCTACTGAATAGTACCTAGATAAAGATACCATTTAAATGTCTGTGCACAAAAGATAAATTAAGCAGATAAATTACTGTAGTGGAATTATTTTTAATTTCAAATATATACAAGTCTGAATGCCTTCAACACACCAGCTGTTTGAATTCCAGAGGCTTCCTTTTGTCCTCTGTATTTCCCAGGGCATCCTTCACTTGTGCCACCTCAGCCAAGAGTGTCACCGATTACTCACTTGCATTGCTTTAGATTCATAAGGCACCTGCTGCACCAGGTGCTGCATGTTGTGCAGTGGAAAGACAGTCATACCTCAAAGGAGAAAATTCCAGCACTGCAAAAATACCTCCACATAAATTACCACTACAAGTAACCGTAGCAGGCCTTGCCAATGGGAAGCTTTGCAGGGGCGGTGCTAAGTTTATGATGAAAGGCAACAGATGGTCATTGGAAATGGTCTCTTAGGGTAAGATGAGATGACTGCGATAGGCAATGCAAGCAGAAGGACATCATCCACAGCCTCTTTCAACTCCCTACCAAGAAGTCTGTGTCTATCTTGAAGTATGCAAGCAATGTCTTTGAAGCCAGGAATAATCACATTTTTAAGTACTTCTGTGCCTACACATTTATTTTTCACTTTAATATACAGCATATGCACTGTGTGGTGCAAACACTAAAAGACCACCTTCAGCACTGCTGTAAGGTAGCACAGTTCCTCTGACATCAAGGGATCAATGTCTCACTCAAGACCTGGGATTTAGCTTCATGTTTTAAGCGTTTTTCTATGCCTTACTCAGTTTCTTTTTAGCCTTGTTTTGCTTTCAGCAAGGCTCTTTGTAGTGTCGTAACTCACAATCTTTCTAGTCAGACTTTGTTTGTAAAACCTTTATTGTTCCAGAACAATGGGTTGTGACCTGTTCGAAGGCAGGATTGCAATCAGGGTACTTTCTCAGGGTGCGTTTTCTGATGGAGTGAATAGACCACACAACCCTATTGATGTCAGCCAGGAGGGGAAAAATAGGCTTCCTCAATAAATCTAAACATAAATCTTCCTGCCCTATCTCACCATCTTTATGAATTCACCTAAAGCACAAAATTAATAAGCAGAACAAGTATCCCCAAGGCTAAAAGGCTGAAATGCTGCTTGCAGACCAAAATGCAATTGGTTTGTACTTACAGCAGCTTCAGGGAATTCACAGGCACAGAAAACAACAGGTGGAAACATAGCTTGGGCCAAGACAGTGAATGAGATTGACCCTAACATTATGAATATGCTTCACCCTTGTGTGTCAGTTCCCTCCTATAAATTTCCTCGGGGAGAGGTTTGTGGCTTCTGTTGCTTTCTTAACTTTGTTCCAGGACTCTCAGGGCAAACACTTCAGTGAATTTTCATGGGGAGGCAAGCAATTCTTGAAATCACAAATTTCTTCTGCACAATTTGACTTGCATGATCAAAGGGCACATCAAACACGTTGTCCTAATACCTGAGTGGCATTTGGGGCCTTAGCTGGTAGCAGCAACTCAATTCCATTGAAGTCAGTGAGCCGTGACGGCTTACACCAGCTGTGGAACTGACACTTCTGCCTTAGTTTGGCCCTTTTACAATTTATACAGACTTTTATAAAAGGTAGTTCTGCTTTTTTTTCACGCAGGTGGAACTCACAATTATCACTTTTTTTTCCCCCTAGTCTGTAGGCACCCTCAAGCATCCCCTGCTAATTTTCAGCCCAGTACCTGTCAAAGCTGCTCTCAGAGACACGTATATAATTAAGAGAGAGGAGTGATTCGTCAAGCAACAGCAGAAGCAGCATTGCCTTCCTTTGGCCATTACATACACATTTTGTAGTGCAAGCTCCTCAGAGCAAAGTATATACTGTTTTGCCTCTACAATTCCACCCACAGATGTGAAACTGACTCTATCAAATATCCAACCAACTAGAGTCAGCTATACATACAACTGTTGTACAACCAGGGCTACTAATATTGATTTTCCCCATCTGTCTTCTCTAATCCCTTCGATTATTTCATTCCCTCTCCCCCTGAGCTCCCACACTGATGTTTCCTTTTCTATGCCTTCTTTGCATGCTTTGGGCCACTACTGCTACTTACAAGACACTAAACCTAAACCATTTTAATTACAAAAGACTATAGGGGTACAAGAGGCCTTTGAAACTATCCAGATGTACCTTGGTGGCTAACAGAGCAGATAAAAGCTTTACTATATTAATGGAAAAATATTTAACCAAATAAATAAAATTAGTGCAAAATACTTACTAGGGGATTGAAATATTATCTAACACTGGGTAATTTTCAGGCCATAAAGGAAATATAGCATCACCCAATGAAATGTGTACCTTTTACAGGTAGAGATGTGCTCAGTAGAATTAATTTTTTTAATTCACTGAACCACAACACAGAATAATTAGTTCTGAGAATATACTTAAATACTTAGTTACTTTGTCGGTATTTAACACTATAACAAGATAAGCAAAACCTTTGACTTTTGCTATGAAAAAGCAGCAAAAACAACTGCAGAAGTCTTTAATTGTTTAGATTTCACCCTTTTCATTACATAGAATGTCTACAACAGGTATTGCTCTCATTTATATATTGTGGAAAAATCCTATATAGTTATTTATATTAGTATGTATAACTGATCAAATTAATAACAAAAGTACTCAAAGCTACAATTTAAGCTTTACTGCTGTGCATGTGTGTATATCTATATACATATTATGCACACGTGTGTGTAGACACACCCATTTTCCTGTATGAATCTCACAGGCCTTGACTAAAGGACTGTGGCTAGGAAAAACAAATTAAACTGTTTTAAATTTATTAGCTGGCTACAGAGTTTAAATTTAATTCATACCAAATAATTGTTCAAGTGAATGCAGTCCACTTTCTGGAGAAAGGATGGTCTGAGATAATTTTAGACCCAATTCTGCCCCCAAGGCAAATAGAAAAAACTTCTATCAGGTCCAGACCTTAAATGACCTTTAGATCAGGTTCAGCAGATGAATGCCGGGAATATAATATTTTTGTGAAGCTGAACAGTCCCAGCAGAGAAGGATTAATCCCTTCTGGAATACCACCAATGACTTTGGTTTTCTAATTTTGCTTCCAATGCCACAGAGCAATTCTACACACAAAGTAAGTATTAGCAGTGAAACAGCCACTTTTTTGCCTTATTTGAAAACACTACATTCTGTATCTATAGTTTTACAGGTCAGGTAAGGATTACCTAGAACCACTATAATCCTTTTAAAATATACTACTTCTGGTCACTGGCCAGTGACACTTGTCTTCATTCAGATTTGCCGTGGTTTTTGTATGTATGTTTAAGAACACAAAGGAAGATAGAACAGAAAACTTGCTGCAGAGCACAGAGATAAAGGAAAGGGTTTTCCTTAACTTCAGTAGATGAAGCCATCAGATAACAACACCTAGGTGTATTCCAGGCCATTACAACAACATGTACATTCAATATAAATTCTCATTATTGTTCAGAATAGAACAAAAAAAGCCAAAGCAAGCAAGAAAGCAAACTGAACCTCCAACCTAATTGCTTAAATGTTTGTGGGAAAACTAAAAACACTTCAGAGCGGTGGCTACCTTTTTGGCCAGCGTCAACACAGCTTCTAGCACAGCAGGGTTCCAGCTTGTGACCAAGTCTTTCAAACACTACTGCATTAAGCAACAACAGCACAAATCCAGCTGAAGTTAAATTATTTCTACATTTGAATTATTACTTTATTTTTTAGCATTCACTCAATTCTGACAGCAACATAATTCTTCTATAATGTCTTCCATCTGAGCAGAGCATACCAAAGCACTTTGCAACAAAAAATTACTGTTTAAAATGTGGAAAAAATAAAAATAAATATTTAATTGTTACAATGGAAGGCAAAGAATCCCATCTCAGTCAAGCCCTGCTAGAAAGAAAATATTACTCTAAGTGCATCAAAACTAAAAGCATGACAGTAACTGATTTCATAAAATAACAGTTCACCTGAATCAATGCCTATTCATCACATAATTTCATATAGGAAATTCCAGGCAACTTTTTTTATATTCCTGCTTAGAAAGTACTCCAATGTAAAATGATTTTTCAGGTAGCATTAGTAGAATTGTACACTTGCTACTAATAGTAGCTATTAACATCAGATCAGCATTCCTCAATCTGTGTCAGCTGACCTAGTCATACCTACTCAATGGCTAACCACTCCTAATGTGATAAAAACAGAGGAGGAAAAAACCCACCCTGTGAAGCAAACATTTGGACAGTCTCAACAGAAAAGTAGGGTAGTGATCAAACAGAGCTCCTTATGTGTGACATACACGCACACACGGGACCAACCTGGGAGGGGAATCCACTGCTGTTCCTCCAGGACTTATGAAGATAAACAAGAGTTGTCCATCCAGCAACTTCCACAAAAATTAATTTGTTTATCTGTGTTGAAATACAAGAAAAAAAGTGAGGAAGCTAAAAAGGGCTCTACTATAACATCCCTTCCCTTGCCATCCTCAAGACAGCCAAACCTATTGACAACATCCACAATCTATTAATTTAGTAGCACTAAAGTTATTTAGCAACTCAAAGAAGAAAGTGTGAAAATTTAGTTACATGTATTTTTAAATTCCACTTCTAATAAAACTAGGATAATTATGTTTTGCTTTAGAATAGAGCCCTTTACAATGTACCACAAAGCAATCCCACCCCACACAGACAATACCTGTACTCCACAGTATTAAGCAAAATACTTAGTTAAGCCACCTCACTACTTTTATAGTCTGGTGATTGGTTCAACAGCTGAATATCACTACCAAATAAACTCAGGTGTCTTTCATCCACTTTGGCTAAGGGTTGAATCCTCATTGCCTGGGCACTGAAGAGATGGCAACAACTCCTAGCTGCCATTGCTCCCATTAGCGAGGGGCCTGTGGGGACTGTAAGGACAACTAGAGTTCAGAGGACACTGTCGTACCATAGGAGAAAGCGGAGTGGCCAGAGGTACTGTTGGCCAGGCACTCCCATTTCTACCAAGATACTGGGTACAAAGTTAATTGTGGTAATTGAGAAATGAAAATGCTAATCTCTACGTGGGAGTCCATGTGTCCCAAGCACAGCACACTAGTCAGGTACTTAAGAAGTCAGAAGTAGCAATCCGAGAGATCGGAGTGTAGAGATGCTAGAGGAGGGCACATGGATAAAGAACTAGAGCACAGATTTGGGGACATAAGACCTGCAGTGACAAGCCAAAAAACAACATGTTGACAGATGAAGATACCTGAAAATAGATTGTCTGAATATTGCATAATAGGTCTAAACTACGGGAAATCTACAAGATTGTAGTAGGGACAACCAGGTTAGCATTAGGGATAATTATAGGTCCAACAATGAGACCATCATAATCTACAGACATTTTTGAGGCTATATCTTTTGTTAGACCAATTTAATATAGTAGGTGTAAGGGCAGCAAGATTTTGAGTGTACAAACTCTTCTTTTGATGCCAGAAAGGACATAAAAATCAGTAGCAGGGGTAAACCTGTCCTCTTGGCATTTTGGTTATGATGCAGAAAACTTTGGAGAAATACATTTCTTATTGTACAATATAAACCAGTTCTCCCAAGATAGGACATAACTGACTAAGGGACAGCCAGAGCTTCTATTTCCACTTAGCAACTAGGAAATCAACTTTATTTTCAACTATTTATTGTGTACTACAAAGCTACCCAAAACAAAAACACTAAGTGTATTTTAGATGCTGATTAAAAATTAGTGCCCTTAGATGTGGGGGGGAATCACCAGTACTTAAAGTTCATAACTGAAATTATTAATATTAGTGAAAATAATGTATCCATTCTCCAAGCAAGTCATCATAATGCTTAATAATTGATTGTAATTTCCTGTACTAAATACTAATCAATTAATTTACAAAGTAATGTAACTTTATATATTTATTCACTTTCCTAAGAAGTGTTTGTGTTATGTCAACAATTTAATATACACTAAAGTAATTTATACATATTTATTATTAGTTTCAACACTTCTTAATAAAAAGCAGTCATTTCCCATAAATACCAAAGCAACTTTCAGAGCACATCTGTGTCCCCAGCAAGCACTCAGGCTTGCCTGTGAGTCGTTTTACCATCTGTGAGCCTGCATGTTGAGAGTGCACCAGCCAGATGAATCTCCCAAAGAGCAGCCTGAGCAGGCCTGAAGGGACCTTGCCCTAACCGGGGATTTACCAGCATCCAGGCTGTCTGTCTTCAGAGCCCAGCATTTCCACCAGGAAGAGATTCAGTCATTTCTCAGAGAGAAAAGCATCCCTGTGGCCCAAGGACGCTGAGTTAATCAGCTCTGAATAATCTCTCCCATCCCTGTACAATTTCCAGCCTCTCTTGAAGTCTGTCCATATACTGCGCTTCCACTGCATCATCATCTAAGACAGCATTCCTCTTCCTCCATTAACTCTGCTAGGACTGCAAATATTTATGACAGCTTTTTCTACTCAGCTGTTTGATTCATCTGTGAAGGTTATTGGGCCCTACATTAACCTCTTTTGTGTCATGTGGGATGTGTAACTCCTACTGCACTTGCATTCCCCAGGTGGAGCGTTTCTCAACGAGAGTGGCAGCAATAACCAGGGCAGTGCCCTCTGTGGAGCTCCAGGAATGTGATTGCAGGCAGTTCCTGCAGGGTGAGGGCACACAAACCTCCTGCCTGTTGTGGGCTCAAAGCTAATGGTGAGACCAGCTATCAACTGTATCATGCTGTGAAGAAGACATTGCCTCGTACGAGAGACATGAACCTGCCATCCTGGATCAGTGTGCTAATGTGATCATTGCCATCCTGCCTAGTGCCTGGGATTGAATCAGGACTGAACCAGGTGCTGTCCCTGTAGGCATAAAAGATCACATCTTCTACAGCACTAGCAGGGGTGGTGGTGAGGCATGTGGTAAATAGGCCACATCCAAATCCTCTCCTTATAAACCTGTTGCACCCGAGTCCCCAGTCCTGTCTCCCAGGGTCTCCTCAGAAGGCCCAAACTGCACCTGTGCTGTACAGTGGTCTGCATGCCCTTGGTACACCACTGTTAGGACCAGCTGACAATGCCTTCCAGGTGCTGTTTTGTCTGATTTGTCTCCCAGCTGTTCATCCTCATGAATTGCACCATCAGCACCAAAGTCTCATAGCAAAGAGAACAGAAGAAGCGGGGGATTCACACCGTCCTTCTAAGGTTTGTGAGTGTTGGCATGCCTTTTTTATTCCTCTGACCTCAAAATCCTGGGCACATCCAGTCCCTACCTGCTTTCTCAGGTGCCTCCATGGTGTTTGACTGTAGCCAGTTATCCTCTAATTTAAAGGGAAATATGAATCTGACTCAGAAATAAAAGAACCAGCAGACACTGTATAGGTTGTTGTGGATCAAGGAGTAGGCCTTAATTCAGCTCAAAGTGAAATGAGAATTTACGAGGGCACCATTAACTGACCTGCTCTTGAACCCCAGCAAAAGACAAAAATGTCCTGGGATGGCACTAGCTAGACCTCCTCATCTCAAGAGCAGTGTGACAAGAGCTGGATACTATCCTAGTGCTTCCCCTGCTGTTTTAAAAATGCAGGTCTTGATATACCCACCAAGACAGCACGAGGAGTTGCAAAATTTGGCTCCCCAAGGTACCTCTGGGGGCATTACAATCCAGGTGTTAACTGAGGTAGGAAGCTGTCCCCAGGGATCTCAAACCTGGGGCAAATTTTTATAAACATAAGGCCATTCTACTCACACCTTTGCTGTAAATGCTACTCTCTACAGTAAGTTTATGAGCTGGGATCTGTGGCTGACTCATTTAGCAGACAGAGCTCCTGTGGGCTGTGACGAAAGAGAGAAACACAAGGAGTAAAAGGACTACATTGTATTGTAGGTTGAGAGCCAGTTTTGGTTGAGTGTTAATCTCCAAGAGTATCATTGCCAAAGTCACTTCTTAACGTAGCAGTTCAAGAAACAGCCTCTGTCTTAGGACTTGAGGCTAACCTATTTGATGTCACACTACAAGTAGAGCAGGTGCTGGGTTTGCAATGTATATTTGATGTCTAGTGTTGAAAAGCGAATTGATTGAAATGCTGTCAGGCTGCATTTTGAATGATTGCACTACTAATGTCACCTACAGGCATCTTGATGGACATTCTGCCATACACAGAATACAGTAGGCTGGAAATCATCATTTGCAAATCATCACCTTTGAAAGTACAACTACCAATTCAGCTGAAAAAAAAAAAAGGAAAAAAAGAATTAGAAACATGTTGAAGAAATATTAACCTGAGGAAGTGAGCAAATCAGGAACACCAAATATTTAGGCTCATGGATTTCTCATTATGGGAATTTTCAGCCTACTGTATTTCTTTTGGGGTGTTGCATTTCAAAACCTGTATTTTGCTTGATAATATACTTCTACCACAGGAAATCTAACCAGGTTGTCTTCTAACTTTTTACTGGTATTAATTAGTATGGCACTTTGGGGTTTTGTCCATTTATGAAAGTAGTTTTACAAAATCTGTCATTATGTATGAATGTGACAAAATAGTAGTAGAACACTGACATATTTTTGAAAGGCTATGGGGATTTAGCTAAATAATTGTCATTCAGATTAAGAATAACTTGGTGTTTAAATTCTATAGTTAATCATATAAATCCCAGTTCTGACCCATATTTCCTTGCCCCTGACATCAACCTGGGTTAGAGTTAGTCTTTTGTTAATGTTCATGTCACAGGATAGAGCAAAATTTCCTTATTTCCAGTGGTTATTATTCTCCATAAAAGTAGAATTCTGTGATTGATTTTACTTCAATCTGGAGATTAATTTTAGCAATGTGGTAAAATCAGTGTCTAAAAAGTGCTCTCAGAACCAAGACCCGAGAAAGGGGAAGAGGCAGGACTAAGGAAATGTTAGTATTTCACCAGTCATCTACTATTGTCAGTTTATGTTAGCTAGTCACCAATAATACTGAAGCCTTTCTTCAAGTTGTCTTCTGTCAAATTTTTTGAGAAGTTTGCTATGAATTTACTTTGAGCACATGCTTCTAAAAGACAATAACAGGAACTGGGATACAGACTAGATGTTCAACTGTTTCATTTAGAATTACTGGGATTTTTTTCAGATACCAGTGTATTTATATATATACCCAAAGAAATTATGCTCTACTTGAGGATTATAGAACACAGCATCTCATCTAGAAGAACATTTCAAATTCTATATAAATTTGGCACTGCATCAGGGAGACTCTACCCCTTCCACTAACAAATGGGGACAGAGAGGCCATTTTGAATCTGCACAGTCACACAGCAGGTTAGAGTTCTGTGCCTAAGTAAACAAAAAAAGATTATGTGTTAAAGCAGTAACTGCTTATACAGGTGCAAAACCAAGTAGAATCAGTAATGGACTTGTCCCCTGCCCCTTGAGAACCCATTCTCATAGGCCTCATGGGTCTTCAACTTTGGTGCAAGAGTCCTGAGCAGAGTTGTACCACGTGTAGCAGTAAGATGTTAAAGCAGACCTGTTTTTCTTGAGTAGGGAACATGGGACAGGGCCACAGAGCAGCCAGACCCTAACAAAAGGAAAGATGGGCAGGAACTGTCCTGCTGCATAGCATACATATTGATCTTGAATCCCAAAAGAAGATTCATCCCATCATGGAGCAGCAAGAGCAGGGAGAGAACAAGCTGGAAAATGAGGGTGACCTGAGTGCAGGCCCATGCTGTCTGAACAGGACTAAGCTGGTGGTTGTGATGGGATCCACTGACAGTCCCAGACGAGGTGAGATAAAGAGTCAAGTGCAGGATCCCCCCAGGGAGCCCAGCCAGGTAAGGAGGCTAGAGATGGGTTTGTGACACAGATCTAGAGTCCACTCAACCCAGGGCAGGAGACAAAGCTACCTTGCAGAGCAGGTCTGAAGTCCAGTCCAGAAAACATTTCAGGAAACCCAGGAAGCAGATGGATGGCACAGGAATGACTACAGCTTGGTTTAGGGAACTGCTGAGTGCCCAAGACTGAGCTAAAGTGGGGCCTGGACCTACAGGCAAGGGTTGTAGGTGGGGGTCCTAGGTGAGCTTCACGAGAGCCATTAAGGCCAGTCAGGACCCTGACACAACCCAATCTACACTTTGTAAGGAGATGGGAGTCTAAAGCCTTGTTTAAGCAAGAACTAATGCTGCTTACCAAAGACCTAGGTTTTACCTTTCACTAAAAATATACACCTGCTCCCATGCTGACAGGCTGGCTTTTGGCCAACAAAAGATCAGGTGTTTCTTCAGCACCTTGTATCACCTCCCACAGAGTCTTGGGGCAAAATAAGTTCTGCCCAAAGGGTGATGGATAGTCCTTCCTCTCACTTGTCTGCTGGGTAAACTGAAAAAAACAGTTTAATAAATACAAGATTAAATACATAAATATGTATATGAGAAATAGACCAAAAAAGCACCCAGGTTTACATTTTTTTGGTTCTTTGCACTAATTTAAGCCTTAAACCATTAGATCCTATTAAAAATTGTGTACAAGTCTTTCATGAGTAAACGGTACGCTTATTAGCTTGTGTGTCAGTTTAAATGTAAACAAAATTAATGGCTTCTGAAGGAACCTTTCAATATTTAGAAATTAGCTGGCTGCCTGATTACTGAGAATTTGTATGCACATTCTTTTCTTTCACTGCTCTGCTCTTTCAACATCAGGAATGGTAACACTCTGGGACCTGTTTACCCAAGATCAGCGTGGTTTAAGTGTTACTTAGGATCTCAGTTAGGATTTCTCAGTTTTTAAATGTTTAATCCTTGGAGGGAAGTGAAAATGACAGCAGGAAGAACCTGGAGGTACTAAGCACTGCTGAAGCTGGCACTTGATGACAGGAGGGGAATGAACACACCAGGCACTACATCTTATGATACAGCAAACAGGGAAGTTTGTATTAGATCATATCAACTTTTGCTGTGCCTTGAGCACAACTGAAAGAAACAAACTGATGAAAGTTACAGGGTACAAAAGCAAGAAGAGCACATGGAGGACAGGAAGTCAGGAATATGTGTAAAATGGAAATAAACATGAAAAAAAGAAAGAGACTTGTCACCCCTCTCATGAGAACTATTGCAAGCAACAGCTTTGCAGTTCAGGTGGGAAAGAGCATGTTCCATCCTCCCTTGCCCCTAGTCCCACCAGAGGGGGTCATTGTGACCAGCAGGGAATGAATGGCTTTGGCGACTGCTGACCTGAGCCTTGGGTCAGAAGGATGAACAGATTAATTTTCTCAGAAGTAAGGCAGGCAACCAAGAGTCAAGTGTGTAGAGATTGCATGCAAAAGCCATCTTTGGATGGCCTAAGATTTTAGAAGGGCATCCACCATATGGGTAAGTGATCCTCTCATAAGAAATGCTAGGAGCCATGGATTCTTATTTTCAGAAAGTTAACATCAGGTTGATTCAGAGCCATCAGACTTACATGGGCACACTGATTTGAGACATGAGTATAAGCACTCAGCTCTGAGCACTATTGCAGAGTTTGGACATGTGAAAACTGGCAAACATCTTGCTGGCTCTACTCTAGGTAACCTGCTACCAAAACAGTTGGTAGCATACGGTTGAGGTCCTGCCCTCCTGGGCAGCGTTACTGAGCACAGATTGTGAACCTTTATTTCTTGGTCTCATTACTTGCCATAGGTCAAAGTTACAGCAGGGTGGTAATCCACTGCAGAACAGAAAGGCTGTGATACACTCTTCCAAGACAAAAAGTGCTTTAAGGGGCTTGCATCTACCTAGAGCATAGCTATCCATCCCATCCAACCCTGTGTTTGGAAACAAGTTGGCTTAGTGAGGGTTCAACAGCAAAAGACACTTTTGCTCATCCTTTTGGGTGTGTTATCCTTTCCCTCAATGGGTCCAAGTCCTCCCCTCAAGTTGCAGTCATTCCCAGGAAATCCTACCAGGGGAAGAGCAATGTCTGCCTTTCCTTTGTTACTTTCATGATAAAATTGTAAAGCTTAGACACTCTGAGCAGGCCACAAATTCCACAGTCCAAACTGTAAACACTTCAGGAATTCGAGGTCCTTGACATTTCACGGAAAGCAAAACTGTGAAACCGAGGAAAACAAGCTAGAGGCTAAGATATGTCCACCAGTTCCTAAGAAGGATCAGTTCAAATAAGGAACTGCAGTTGCAATTTCCTGCTTGATTGTCACTTTCTTCCAGTGAAGAAATAGTCTGCTACTGGCCCTTGTCAGGAACAAATTACTTTCCCTTTGCTGCCAACTCAGCTCCACACACCCTGTACAGAAGAGAAGCAACACTGCAAAAAGCCAGTTTTCCCCAGAGGATATGAACTACACAGACTGGTAACCTGCACAGATCATTTCTAAGGGGTAACTTACTCCTCTATATTGCTCTCAGTAAACACAGGTTAAGTGGGAGTTTTGTCCTAAATTAACTTTTTGCATAGGAATTCTCATCAACATTTTTAATCCCATGAGAGCAAGCTTTAAGGAGGGCTAAGACAGAATCGAAATCCAACCATAACAGAAATGTGGTGAAAGCATCTCAGTATTTTAGCTTGTATACCTGGACAGGTCTGATCAGCATGAATACAAAAAATATTTTTTGTAATTAAAATTTCTTACAAAGAAAAACATTTTTAGGCATACTAGTTTAAGACTTCCAATTTGTTTGCTTTTTAGTGTGGACAAGATACAATGAGCAAAACACAGGCAGTCTGCTCAGAACTACCTCACCTTATTCTTTCAAAAAGTGTTACGTGTATGAGAAAAAAGGAAAATTGTTAAAAGATAGGGTCCTAAGTGCAGGGTACTCACACTGGAGGGAGTTTGTTTTACAGTACAATCCAAAAGTTCTTATTCTGCAGTTAGGATCAATGGTAGTTTTGCTGAGGAAGGCATGTCCTTCGGAGTTTGGGATTATAACCTTAAGGAAGAGTTTTTTTAAAAAAAACTGAGAATGACATAAGCTTTAAATTCATTCTATTATCAAAAGATTTTCCTCTTCAAATGTAAACATCCTGTTTACTTGATTAGGTGGTGTTCTTTGGTGCCTTGCTTTTCTTTACCAGGGTTTGTTCAGCCATAGACATTTATAACTTTACTGTATTTATCACACTTTAGTATGTTCAGATTTGGACAACTCTTGCCTGCTCAGTCAAGTTTCTGGACTTGTTCTCTCCTAGGCAGAGAGTAACTCGATCTATGCATCCTGTTGATTCTTTTAATGTCTAAAATTAGCACTGTGCACGCATGCTTCCTCTACCTGGTGGTGTGCTCCCCAACAGAACTGGGGCAGGCACTCACGCACATGCTGGCTGCAACAAAGGCCCAACTGTTGCTTTTTCGACAGGAGAAGCCAGGGATTTTTAACTTTTACTTTATACACAAGGAACAGATCCCACCCTGCTCCCATATTCGGTATATATGACAAGTACTATTTTGTTTGGCTAAATGCTGAAAATGATAACATGGTTTCTGAGCACAAGTGGTGCCATCCATCCTAACATATGATTACCAGGACCGGAGACTGTACAAGCCCAGGCATGGTAGAAATTACGTGGTGATCACCGGACTGCACAGTTGGAAAAGTTAAAGAGAATCCCCCAGTCTCTCATTCCTCTGCTCCTTTGCTCTTCTGTTTTCAGGAGGATCTCTTGGGACACCCCTGCTAGAAAAACGTTTGTCAGAAAGCGGAAGGCAACCCAATGGGAAACATCAGTGAACCTGTGTTTACTTTATTTAGAAATGACACCCCATCCCTGTCCCCTGGGGCAAAACTTCTTTTCTAGACATGACCTCAGAGATGTGCTACACGCACCCTGCACAATTTATCACCCTGCTGCCTATAATTAGGTTTGTTAACATACAGCCTAGTGCAGTCTTGTTGACTGGGAACTTAATCAAGTTACTATTGAGTTCTTGTATGCATTGCTTCGGGTGACTGTTTTACTTGTAGAATTATAGCTGCGACCAACGTGAGGAAATTAGCTCTGGACACAAGATTTTTACTTTTTTCTCCCTACATGTGAAAATATTTAGCAAACAGTGACAATGATGGAAAACAGTAGGAAACAAAATGTTCTACATTAGTATAAAACATGAAAAATGCAGCAAGGACCCTCAGTGGTACAACATGTGTTATGCTAGCTGGCAGTCCATTAGGCTTGATAGACATTTCACTTACCTAAGTCAAATATAACAGTCTAGTATTCATTAATATAAGAAGGGGGTTGTGGAATCAAGCCTACCATCTGGTTAGAACGACAGAATAATCTACAACTCATGATTAGGTCTAAGGAGTGGAATTTCACTTTAATCTTTTTCATTGCTCGAAATTTCCATCTGCGCAGTACGGCACATCATTTTTCTTCAAGACAAATGTGCTGTTTTTCATGTTCCAAAATTAGATCAGAAGAAAACGATTAATCATGTCATGGCCTGGGAAAGGAAACAAAGCCCTGATATTTCTCTCTCTCTCNTCTCTCACTAGCTCTGGCTGTTTGCAAGGTCCTTCTTTCCCTGCCTCGATTTTCATCACAACTTCCAGAGATTCACATAGTGGTAGGCTAGAAACATTCAGGAAACAGGAATGTGAAATAAAGACATGGCTTTGATTTGCATAGCCATTTTTATTTTCCCCTCACATCTCCTCCACCCCCAGTTTGCCACTTCATCTTTTCCTCCTCCCTCTACCCCCTACCATGTGCCCCCTGGCACAGGACGACAGATGGTGACCTGTTTGCATGTGACACCGTAACTGAATCTAAACTCAAGGAAACAAGTCACCGGGCTGCAAATTAGTGAGACCACACAACTGTCAGGTGGCAGTCCCCTTTGACAGTTGTAGGCCATTATAGGAACATTGATGTTTTCGCAGTGTGACAAAAAGGAATCCTTTTTGCAGCAGACCTGTCTGTCAGCTGGCTCTCAAGTCATAACAAATCCCTGGCACTCAGCTGAGGCTGAACATTCGCAGCGTCAGGAGGATGATAAATGACCTGCAGGGCTTTGAAGTGCCTTGGCAGTTCAGATGGGTCCGCAGTGCTGACAGAGAAATATACACAACAGCATAACCAATAATGAGAACATTAAACATTCCTGCTTTGTGACAGGCTGACAGAAAAACCCAGCCTCACATCAATCATCTTTGGAGATATAACCTTGACAATTAGCCCCCTCTCTGATACTCACAGTAACCTTTTTTTGCCTCCCCCCTCTCCCCTCTCCCCCCTCCTTCTTTTTTTCTTTTGCCAAGCTTATCTTCTATGATCTTTTTCTTTTTTTCTGGTATGGCAAAAAGGGAAAAAACAGGAGAAGGAAAAAAAAAAAGCAAGCACATGTCTAAAAAGATCTTTTCCTTTTCCTTGATGCAAAAATAAAATATGCCAGGACAAAGTTTATTTGATGGACTTCCACCTATTTCCCTTTAGGAGAAAGGAATATATTTTTTGCCCTATCTACCAAAGCATCTGTTACTACATATACTGCTAGCAGAAGTTTGTTTATGTGTAATGCTTATTTTGTTTCTTAGTTTTATTTTTCTTTCCCCCACTCTTATATTAATATCACTGCACTCTGTTGTCAAGAATCACTTCCACTTGTAAGAGTGAGATGATTAAGCACGTGACTGTCCCCTTGTTACTGTATTCCAGGATCATTCAATAAAACAGATAGAATCTCAGCTTCTTCCCATAATCTTGTATTTTCTTCTTTTTTGTATGTGCCTGTGCACTGGTTTGCCATTTTTTAAGTCCTTTTACAGAGCAAAAATTATCTTCAAAGGACAAATGAAAGGTGCAGCTAATCTACCTGAAAACTAAACACCCCTCTGGAAGCATTCTCACCAAAAAGCTGGGATGCATCATGATCTCAAGGATCACTCACAGGGAATTCCTTTTGCTTTATCCAGCATGGGATCAGCAGAAATTTCTCCCGATACACATAACTGTCTTCTTGCCATGGCTCTCCTGGCAGCTGAGCAGTTCAGGAGGTGAGGTCAACAGGAGTGGTCTGTGCTCCGAGAGGCAAATTAGGTTCCTGGACACTTTCTGCACTCCATCCTGGTGGCCTCAAGTCTCCAAGTCACTAGTTCAACCCCACACAGAGATTTCAAAGGAGCCTAAACACCCTTGTGAAATAGCCTCAATCATAAGTGAGGTTCAAAATGGCATTTACTGCAAAGGTTTTAATCTGAAGGAATGCTAATAATGTATACAGAAAAAAAAAAAGAAAAAGCCCCTTCTATCATTGAAATTAACAGCAAATCCTCCAAGGTGTGCTGTGCTCAGGTCTCTGCCACCCTGTTCCTGAAGATATTTCTGTTTTGCTTATGCAACGACAAACATGCACTCTTGCTCTCATCGAGTACAGCACAGCTCAAATAGTTTGATGTGAAGTTAGGGTAGTGGAACATTTACACACAATTAAGCACTTGTAAATTAAAAAAAGCTGGGTTTCTAACACTGAAGTAAAGTCTGTCCCCATGGCCCATTTTCCTATGCATACTTTAAGGTTCCTCTGCAATGCTGGTGTAGTGGAAAGAATATGAAAAGGAGAAAAAACCCCAAAGCCTTCAACTTTCAATACAGTTAGAAAAGACCCAGCTACAGACCCAGATGACACGGCTGAAATAATATATTCCAGAGTCTGTCAGCTGAGTCCTGCTGCTGTCAAAGTATGTCCCACACACGTGGCCACAGCTGTTGATTTCACTATTAGAAGAGGTCAGTGTGAAGGAGAAAAGAAAGGTATTAGAAAGATAATCAGCAGTAAGTGGCAAAAATTGTTCAGCAATTGCATGGCTTCATTTGTACTCTGATTATATTATTCTGATAAAAAGACAAACTGTGCAGTGCCCGTTTCATAAACCAGCAATGGAAGACTGGCCTGTGCAGGACTGTGAGGAGCCGATTTACTCTCAGGTACTTTTAATAGACCAGGCTGACAATGCCAGAAATGGAAAACTTCTCTTTGCTTCAGTTATACCTTCCTAGTGGCTAATGACCAACTGCATTACCACATTGCATACTGTACCCAGAGGCACTGGAGTAAGACATAGTGATTGCTAAGTCCTGCTCAGGCTTTGGAAAGCCCAGGTGTGGTAGTGGTTGCCCAGTGCAGACTGAGGCTCTAGCAGAGCCAGGAAGTGAAGGACTGTGCGTCCAACAACAAGAGTGTCCTCCCTATTTCCTCTAGGTCTGAGACCAGTTTATCATGACAAAAGGACATCATTCAATCTTTGGCTTCTCTGCTGAGAGAACAAAAATTTACAATTACTGCTCTACTTCTTATGAGTCTTTCTCACAGTCAGAAGACCTCCTCTCACCATGATGTCTAGTGGTGGTGGATGGTACAAAGGGAAGGGCACTCTCAGCCTGCACACTGTATCTGTGCAATCTCTCCCATGCTTGTTTCACATACCTTCAAAGAAATGGCCATACCCCAGTTTTTAAATTCCAGCATACATCAGTTCCAGGTCTGCCAGACAGGCTAGATAATATCATCCTCTCTGCAAATAGGAGCACAGAGTGGGGAGCCAGATGTTCATGAGACACTCATAGAGCTCCATTCCCCTCACAGTCAGGCTCTGGTCAAAGCAGGTATGATTCTCAACCCATGATGACTGGGGACTCAGAAAGTATATCTTCCCACTTTCCTAACCCACTCCTGTTTGTTGCTTTATGGCCTACCTTACAGCATCATCAGTAACTGTGTTTGGGTACTAGCTGCTGACAACTGAACCTATAAAGGATCTTTGTAAGATAAATGTGGAGAGTAAATGAACACTTTCCTCCCAGCAGCATTCTTCCTTTCCACCTCCCTACTTGCGGAAAAGGGCAGACTGCTTTCATTACTTTTCAGTGAGGAGACAGATGAAAATGCCCCCTTCACCGCTGGCAAGGACCAGGCAAGGTGCCCCATGTCTTTTGCAAATAATGTTACAGAGTTTATCCTGTAGAAGACCATGGCTTCAGGAGTTGATGGATGCATTCAGATCCCACCCTAAAAGGACGGTCAGTGGAAAGGGATGAAAGGACTATGCCACATGCTGAGAAGACAATGAAGGCAGAATGCAACCATCCACTCATTTTCTTCTGGTTGTGTTGGAGGGCTGAGGAAACATCTGGCATGCCCAAAGATTTGAAAGGACCCAAAACTGAATGGAGGCATAAACCACTAGTCATCATGAAAACTAAGGAAAGGAAGAGTCTGGAGAAGCTCTCTGCCAGATCAGACAGCCATCACTTGCGTTGATCTTTAAGAATCAAATCGTGCTGGAATTACATTGTACTAATAAAATCTCCTGGGCCATAATTCTCACTCTGACATTTTATTTGGCTCACAGACTTGAGTTATTCACCACTGCTTGCCTCAGTTTCCTTACAAACAGGAATGGATGCATTCAAATTACACTCACCTGAAAGGCATGCTGTAAAATTTAATTAAGCCCTGAAAAGCACTCTGCAATTGTGAGATGAAAAGGTGCCATTAAAGGCTTCTAGTATTATATTTCACTAAGACGCTCAGAAATATTTTGGATAGAGTTAAAGAGAGAAAATAAAAAGGGAATAAATCATAAACATTGCAGAATAAATACTGCCCACCCCTTCTTATCTGTAACTCACAAGGCATATAGATTACATCTAAATAATCCTTTGTATGAAAAACTGTCCATACATTTGCACGCAAGATGTAAGGACAATGCTGATTTTATATGAAAGGGAATATACATGTTTCCTTGCACACCCTCGGTGAAGTTAAAAGGGTTAATAAAATATAAGTTGAGATCAAAAGAAATCTGAGGTGACATTTTGGCCTTGAGGCCTTCCCTTGGCTGTGGGAAAACAGAACAAGGCTGCTCTGCAACCTACAAGGTGAAGTACAATTAGTGGTGTTTTCAGACTGCATGTATTTTTCTAGGTTAAATCTGTATAGATATGAGCATATGCAGTGAAACCAATGTGAATTCAGTTTTTCCAGTGGAGAATTACTAACAGTGTTAAAGATGGAGACAACCTGAGAAAATTCAAAGTTACATAATTAGAAGATTATACTCGCCCAGATCAGAACCAAATAAAACATTAAATTTATCATTATAAAATTCACACAAAAGAGAATGGCTTGGTGCATGTGTGTGCAACTGCAGTGTCACGCACACATCCTGAGGACAACTGGAGGCAGTTGGCCTTTCATCTTTTGACTCAAGACCTCCCCAAGACCTATGCATTACAGCATGAAGAACCACACACTCTATCAAACATCATTATTTACATAACACATGGCAGGGAGTGGTTATGGAATAAATCAATACTTTGTGATGTTTGTTACAAGCCACATGGCACAGCTGAGCATTTCTAAGGCCTTCCCAAAGTCTGGCTTAAAGGGAGCTTGTTACAGCTATATTAAAATTCCCTAATAAGTGAGATTCCCAGAGAACTGCACTGAGCTTTTTTGTTTTTTCACTGGACTGTAGCCTAGCGAGGGCAGAGCTTTCATTTTCAGACAAGTTCCTGATCTGACTGTCTCCAACACAGACTCTTTTTCTGTATAAACTACAAGCTGACCTCCTATCCCTGCTGTCCCCCTCCAAATAAACGGGATTCTTAAGCCTAGTTGTGATTACAGCTATGGGTGATTACTCTAGACTCAGCGATGCACCTCTCAAAAAAAATGAACATAATTGTTCACTACTGAGACTCTGCCTGTTCAGACCCCTGCTTGGAGACAGCAGTGTGGCTACACAGTGGGACAGTGATACAGCTCCCTAGGTTAGGAGGTTTATATGAAAGTAGAACTTGCAGAGGATGATGAAGGTGTAGTTTATGATCTCTCTTTATGAAGTATATGAAGAGCCTAAACACCTAGCTTACACACAAAGGCTAGATGCTTGAAGTTTGAGTACACGAATGCTGAATACCCTAGCTTTGGGCATCATGGCAAGCTCTTGTACAAACAGCATCATTTTGGTTTAAATACTATCTGACCATCACTTTCCTGTGGTCTTGGAAATTAGACTTTGCTTTAAAAACAGAATCAGGAAACCCAAGTAACATTTCCAAGTTCATTCTACCAAAGTATATTCATTAAAATCTCCATTTTGGTGAAGACTATGTTTTAGGACACTAATGATGCTTAAAATATGATGTTATAGGTTCCAAACACCAGAACAGCTGAAAGCACAACAACACTCAATAAGCTGCAAATTCACTGGGACAAAGTCCACGCTTCCACTTCGTGTTTGCTCAGTACCTAGCACCTGGTTCATGAATAAAGTATCTAAAACACAAAGTGGCAGTAATTGAGAAACATGATCCATTATAGCGCGGATATACCTACTAACTAATAATCTTAAAGCCACTAAATAAAAATTCCTCTCCGAATGCAAGAGACAACTTTAATTGTGTAGAAAGAAAAACAGTAAACAAAATATCTCATTATGTTATTTCTTCTGTAGCAAGAATGTAGGCAATCACAAAAGGTAAGGAAGAACAATTCATAAAGACATGTCAGCCCAGTAAGGAATCTCCACAGAAGTTAAACAAGTATAGGAAAAAATAATCCGCAAGAACTGAGAGGTTGCATGAAGCAGTAACAAAGGAACTTGTCAGACAAACTCTTTTTAAACTGAACAGATATTAAAAAAAAAATAAAAAATAATTAATACATGATACATTACATATTAATAAATAACTTAGCAGAAATATTCAACTATGTTTGTTCAGATGCTAGCATAAAACTGGGTCTAAAAACTAAAAAATTAGTGGTTTTTTTAAATTCTACTGCTCAGAGTTCATACATTAGTCACCTGCAGCCTTAGCTTCATCAACATCTTTTTATTTTTGCTCTCAGAGCTTTCTTATTACCTTTGTTTCAATGGCCATTTCAAATATTTTTCTCTCTTATGCTCCTTTTCAGCTTCTTGGTTTCCACTTATTATAAATCAAGTTTAAAGCACCATTTTAGAGCACCATGAAACACTGCCCTTGGACTTTTTTCTTTACTACTTCTTTCACTAATTCCTGTTCCTTAAAAG
Source organism: Aegotheles bennettii (assembly GCA_013398125.1). Lineage (NCBI taxonomy): Eukaryota > Metazoa > Chordata > Aves > Caprimulgiformes > Aegothelidae > Aegotheles > Aegotheles bennettii. Next base: position 371,868 of record VZRW01007751.1, on the reverse strand, counting down.
AGCTATCAAGCTTGTTTGGACTATCTGAGTCTTCTTTTCCTACTGTAGTCTTTATGTTTTCACCTACGACATGAAGTATGTTTGTGACAGCTTTGAATTCACTGTTGCTAGAGGCTTCCCATAGAAAATTCACATGTTCAATTGTGTAACCATGCCCCCACTCCCTATTTATGCTATTTAATACCTTTGAGATGTCTGTAGACTAACTCTTTCAGAGCAAAGAAAGCATTAATTGATGTCAATAATTTCTTTTTTGAGTAGTCTTATGCACATCCACAGTGTCACATACACTAACCATACACAAACCAGCCAAGAATTAATTATTTGTACAGGGAACTGCCTCCTGAGAAATTTGCAGAGACTGTGTTAAACTCAAGTTTTTTAATATTTCAGTAATAATTTAAAACCACTGAGCAGGTGATATAAAAAGCTGATACAATAATTAAATTTACAGATGATACTAAGTTAGGAAGTGTCGCAAACATAAGTGAAGACAGAGAAATAACACAGAGGACCTGAGAAAACTTAGAAATAAAAGCAGGAAATAACAAAATTAAATTCATCCGGGAAACATACAAAGGTACAGTACATCTGGGGGAAATATTTCAAAATTAAATACCAAAAGTAATCCGATCTTGTGGCTCAAGGTGTAAACTGATTGCCACAGCTGAAATAATCCTCTCAACCCTCCTGCTCAGCAACATATAACTGGCAAGGTACATTATGAAGGGTTTTGAAAGATCAGGCACAAGTTATTTTTGGAGGCAGGATATCTGTCTCTTACAGAAAATCCTCTGCAACATCTATATTCAGAGAAATAGCCAGGCTCATTGGGAGCACATTCCCCCTCTGAGCAAGCAAAATATTTGCTTACCTCCCCCCTTTAATGCCCAACAGTTACCTTCATCCTCCCGTTCATATGCTTACTGTCAATTCAGCACAGACCTATGACACAGTGGCAGTGGTACTAACGGGTTAGAACAAGTTGAAAAGAACGGGGGAAGGGTATGCCAAGCTGGTTAAAGGGTAAATTATCTGGGTTTTTAGCATTCCCGACCTCTGAGAAAGTGCCTCGCTACTTTTCACTCTCAGCAGCTAAAGGGACTGCTATACCAGACAAGCAGTAATGTTGTCAGAAACACAGATACTCAGCTGATGTCAGGGTTTTTCTGCTGACTTCAAAGAGAATAGCAAATTTAATGTGAGTATGCAGTGAAATAGGATATTGAAATGCTTCAGTGCAGCTTAGTTTTCCATCCTCAGGCTCACCACAATTGTGAACCAGTGAAGATCTGAGGCTGTGTGTAGCATTGATAAAACCACAGCAAATATATCACAAAGCTTTGGCCCTTGAATGCCATCAACTCATAGAGAAGCTAGAAGGAGTTGAATGGAAATCAATAACAATGAAGGATCTCAGACAGATGGAATTTGAAGAAAGTCACTATCTTCTTTTGTTACACATAAAACAAAAGACAAGAAATGTCATTAATATAAATAAATGCATGATATCCCTATAGCAGATCAGTCTCCCCCTGCTTCATAGCAGAGCTTCTGCTTAGGAATTAGCTTTCTACTACGGATCTAAATAAACAGCACATATATCCTTACGCATTCCCTGCCCTGTTCTTCCTAGATAAACAATCTGAACAGGAATGAAATTAGAGACTGAGTCATTGGTTTCACCACTCATTCAGATTTGTTCATTTTCTAACCTCTCTCCCCCACCTCTGCCCAATGTGTTGATTCAATTTATTATGAAATTTCAGAGGTGCGAATGGCTGGACAATAATTTAAGGAGTTTTTGCAGCTGGATTACCTCCCATCACTGAAGTGTAGTATGGTTCCACACAGACCAAGAACAGGATTTCATAAAAAATACACTGACATTTAATATCTTTTTAGAAAGATTTGCTGCACCATAAAGAGCAAATCATACACTTTTTCGCAAGATTTTTTGAGTCAAGTTTAGAGTTTGTGTCAAGTTAAGTTGACAGCTTTTACTTCCACCTGATCAGTCAGAAGCAAGTAGTCTTCTGTGGTGCAGCTACCCTTAAAAAGTCATACTGAAACACGTGAAATGTCCATTCCCTCTAGGTCTCATGGAAATTCTTTTTCTGAGTGTATTTCTGATAGCCAATGGAAGGAAACAAAAAAGAATAAACATTTTTTCTGAACAATCTCATTATAACTATTGTCAGCTTGTCACACCAGAGTGGGCTGGAAACTTCAAGGAGAATATGTTAGTAGGACTAAAAACATCTAATGAAGAGACTGTTAATATCTGGGTACCAGGGGATAAGGATGATATCCAGTTAAAGACAATACTTGGACATTAAGGGGTCTGTGGTCTGTTCCTTACTGTGCCACATGTTTTCTGCACAAACCCAAAAAAATGGCTTTATATGTACCTTAATTCCAGGTCTATAAAGCTAGTACTTTCTCAGCCATGCCTATTCATGCTGCAAGCTGTGTACATGTACAGTGTATCCCACAACAGGGGACAGATTTTGAACAGAAAGGAGAAGGTATTTCCAAAGTAGTTAATACTATTACAGACAACTGGCACCATCACACTTCATTAGGCATGTATGTCTGCAAAATCTTCCCCAACCAGAAAAAGGAGAAGATCTGTGGTTTGCAATCTCTGGACCAACAATTCATTATGAATCACTTTGGGTGGGCTGAACTTGCACTTAATCATCAAAACCTATGCAGAGGTTATGGGTAGCACCATTATGCACAGTCAAATAGCTTTGGCTCTCCAAAGCATGTGGGTTTTCCAGCAGTCACGAACCCCCACCCACAAAGCTCTTTATAGTATATAAGAAGATTGGGCATGAAGATGGAAATGCAATCATGATATAATGGAGGGTGGTGCCTGATACTATCAGGGCTTTTAATATTAGTCTCATTGCTGCGGGGTCTGAGCACTTCCAGCTCAGGATGGGTGCTGGCATCATCCAACTGTCTGATGGAGAGACCTGCAGGCGAAGTTGTGGTTATGAAACTTGAGATGAGCAGATCTTCTATCTGTATAATGAGTTAATTAAAAATTAATTTCAACACAGTCTGTATGAAGTGCTGAAGCATATGATGTGGAGTATAATCTTATGCTGGATTTGACAACCCACAGCTGCTACTGCATATTCAGTGTTTTCGGACAAAATTATATGGTCCTTGTGCCAGCCTCCAATGAGAAATTTCCCTCACTGAGCACTTCAGGACCTGACTCCAGGATGCAGACTGAATGATTAGCCCATGTAATTATGTGCAGAGATAAGAGCTCAGATCTAGAGGTTGGTTGGTTGTGTTTGCACAACCACAATGTTTCTTAGACCAAGAAATGTTCTGCAAAGTGAGCATGGATACATACGCTGTCCTTCCCTGCTGTTCCTGGTTCCAGACTTTCTTCATGCTGAGCCAGCCTGTGTGTCTCAGCACTTTCAGTGTTATGTATCCATAAATAGGATGAAAATATCTGTATCAGTAATGAGCACAAAAGGTATTTTGCCTGCAAGGCACGTAGGCCTCTGGGAACCATGTGGAAAGCTGAAAGGCAAGCTCTGATTGCATTCCTCTGCCAATGAGTCTCAACTGGGACACAGATATATATGAGGTGTCAGAAGCTGAGAAAGCAGAAATAAGAGTGGTAGGAGCGCGCTTAGGACGCCATGATAGAGAAAATGCTCCTACGATTCTCACTCTCTTGGACATCTAGCTACCACAAGCTGTAATTGAGCCCTGTCCCAAATAAGGTGCTAATTATTATACTGCAGAAACATTGGGACTAGTGGATTCTCCAATCTCTGTTTCTAACAGACAGGCCATACGATACTACGGCACTGCTTGAAGGACCAGCTAGAGGAAGAGGTTTTCCCTTGCTTGTCTGTTACTTAATGGTGATATTGGAATAGCCTAGATTGAACAAATGCTGCAATGGAACTACTAAAAAGAAAATTCTGGTTTGGTTTCAGTGAGGACAACTGGATGGTTGCTTTGACTTGGAGACTGAAAACCACATAAACACGAAATCCAGCTATATGAAACAAAATAGGAATAAAAGGATTGCTTCTGAATACATTTACTGAATGTGACAATTTTTGAATCTGAAAACAACCACTATTTCTGATGGTTCACTAAATGTAGGAATGTTGGTAGCTTGTTTACTGTATTAGTAAACAAAACATATTCCTTCTTGTTTAATAAGCATGTTAATTAATCATATCGGAGATATAGCCTAGAAACACAGTTGGGTAAGACTTATGCATAGCCACACTTACTTTTGTGATGTTACCAGGTACAGAATCACTATGAGTCTTGATAGGAATAGCCTCAAACATTCTGAGCAGAACAGAACAGCAATTGTGAAATAACACCCTACTTACTTGAAAAAAATCTTGCATATTCAGGAAGCTTTCTCAAACAGCAGGAACACATTCAGCCTTTACTCACCACCTTTATCCTGCCAGTGTTTCCAAAGCAGGAAAAGAACAGAGATGTCAAGATTCTGTGCTGCAGTGTAGGAAGGTAGGAATGGTGATCCTCTCAGTTTGAGAAAAAAAAACATGAACAACAGGTACCCTATTTGGCTGAGACACACTGTATTTAATTTAAGAAAGAGCCTTCTATCATTCTCTTAAAAACTCAGTAGTAAAAAAAACAGCGTAAAATAAAACCATGCTTAATTTGCTGATTCTAGCCATCTACTGCATATTGCTTATTGGATTCTCATGGGAATTCTTAAGAGGCTAGATGGTTCCCATAAAAGTGTGCATCTGTATGTTTCATCAGTGGTACTGTCAGCATGTTATCTTTGTTCTGTGCTACCTACAATGACTTTTTATAAAATTTCAAACAGAGACCAAATTTTTTTTTCTTTTTCCAGGGTACTTACATATACATCCTGGATGAAGACCATAGTCATCAATTACAGCTCTCTGCCCCAATAGCACAATCTGTAGAAAGGCCAGAGTTCATCTGCACAAGAGATGGGATCTCTTGTGGGCTCTTCAATACTACTTTATGAAATGAAGAACGAATTTCCAAAAGAGCTAAGTAACATCGGAAACCTTAGCATCTTTTGTTCTATGGACATAGAGCGTCTCTGACCTTGCTTGCTCTGCCATAAAACAGAATGACGTGTAGATTATATTAGAGAGGTGACTGTAGTACAAGAACATATACAGAGCAGAATACATAAGAGGAGATTGGATAAAGCATTTGTCCCTGACCCTTCCCCACATACACATGCCAGAGATTTGGTAGTCCTGACAATGAGCTCAATATTTACCAAACAAGACCTGATTGATGCCTTCCCTGTAGGAGCTGGGCAACTTTGTAATGATTGCCTGTTAGAAAAGGAAGAGAAGCAGTATATTTACTGTTGAGCATAGAAACCTCAGTTAGAAAAGAAAAAACCTCTTCCTCATAAGAAGGAAGCAGTACACTCATGTCCTGTACTGCACACTTCAGACCTCCCTTCTGCATGGTTTTCCCTTATCATATGTACTGACTGGTTCTTTGTACAGCTCATTCTTGAATCTTTAGTAATTTGTCCATGAAAATAAGATTTAAAGGATAACAAAACACACACCAGGCCTATTTCTTTCTGCCAAATTTATACACAGAGAAATTTTCATCGAAAAATTTTGAAGACCTGAATTGTCTGAGGGAATTTTTACACAATGCTGAATAACAAATTCCCCAGCAGCTGTCTAGAGTCCTCTTGCAGTCCAAAATGTTCAACACAGAGGCTTATCACAACAGTTTGCCACAAGGAAGGAGAAGAGCAAGGTTCCTATGGTAGTTTACTTAACTCATGCTCAAGAACAGTTTTGAAAATCCACAGGTGCAATTGCCACAAGAAGACCTTTCCCCATCCCATTTTCTTTCTTTTTTTTTTCCATCTTCATCTGAAAGGGAAGAGTAAAGTTATCTCAGAGCAGCTTTCTTTTTAGGCTGTGGCTAGATACTTAGAGAGCAGTCAAATCTGGTGTATGGCCACTGCAACAAGGGTGAGAGGTTTGAGGCAGAACTTGACCAAAGACTTTTGATTTTTATATCTTTCTCAGGGTCCTCTTGACATGGCCTTTCAATAACACCTATTTTCAAATTAAACTCCTGCTTAGAAATACACCTTCAACATATTTTTTCAGAATATCCCTGTAAGTGGTGGACACAAAGCACACAATGCTAAAACAGTCTTTTAGTTTCTATTTGCAGCAGCACCAATCTGGTATACTGGGAATGTAAAACAGCAGCTGTATTTACAGGAAAGGCTTGAACTGTTTCAATGGATGAGATAAAAAAAAAGATATCTTTTTATTTTGTACGTTTCTATACACATTAAGCATGTCTATATGTTTCTTCTTTTTTTCTCACCTGCTGAAGAAGCCATCTAATAAACTGAGGCCTAAACAGAAAGAGTATAGATGCAGCTACAGTAAGGATGTGATTTCATGGTCAGCTTCATCCAGCCGAACTTTGAAATGCTACTGAAAGGCACAGACCTTCCTTTCCACCTCCTCACCTATCTCATGTCCGCGCTTTGTGTCAGCACATGTGGTTGCGTGCCTCAGCAGTCAGCCAGATCTGCTCCCCAGTGCAGCTGCCTGCACAGCTGGATGAGTGCTTATGCTGACACAACAGCAAGGACACAGGACAGACACTCACCCTCTCACCACCTTTTCAGCAGTTTAGAAATAGATCAGGCACGGCTGACAAAACTAAACCCAAGTGTCACTCGTTTTTGGTGATGGAAGGAAATAACAGATTCCCATGTTATTTGCAGCACAACAACAAATCACATTACTGATAAAGAATAAGCATTTGGGATACCTGCCTTTATGATACCACCATCATTGTTAATAACAAATGGAAACAAATGTAAGTCAGACAAAAGTTTGTTTCAAGTGATGGGACAATAAATGGAAAAATTAAACCAAGTGAAATGAAATTCTAAGTGAAGGTTTTGTGGACAGAGAACTGTAAGGCTTGAACATTCATTTTTCATTACTTTTTCATCTTCATCTCAGAGAATACTACTTCCAAAACTATATTTAATATTGGTGTCATGCTAATTAGTACTACATTAAAAGCTGCCTTAGGAGGCAGATCCAAACCAAATGGTGGAAAAGGCAATACACTATTGACTTCAGCAGGGTTTGGGCGAAGCCTTTAACATTTGTTTCTTCCTATTATCCATCTCACACTCTGCTAAATTCATGAGGAAGACTGCAGAAAAACTTCAAGCAGTGTAAAAAGTCTAGGGGACTACAGAGTGAATAGTGCAAAATCAACTTTTTTTTAGAAATATAAATTCTTACTATTGAGGAAAAAGAATAATTTAAATCCATATCAGAGAAAGAATTAATAGGAGAAAAAGGGACAGCTTTCTCTACAGCAGTTAACACTATCCATTATCAGTGTCAAGGTATCAGATTAGATGGATCACCACTCCGATCCTGAACGATGACTTCTATCCACCTCACTGCCCTTCACATCACTACCAGTGGCACAGTGCCTGAAGGCCTTGATCCTGCAAGACAGCAGTGTACAGACACCAGCACTCTGTTCTGCAGTAGGGTGCACAACAGCAGTTCCCACGGCCATCAGGATTTGCTGCGTGGATACCTATTTCCAGGAAGGGTGGGGTAAGAGCCCTTGGAATGCAACTACTGAAAGTTCAAGTCAACAGATTTGGAAACTTGGCAAAGACAACATAGATGAATAACTCGAGGTTTGCAGGGCACCTCTGTGACTGGTATAAATCAGATGAGTACTGCTTAGTTCAAGGGAAACTGCCAATACATGACAGATGAGCAACCACTCCTTTACAGTGCTCCTCTGAATCTTGGTATCTGAACTGCTTGGATCTCATCCAGCTTTCTAGTACTTCCTTCAGGCCAGGAAAAAGGTGAAAAGAGTGCAAAATGTTCTGCCATTCTCAGTGCAAAGAAAAATAAAATCACATTTGATCATGAAAGTTGATCCTCCATTTTCAAACAACAGTGAAGACAGGAAGAGGAGTTGTAAAAAAGAATAAGAAACTTCCTCCCCTCCTTTCACATCCCCGCCCTCTAAGTGCTTCCCTGCTGCTGACAGAAATGAAAGTCAGGCCTGGATGAACCCAGTGGAGATACCCAGAGGCACCAAAGCAGTGCTGGGCCCCTCCCAATGCCACATCACAGTTCAAAGCCTTGAAAGGCTGCCGAACTCCCACCATGCTGCAGTTCAGCTCCCCACCCAAAGAGCCATATACCTAGCAGCATACTCTCTTCTCAGCATGTCTCTACTATGACAATAGGTCCATACCTTCTCTGCCTTCTACCAGTATAATCTCTCATTGTGCACAAACAACGAGCATCTCTGTTCCTCCTGCCCATTGTACCTCCAGCTGCAGGTCAGTGACAGCCAAAGCTCTTTTTTTTCCTTGGCTTTACTGACTCCTTCTGTCCCAGCTCCCCCTTTCCATGTGCTCACTTTCTTGGCTACCTTTCTATACAACAAGGTTGCCTTGAGGATTCTTGAGACAATGGACTCCAAAGTAAATGGAAGCCTTGATAATGCCAGAGAGATCAGATACCATACCTTGAGAAGAGATGTCGTTCCATGCGTGCTTCACACACACAGGTCAGCTGCATAACGTATGCAATGATGTGCCCTGAGCTAGAACTAACTGAATTACTTTCCTGCATATGCACAGTAGCTTTTTTTTCCTAGCAGCTACTGCCACCAGTATTGAAAAAACACCCAGCTGATGTGAAATAATGGAGAAAGCTTTTCTGTGAGCTTTTCATATGAAGCATGAGATTTTACTAGGCTGTTACAGAGGACATCTGGTAACTCCTACACTGACTGATGGGATATGGAGATGTCTCCACACTGGCACTGCAACAAACTCCTTGCATTCTTCAGGCCTACTAGACAAAACAAGTATCAAATAAAGAGGCAAAATACAAATGAAACAAAGAAGTCAAAAGCAAACCAAACATTTTCAAAACTTAGCAGGATTTCATCCAAGCTTAGAATTCCTTAGCAAAATGAGAACTTAAATACCTGGACTGCTGATTTAGCCAATATATTGACAACAACAAAAGAGGGCTCCTAATTGCAAGACCTAGCTCTATTAATACCAGAATCCAAAACGACTGAAATTGTCAAGCACCTGGTTCAGTCTGTTACAGAAAGTCAGGCAGGACCCAAACACCGGACAGAGATTTGAATTTTACTCTATTTCAGGGCTGATGGAGAGAGGGTTCAAATATGGAGGTTCCAGGCTTCCTCTGGTATATATTCAGTAGAACTATCACTGTTCTCTAAGCCCATCACTTTCCCAAGATGCTGCTGTGGTGTGTCCTGAAGGGCTGGGAGGAGAAAGGAGTGGAGGAAAAAAAAAGAAGTTCCTCATTCTTCCCTCCTGCCCTTCTTACTGTTTTCATGACTGTATATTCAGAAGATTGTCTTTCCACAAGCAAATGACTAGAGACAAGCTCATCCCAAATGTGTGTTTTCTCATGTTTCAAGCACTTGCTCTCTGTTCTTGCTGAATGTTTAGTTACAGCATGAAAAATGGATATGTGGAATGAAGACATTTCCCCTTTGACTAGAACATTTGCAGAAGGTATGTCAAGGATCTGAGGCAAGGGGTATGGGCAAGCTTTCAAGAAAGTTTTTTCCCCCCTTTCTCCTTTGCTTGCTTATTGGAAGAGCAATAAATATCAAGCAGACAGGCCCTTCTCACAGTTACAAAGCCTACCTGTAACTGAGCTGGATAATTAGCAGCCTTGAAGATGATATATGACTTTCATTACCCTTTGGGACTGGAGACTAAATGAGGACAGAGCTAATTGCCGTGCAAAGCAGTTTGGCATGAATGAGAAAAATGCAGGCGCTGTCTCCTGCCAAAAAAGGGCCCTATTGCTGCTCTGATCTCATGGCTGGTTTTTGCCGCAGGAGTTCACTTGGTGTCCATAAATCATGGTCTGCTTACAGCTGAAACTGCACTGAGTCATCAACATGCAATAAGCTGAGTGACAGATTCCAGCCTGACTACATTAGAACTTCAAACTTAGTCACCCCCCTCAACACTACCCGTACTTAACAGAAAATTAAACCCAGACTACACAGACATGAAGGCTGTGAGAAACACAAGGCTTGTTTACTTGACAATAGTTTTTAAAGACTGATGTTTCCAGGAAATAGCATCATGCATTTTGAAAGGGAGAGGGCCACAAGTACTGAATTTACAAAATGACCCAGTGCTATAGCATTTGGTTTGTCCTTCCTCGTGTAATTGCTGATTAAAATGTATTACTCTCCTTTAATGATCTAAAGTGGCACTTTGTCATCTTAGTTCTTATGGAGATAGATTTAGTCAGCTATCTGAGAAAATATTTTGCTGCTCTTTAAAATTAGGCCAGAAGAACCTGATTGCAAATCTGCTTCCAAAGTGACCTGGGGCACAGCAACATCTATATTGTACCCTTAAGAAGTGCAGGCTTCTGGAGAATCTAAACTATCAATGCAAAAGAGAGTCCTTGAAGATACTCTTTTCCTCTCCCCAGTCTGTTTTACAGAAGATTTTTTGCTTTTCCCTAAAGGTACCTCAGGTCTATTTTTATTTTTTTTTTTTTAATGGAAGAGATTGTGCTGAATTTGCAATACGGGATCCTGTCAGATCCTAATCAATTAGCCCACATCAGCTCAGTATAAGGCAGATACCAATTTAACTCAGAGAGCTAAGCCTTCTGATTTTCTCTAAGGGCAGTCACATAATTCATTCTTTGTAGTGCCAAATTATATTTGACATTTAATTTAAAACTCAAGGTACCATAATGCAAAATCTCACTAAAAATAATGGTGATAAAGCAGAGGAACATTTTATTTGACAGTGAGGATTTTTTCAGCTTATTTATGCACCCAAACTTTCCCCCTCCTCCACCTTTCAAAGCCCCAGACTCACCAGTGCTGACTATCCAGGCAATCACTTTCAGGTAATTTTAGCCTCTACAGGTGCTTGCATACAGTAAAAGGGGCACTTGAAGGTGAAGCAAGAAAGCTGGCTGCTGCTCACCTTTTGGTGGGTAAGCTCTCCTCTCCCTGATGACACATAAACTCAAAGACATTTCATGTATTATAGCTGCTGTAGCTAGTATAAAGAAATATTTCAATAGAGTGGCTGGGCTAACTGGAATGGTTATGTGTGGACTGGGAAAGGGGAAGTCAGCCTGAAAAGGATGAGTTTTTTACTTTTAGAAGACCCAACACACAAAAAAAACCCCAAACAAACAACAAAACCAGCTTCATTCACCATTCTCTGACATACAGCAACTCAGTTCACGGCCACCTGGTGCAATGGAAGTTTGTTGGTTCACGAAGCATGTCCAGACTCTGACAATGCAACTGCATGTATTGATAATAACGAAAAGACCGAGTTATCCTCCTTTCCTGAAATGTGCAACAAACTGCCAAACCACGGGGAGTTCTAGCCATGGGCTCAGTCAGCGCTTCTAGTGGATGAAAGTCAAACTAATAAAAACACTAGTTGGAAAAATCATGCAGCTGTCTCAGTCAAAGTGAGTTGCTTGTAAGGACTAACTATCTGCACTGGTAATATGCAAAATGCTACACAGCTAGTGACTTGCCTGGCTAATCCAGAACAGTTCTATGAGAAGAGAAAGTAATGGATAACAGTAGGCTTCGCTTTGTTGAGATCATACCATACAGCAATAAGCAAAGTACATTGGTAGTGCAATCCTCCTGGGAGTGACTCAACTTTTGTCCAGTCAGAAAACAGCTACTACTCTGCAACAAAAAGCAGCAAATGTCTAATGTTCTCACCCTTTATGTGCCAGATTAGCTCTTGGGGGGAAAAAAATCATCACTGGTCTCAATGTGCTTCTCAACATAAGATGGATGACTCGAATTCTGGGACGTCTTATTATGATTTCAGTCCCTTATTAAGATGAATACAGTCCAGGGCTGAACTCTGGTATTTTTTGAGTGAGTCTGTAGGCCTCAGGCTAGGCATTTTTGCTTTACTTCACAACTACATGTAGGTGCATGCATATGCTACTGGGAGTCAAGTTCAAAATCTAGCTCATTTGCCCATGTCAACAGATCCATTTCTTTTTGTACTTGCTATATGCTCCACATCTATTTTATAGAATACATGGGGTATTATCTGGTGTATAAAACCTGGACAGGAAATGAAGTTGTTATGCACCAGAGTGAGAAAGCACACTATCAGTGTTCTCGGAAATTAAAGCAGCTATATATGATGTTGATACAGTGTGCCTATGTGACAGGTTTAAGTTAGTGAAACAATTGTGATGGCATAACACTGCTGTAAGATTTTCATAGAATCATATAATCGGGTTGGAAGGGACCTTAAAGATCATCTAGTTCCAAGCCCCCTGCCATGGGCAGGGACACCTTTCACTAGACCAGGTTCATCAAAGCCCCATCCAACCTGGCCTTGAACACTTCCAGGGAGGGGGCATCCACAGCGTCCCGTGGCAACCTGTGCCAGTGTCTCACCACTCTCACAGGAAGAATTTCCTCCTAATATCAATCTAAATCTACCCTCTTTCAGTTTCAAATCATTACCCCTCATCCTATCACTATTCTGCCCTTGTAAAAAGTCCTTCTCCATCTTTCCTGTAGGCCCCCTTCAGGTACTGGAAGGTTCCTATAAGGGCTCCCCAGAGCCTTCTCTTCTCCAGGCTGAACCCCAGCTCTCTCAGCCTGTCTTCATAGGAGAGGTGCTCTGCAACCTTCTGATCATCTTCGTGGTCCTCCTCTGTGGTACTCTCTCCAACAGCTCCATGTCCTTCCTATGTTGGGGACCCCAGAACTGGATACAGTACTGCAGACAGGGTCTCACAAGAACAGAGTAGAGGGGGAGAATCACAGAGGGCTCCTTTCTATGGTATGTATCCTGTAATTCAGCTCTTCCAGACTTCCTGATCTTAGACTGTATCAAGACCTTTGTTCTCAGCAGTAAGGATTTTGGTTTTTAATTGCAAGGACAAGTGGCATAGTTCCACAGTATATTAATGTTTTTATGTGGAAAAGCACTTCCATTTTTTAAGCACTATTATGATTTTAAGAAATAAAGAATAAACATTTGTTATTACTTCTTCATACAATTTAAGATTCTTTGGCGAGGAATTATGCAGCACTTAGACCTCTTTTCTAAGCTCATTCTTTGTGGTCTCTTCCCATATGGAAACCTTTCCAGAAATTGGTTTACTGATGTCACTTTTTCTAAATCTTGTATGTAGGGTTGAGTCAAGGATGAGAAACACATATAATTTTCAAGATGTGAATGAGTTATAGATTCATATCATAGACTTCACACACAGTATTGTCCCAGATTTTTTTGCAATTGCTAATCTGTGCAGCTACACAGAAGTGTAAAAACCCTGTAACTGCTCACCAATTTAATAGCGGTATTCTGGCACACAAAAACATACATGCACACAACCTTCAGAGCGTTTCAACCAACTAAAGATTTTTCGCCAAATTCTTGAGAAAATTTAGCTTGGCAAATACATTTTCAGGATAGTCTGAATGTTTTCAAAAAAGAAATTATGAAAGTACTAATGTGGCTGTATTAGTCTAAGGAAGCTGGATTAGCTAAATGGCTGCTTTAGTAGCCTATTTGTATCACTAAGTTTTTACTGTCGCAGAGACAGAAGCTTTAAAAATAATGAATAGTTTAAAATGGTAGTAAGAAGTACACAGTGTGTAAATGCACAGATTGGAAAACTGGCATTTTGTACCACATAGAATCTTTAAATGGAAGTGAAGGGATAAATACGTCGACTGAGATTTCAGACCCTCAGATATTTAAGTTGACTCCAAATGTTGAGAACTTAAGCGTTTTCACTCAAAAATAGATAAATATGGAAATAAGAGTCTAATTTTAAATTTATCCTTTCTGAAGGCCTTATCCTTAATCTCTTTTCATATATAAAAGATTTATCATATTGCTTTGTGAAGAGTGTATCAAACACAGGCAACTAATTCAGAGTCCTTGCATGCAGTAAGGAAGCTGCCTTGTAATTATACTGTGCAAAAACATTAGTAATAAACCCCCGTATATAAATACAAGCAGAAAACTAAATCATAGAGCAGGGAAGCCATAAGGACTGGAATGCACAGGAAGAGAGATTGAGAGAGAGAGAGAGGGGATACAAATGATGTCATGACACTTACACATTTTAATTTCTGGAGAAAATTCTACTTCAATTTACAGTGATGTAAAGAAGGCTTAGAAATGAGCTTGTTTACTCCTCATTTAAAATACTGCCAGATAAATGGATTATGTTTTTTAAATCTTTTATGATACAGGATTCTACAATTAATAGCACAGACACATTTGTCACCATCCTTAATCACAGATATTTGTGCAAAGGTTTCAGCAATCTCTATTCTGCTCCAATTTAAACTAATTTAAATCCTGCTTAGCTCAGTCATGGAATTACTCTTCACATAATTTAAACCTGTGCTTGACCACAAGTTAGAGTCCTTATCATATCTGTATTGAGAAGCATCTCCCAAAGGACAAGCAGCAATTGCTTAGAACAATTTGAATTCCCTCGCTAGTATCTGTTCATCCAACCTGAGGACCTATAGTATGTTGTTTCCTTGTCAGTTTTGATCAAAGTATTTTGAGAATTCCAGGTTAATTAGCACCATGATAATCCAAGTACCGTAAAAAGCTACAACCTGCTTTTCAAATGGGATAAAAGCAGGGGTTGTTGGTGCAGTATATGTAATAAAAATCAATTCCCTAGTCAAAACCAGTAAAGTCCAAACTGACAGATAACAAAATATGAAAAAAAAAAAGGAAAAATATTACTCTCACTTTACAGTTTAGGAAACAAAAGCTGAGAGAGAACAAATGGTTTGCCCAAGATTGCCAAGACTGAGCAAAACAAGCACAAAAATTGAATCCAGATTTCTTCAAACTCATTAGGGATCCTGTATCGCAAAATCATTTTGTTCAGTGAATGAATAGCAATCACAGTCTGACCAGCAGTCTATGGAATTCAACAGAAAGAGCTTTTGCTATTTTCAAAGAGGATTTGGATCAGAGTCCATTGGGTTACTCAATGAATGTAGCTAAAAGAAACCTGCAGCTAGAATAAAGCTGAGGCCATACAACAACAGACTAGATTATTTTTTTTTAAGGCATCTCTAATTCAGTGTCCATGAATAATATAATATTCACAGAGTCCCATCTGGTGTTCAGTTCTGTGTATAAAAATGCTTTGCATTGTTTGTTCAATAATTCTCACTAAAACTGGTAAAATTCTATACAGACCCTTGAAAACTGTAGTGGGATAAAAAAATAACAAATTGAATAAAGGAGAAAAAATAAGCTTGCTTTAGTCTGAAGGGAATAAAATTGAAGCCTTTTAACCTTACACATAAGTTCCACACCATTGCTTTTTAAAATCCGTTGAAAATCACTTAAAATCAAATTGATTTTGGCTTTTACATTCAGATGCACTTCAGCTTTTCACTTACTCACCTATACAAGTAATGTCTTCAGCCAACCCGTGTATAAAATGGGTTGAAAATCAGGCTGTATGTTCAACATGCTTATTGGAATTTTCTCATTTCCATTTCACTCAGAGCCAATCACGATCAGATTAACTTGCTGGGGAATATGTCAAGAGGCTGATTTCATGGGTGTTTTAGCAAAGAAATGGTTCCTAATGTAATGAAACATTTTTTTGCTTATACCACATTGTCTATTGCCCATTTTGTGTCAATAAATGAGAAGACAGATAATCAGAACTGTTCATATTTGTTCTGCAAAGCTCTCTTCTCCATCATATGTAGATCCATAATCAATCATGAAAGAACTGTAAAATCACAGGAAAATATTTGCTAGTTTACATCTGCTTTTTTCCACTAAAGAAATCTGGAATATCTGCAGCCTTTCCTGTATGGAGTGGTAGAGTAGGCTTTTGAACTGGACACTCCTCTGTTCACCTGCTGCCATCCAACTGTGGTTCATTTGGTTTGGATAACTGCTATCTGAACAGACATTTAGTCATCCCGTCTGAAAGCAAGTATGCTGAAATGATGCAACATAACACGCTATCAAGGCTGTAATAGGACGTAGAACACCTGCCATTGACTTGGATAGAAAGGATAAAACACTCTGAATTGCTTTGTTTTCAGCATTCTCTTCCCCGTACTCCTCACAGGTCCACTCTTACTTAATTTGTCACTTATGCTTTAAGGATAGAGGAATGGCATAGCAGGAGAACAAGAAAATGTGAAGCAGATGCCCAAGTTCTATTACTGACTCTGTTGGTGACTGGGTAAGCTGTTTATAGCATTGTATCAAGTTCATTGATTTAGATGGCTCGGTTTTAGGTTTCTAAACTGAGAAGATACATACAGTCTGCTTTCCACTGTGACTCAGTACTTCAACACTCATCATCTTCAAAAAAGAGTTGGAATGAATCTGCAAGTAAGGTGGTAAATGTCTCAAGCTGTGTATCTAAAAACCAAACACTTGCAATTAAATGGTATCAGGAAAATATTGACCGCAAGCTCACAGTAAGTCAATTTACTTGCATGTAAATGAGAAATTGAAATGCATCACGAAGAGAGATGTTGTGGGTTCAAACAATGTTTTAAAGGCCTCTGCAAATCTCAAATGAGAAGTAAAAAATCCACGTGCAAATATTACATTTCAGAGATGATGAGTGGGAATGGAGTGGGAGGTTATATAACCTGATAATATCAAGGATCTGAAAGAGATTAAACTATTTAACTATTCAGCAGTGAAAAGAAGTCAAGAAGGATCATTGCAGACAAGGAATGGAAAGACAATACAGAAACTGACTTGCACAGGCTGACATTTCGCTTCAAAGAGTATTAGCACTAGAGTGCTTACAAAACTATAAGTCTTTAAAAACAAGTCTGATTTAATAAATATTTACTAAATTGTATAAGAACTGCCTGGCATTGAGCTATAAATATTAAATTGCAATGTAAATATTAAAAGAATGATGTTTTTTCAAATAATCAATTTAAGATTATAAGAGTTTTTGGATTGAACATAAAAAATAATAATAAAAAAATCCCTGAGAGTCAAACAAAACCCCTGATGGTTAGATTCCAAAAGAACAATCCACTCAGAGTTCCTTTCATGTGCCAACAACTATTATTTATATTGTTTATGCACTTTCATCGTGACAGCCCTAACACTGAACAGAGCAGATAGGGCCTAACAGTTACCACATTAGAAAAAAAGCTCTCAGAAGGTAAATAAAGTGAAGTAAGGCTATATTTTTGGATCTTGGGAGATGTAAGGCCATTCTGATATTCTGTTTATATTGATTATTTTATATTGTTAAATGAATTTCTGTACTCTCTCTCCACAAAATAAATGTTGGCTCAATAAATAGAGCCTGAATTTAAAGGAACCACCCTATTAAAACTGGTTTTGTTTGTGCCTGGAGAATCAGAACTGTTCCAGGCAGTTAGTTTCAGATTTTACTTGAAAGCTCCCATTCCATTAGTATGACATTGTTTCCAAGACAAAGCTTAACCATGGCATCTTTCCCCTTTAAAAGGTAATGACACCATCTAAGCAAAAATAAAAGGGAAAAAAAAGACCCCCACTATAGCAAACTGTGGTATTAATGAAATTCTGTTTGTATTAAAATTTTCTTTCAACCCCAGTCTTCCTGTTCAGGGGGATAGTGTCAACCTGTCAAACTTTTAATCAAGAGAAGTTCATTGATGCTTCCATTATGTCAAAAAGCCTCACCTAAGTGACTTCAAGGGGAGACAGCAGGTCTGACTTTCTCAACATGCAAGGCTATGAATTTTTCATTTCCTACCCCCAACTTTTAATTTCTAGTGCATGCATATAAATAGACACCATGTATTTTTTTATTGCGGCTAATCTGTAATTAGTGTAGATTTTCAATTGTGTTGTAAAGCCAAGAGAATAAAAAAAGAGGTAAACACATGAAAGACTACTTTCTTAATTTTTGGGTTGTTAAAAAGGGCCAATTAGAGGGCTGAAATCTATGCACTCAGAGTGCCTTTTACATGACAGCTACTTCAGCCAAAATTTCACAGTATAGCATCATGATCCATAATCTAGAATCTCCCTAGTAATTATTTTACTGAGGTGTTGCATTTGCAGACATAGTGATGTTAATGCCATAATTCAGCCTATTAAAGAATCCTCACTCTATTGCACAGAACTCAAATTTGGGGCCAGGTGCTGACTTCTTGCAGTAGCTGCTTTCCAACAATTGTCAAGAATGAAATGGACAAATAGTCAGTTTAACCAAGTAACTGTGCCTTCATGGTCTGTTGGGAGAATGTTGGATTTGGAAAACAAAAATAAAAGAACCCCTCATGGCAGCTTGACAATGCCTTCCTCTACAGCATATCACTCACTAACCTGCTACAGGTGAAGTTATAAGTGAACTGTGACTAGGAAGATCTCTCTCTCCCTGGTTCCAGGGAACAGAAATGAATTCTTGAGGATGTTAAGGTGATGGTAACTGATGGCAGCCTTAAGACAGTTCTGACTTCCATCTGAACATTAGCACAGCATGCGGTTGACAGTCAGATAGACTTTCATACCCTAATGTTGCGCACTCAGAAGTCAAGTCTCAAGGAGAGGTTCAGTCCTCCTAGGTTCTCAACTTAGTCCTGCAAGAGTTTGACTGAATTTCTGTAATAGGGTTTCTGCTTCTACAGTTTCTACCATAATCAGGAACTAATCTGCCTTTTTGCATTCACAGTAGCATCCATTATTTATCAGTTAGATGTACAGTGAGATGAGTTTTGACTGAAAATACTGTGTTGTTTCATGTCCAGGAAGTGAAGCCAGGAAGAATTATGATATCCTGAAGGTGTGGTTAAAGGAGCCTCCAGATCTTGGGTTTTTAAATAAGTTTGCAAAGGCATATTAATGGGGAGCATACTACATAATCCATCTAAATAATTTACTCTTCTTTATTCTGCCAAAAGGAAAGATTCTCATCCAAACAGTTTGGTGGGTTTTGTTTTTTTTTTTAAAACATATCATGTATAATTAGAAGACAAGTATATGGGTCATTTATAAAGCCAAACAACAAGACCAGAACTCTAGTGATATGAAATGACCAGCTAATTACAACACTGGTTTAAATTATGTTCCTAGGTATTACTTGTTCTTTCCAAAATGGGCTGGATATCTGTACTATTTATTCAGCCCCAAAGACCAATTCATTCTTGCAAACATATTGCACGTTTAAAATGTAGGAAGGTTTAAATCATCTAAGCTTATTGTTTTAACTTCCAGCATTTCATTACTCTACTTAATGGTTTGCACATTGTTTCAAACAAGTACAATATAATTTTATTGAATGGTGTAAAAAAAAAATTGAAAAAAAATCTGCATCTCATTTGCTTCCAAAAGAGATAAGTGATGGGATAGGAGGCGTAAACATCAAGGATGTTTTGCCTATAGACCGGAAAAGCTCAAGGCTGTTCAATATATGCTTAATTGGGAAGATACATGCTCTGAGTATTAGCAACATATATACATCTGAATTAGTCTGCCCCTCAAGATCAAATTAAAAGAAATACAAAGAAACTGGGCCAGCCCAATCTTTCCCCCATTGTAGTCAACTGGAACATTGACAGCTTTAACTGGGCCAAGAGAAGGCCCTAATTTAGGCCCAGTGGTTTCTTCACTGGAGCAGGTTTTGTGGCTGGGGGTGACAGCTTTGAGATACCCATCTAGCAAGTAAATTACTACATGTGCCAGGTGGTCCCTCAAAAGGTAGAGAAATAGAAGGTAGAGCCTGCAATCTCTGACACAGCTTCCTTCTCCTCCTGGGGAACCTCAGCTGGCACCATCTGGGGGTCAAGAACCATGCAGGAGTGGTTTCATGATCTCTAGGACTGCAGGTGCCACTGACTAGAGAGATGAAAACCATAGGTCCCACAACAAGAGGAAAGCATTCTGATGGATTGCCCTTGCAAAGTGTAGATACTTGCCTTTAGAATTTGGAGATCTACTAGGAATTTAAAAATATATTTCAAATTGTTCTTTTGGGTGCAACACAAAAAATTGCTTTTTCACAAAAATATTTTTAGCAAATATTTTCACAAAGCATATCCAGTGTAACAGAAGCACTGTATCTACAAAACTGTTTCAGGATGGATACTTCCCAAGTGCCCTCAATTGCTCCTGCTCTACTTGCCTTGACCTGTTGCATCATGTTATGTGATATCAAACTGCCATCATATTCCATTTTAGAAGTGATTACACTTCAGTGGTGGGCAAAGTTGCTGCTTGCTGAACATTTGTAAGGTTTGATTAATTAGTGCTTATGAAGTGCTTTGAAATTCTTGCATGAATGATGTTACAGAAACACTGAATATTGCTGCTGCTATACAGGCAGGTACATGATTAAAGGGTTGATGTTGCAAGGTGTGGCTGGGCCTTACCTTCTCCTTGGGAAAATGTTCTGGTTTCCTCTGAATTCCCTCTTGCAAGCTAGTTCAGTCTTCCAACCAAACCAAACCAAAACACTTCAATCTTTCTAGGGTAAGGAAAAATAATAATAAAAAAAGATTAGATGAAGGGTATTTCTGAGGACTCATTGCCTGTCTAGAATATTGCACCTCTAGGTGGTCTGATAAACTTCAAGGGCACCTTGGTGATTAAGTTCATTCCCAGACAAACTCCATTTTCTTCAATTTTTTTTTTAATTTTTTTATGAGCTGGAGCTCTTTTAATTGCTTTCTCCTCTAGGTATTTTATATAGACACCTGACTGCCTCTTAAAGCATTTTCCTAAGTATCTTTATCCACAATATCCTCTCTTTGGCTGGTGACACCTACGTGTCCCCCTGATTTCTTCTGCCCAAAGGGAGCTGTTATACATCATACCCCTTTCCATCATTTCTCACTGTGAACCCAGCAGCTCCCATCTGCTCTGGGAATTACAACTCCCCACAGGCGATTCATTCTTGGCCAAGGCAGGAAGCTGCAGGGCTAAGCCTACAGCCAGTCTTAAAAGGCCCAAGCTGAACATAATTATTGCACAGACTTACCTGTTTACAGATTTCTCCAACTTGCTCATTGCTGCCATACTTGGCTGTAGCTATTACCACATATTCAAGAGCACGCTGCTTTGTAAAGCGAAGGCCAGGATTCCTCTGTCCAGCGCACAGGTGTCCAGTGTCATTTTAGAGGCCCTAAGGCATCCAGGACATCTGCACAGGAATAGCAGATATGACGCATGACCTAAAGCAGACTGACACTCCACCAGGGTGGCAAATGGATGCCAGGCAGACTACTCTAATAGCTAAAACAATGTTGGATGCCAATGATGAAGCCACTAAGTTCTCTCCATACTGTTCAACTTCCCTGTCTTCTGTTATTGTGGGCGCTCAAAAGGATCAGTCATATTGATCCTCTGTGTTGATCACACACTTCACATCCTGTCTTGCTTACATTAACCTAACAGACTATATAGAATCCCCTAGTGTTATCTTTGATTCCAGTCACAGCATGGTGTCTCAGGTTTCATTTTTCCTGCTTGTTCTACTCATTTCACATCCTGCACCCAATAACAACCTTTTTGCTGTTACTTTTCATAATAATTTCATGGCTAATTTCATACATACCTTCCTACACATAGTAGTCTGGGTTTTAGGTCTTCTGAGCTTATTTACTTTTCTAAGAACTGTCAAGAAAAAAATATCAATTGTTTTTGCCCCAAGCTTTAGTAGACACACTTACCTAGACTGCAAGGCCAATGCCTGAGTACACGTCTCTATTTAAACCATGGGATTATTTACCATTTATGAAGTTCAAAATAACCAGGCCAAACACTCTTATCTATCTAACATGGCCACCAGTTTCTTGGCTGCTATCAAGGCTGATGCCATCTTCCTATTCTGTTGCGTATTTTCAGGGACATAAATCTTACACAGAAGTTTTTAAAGGCACCAAAACATTAATTCAAATGCTTAAATGAAGGGTATCACGAGGCTCTCACTTGGTCACAGTGAGACCACATCTCAAAATCTGTTCCTTCAGTTTTCTGATCATTGTTCTTGTCTGTGCACCTTCCAAAAACTGAGTTAGTAATCTTCTGTGGCCAGAAAGTTTCTTTCACTAGAAATGTACAAGTCTGTTCTGACCTTTTCCCAGGGCTGTGCTAGGATTTCATGAGGCGTTTCTTGTCAATCATTATATTCTTTGCACAGCTTGCACTGTTCCATGTATTCTTTCAACTGAGTATTCATGCCTGGCCTGTAGATACATTTCCTGGCTCATCTAAGGCATGTCTCTATCCCCAGGTGTGAAACACATATCCACTGCATGATCTCAGCTCTTAAATCTCCTAAGATTACTATTCAGTTCCATTTAAAACAAAATCCATGCAGTCCTTCATTCACTTCCTAGTGTGGCTGGGGGTGGGCACAACCTCCTGTTAGCATTTACTTTCTGGCTGGCCACGGACTGCACATTGCTTTACTGTCTGTTCTGTTGGTGTGCCTTGAACAGCTCCATTTGAAGAAGCAGAGTCAGTATAACTTTTCAACTCATTGTTGTCCCTTTCTGTGTATACCAAGACTCCATCAGTAAATGCATCTTTATACCTGAGCTCTTTCTCTCCCTTTTCTTAGGCAGCACCAAATTGGCTCTTTAGGTGCTCTGCAAGCATGTAATGCTTTAGGGACTTCTGCTCCACTTTCAGTTTTCTTCTCCAAATGCCTGTTTTTTCTAATCTTCGAGCATTCTCCCAAGATTCCACACTGCTTTCAGTGGTCGAGAAAGGTCCAATGTGATAGATCCGTAATCGGGCTCAATTGCAGTTTGCATTCATTCAGTTTTGTCTCCATCACCCATCTAGAAAACTTATCACAGGCAAATATCATGATCTTCATTAACTATTGTTTGACATCTCTTTCCTGCAATAAAGATGTCCTTAGCTACAACATTGGTGGCTAGATGCACAATATTCAGTTAATATAAAATAGGTCCAATTTGGAGTTGACACTGATAAGCATTTGTGCTCATCAATACCTGCTAGAAGGTGTGGCAAAGGTTGTCAGGCAGCTGAACAGTTCTTTCTTTTCAGCATGCCACAGTAATTGATTTCCTGATTTCCTCCTTAAGTCTTTAACCACCTACTCTATCATTACAGGATACATCCACACAGAAAATAATCCACATAAAAAGGACACAGATGAGAGTAGACAGAATGAAGGTGTACACCTGGCTTGGGCCAGGTGATTGCTCCCACTTTGCCAATTAAAATCACATTGCCATTTTTGCTAGTTTAACAATAAGCAACTATTTTACATTCAGCTCTTTGTTTCAGAGCAGATGTGTTCATTCTTACTTTTTAAACTATGTCACCTTTCCTTCAACGTGGGCTTAGGTTAATAAACTATACATCAAGCACTGCTTAAAAGCTGGCTTCACAGGATGATAACTGATGGGGGAATTGCTTTTAATTACTGTACAAGTGAGCAGATAAAAATCACAGCCCTAATAATCAGCTCCAGAAACTGACAGCAGCAAAGTCTCACGTTTCAAATGTGAATTATTTTTTCTTTCAGCATTCAGCTACAGAAGGCAAATGTTAGTGGTTGGATCATCTTCTGTAAGCAAGCCAAGGTTATGTCTAACATTTTTGGATGCTAATAGGACACAGTTCTGGCAGAACAGAAATAAGGGTAACGTTAAAGATTAGAGCAAGCTTGGAAAGGAAGAAAAGTGCTTTTCTCAATCCAGACTTTCAGAACAATCACCTCACCTACATCTGCTGCTAGAACTTTGAAAGTCCAAGGATAGCAAAACCAAACAACTTACTTACACAGCTATCAAGAGTCAGAGAGAGTATGAGGCTTCCCAGATTGCCTTCAAAACCAGCAGCATTTGGCCCATTACCATCCACACTACACTAATGTATTTTTAATAGTTTACCTCCTAAAGAGATACTGCAGGCCATGAGATGCAAATTAGCTAGCTGGAATTGAGCGAGTTTGTGCTATGAGAAATTTCAGGGGAAGATGAAATAAATGAAAGTAGGATTACAAACTGGGTTTGGTGCTCTGGTGAGTGAAGAAAAATGTGTTCATGAAGCCCAGTAAAACTTTCTTTTTCTGGTTTATTAGGTGTTTGCGAAAAAGTCTCAGTTGCAAAGTACGACACGTTCTTTTTCTGAAGACTCATGTACAACACAGAGGGTCTGATAAATCAGCTGTTTTCTATTTTAGCCAACTATGCAGCGTATGGGAAGCTGAGGCTTGTATTATGGCTTTGTTAAAACATTAGATGGTGCCTGAACACTGCTATGTGAACTCCATTTTGAATGTATTTCAATGCAGGTTTTTACAACAGCAAAAATAAACAGCAGCTCAGGAAACCAGAATCTAAAATATTGTAGACATGGATTTGTTTATTTGTTGCTTTCCTGCTATAGATCAGCCTGTCAAGATACCTCCTTCATGTAAATATTTAAGATCTACAACAAAACAATTCAGATAGAAGAAAGTAACCTCTGAAAAGGAGATAGGAAAAGAAGGATGCAGAGTTTTATTTATTTAAAAAAATGCTCCCTTTGGATCTATCAAGTGTATTCTTTGATGAAAAGGAGAAATACTCTGATTGTAAAAGCACTACATGTAGTGAACGGCACTTAGCTCTTTGAATCTATAGAACATGTGGCTTCAAACTTACCATATTCGTTTTTGGTTTTTTTGTGGGGCAATAATTTTAGCTCTCAAAAGTCCATATGAAAAACTGAAAATCCAGGATTTGAGAACTAGAGAAGTTCAGAATAGTAGTCATCTGGAAGTCTCCTCTTTTCATGTCGGTAAAGTATACTGTTACTTCACGCCATTTGGCTGCAAATGTAAATTACACCTTTTTTCAGTTGTTAGGACAGGATAGAAAACCACATAATTCTAATGAGTCATAAATGTTTCACCATTTTTTTCTTCATTTAATTCATATGGTGCCAACACCTGTGAAAACAATCAGCATCATAGCTGTGTGCTCTACTTAAATTTGCTTTAGGGTATGCTTGAGTAAAAGCTTTTATATCTCATTTCTCTACATTATTAACAACATGATGCCCTGAATCATTCTATAATTTAAGTATGTTCATTTCATTCTCAGCTATTTTATTAGGACTAGAAAAGAAGACAGACACAGATACACACACATAACCATTCTTGATTCTTACTGTAACAAAATATCTATAACAAGACCTTCACATTATTTTTTATGTGCTTTGGCAGTTTTGCACCTCAAATTACAAATCTAAACTGTGAGTACAAGAGCCATACCACAAAGCTTTCTCTCAAAAGGCTTTGCAACCTCTGCTCTGAGGTGAGTTCATTTCACGAGAGCAGCATCTGCACTGAACTGAATTTTAAGCTATTGCCAATGGAAAACACATCTTGTTTTCCAATGGGAAGACAGCAGTAGTTGGAAGCCTAGTTCTGGAGTCACTAGATGGTGCCAGAGAGGAATACACCATACTGATGCTGCAGTCTTGCTTTTGCTGGGCAACAGGATGGTTATGTTAATCTACAGCAGAAGCACATCAGCTAAAGTGTAGGATTCTCAAGAATACTAGGGGTGAGATTTACAACCACACTTCAGTGTCTGAAAAAACATATAGTGACTGGAAGATACAGAAAGGAGCCTAAATCCAATTGACTTTCAGTTGACATAAGGCCTCTGACCACCTTAGGAACCCCTGGTAACTCCACCTGGCATCAATGTAGCCCTAAATGACTTCAAATGGAACAATTTACAAAGGGCTTTTAAGTACAAAAAGGAAGGAGGTGCTGGGCTCTTCCTATGTTTCAATGGTATCGTGTCTCAAATTCCCTTTATAAAATTCCCCATCCTAACCCACGCAGCTTCATAAATATAAATTAGTGAGCACAGTGGATTAAGCTGAAAGGTGTAGAGACCATGGTATTTCCCAAAGAGATCTTTTCTCAAAATATGCCCAAAATGCACATTCCAGTGTTAAACAGCAGATTACAAATAACCATCCAGGGCCAATCTGTGATCAGGAAGAAGGCCAAAAATCAGCTGATAAGTGCTTCAAGATAAGCGTCTGCATTTGTGAGTCATTGCACTAACTTGTATTGCAATCTAGAGGTGGGGGTGTACTACAAGTAGCTTGAAACTAGCTAGCTCAAACACTGATAGCGCTGCAGGCTTCAGTGGGGTCTTGGCTAAAGACTGTCACAGCTGAGCAACTTAAGTCAACCAAGCAAGTTAATTTAAAGCTTCTGAACTGCAGCCTCCTCTCTGCACTGAAGCATGGTCCCACCTGCATACATGAGGGTAACATGAAAAGGAGTGGTCAGCTCAGCCCTCATGTCTACAGGATTTCAACACTGACTTTGAGGTGATTAAAAATAAGTGGTCTGACAGTCATTTCAAATGCAGTTATTTCAGTAATCTGTACATTTTCACATGGTGTGACACATTTAAAAAAAAAAAAGAAGAAAGAAAAGGAAAGGAAAAAACAAAAAAAAAAGAGGTGAAAGAGGTCAAGTCTCAGTTTCTTAATGGACCTACGTCTGTGGTTGCACACTGGTGCCCTTACTGGCAGTTTGCACAAAAGATACTGACAAACACTAGTAAGAGGATGAACTTTGCTTTCTCTTTGCTTCTCTTCAGACTACTTCGTAAGAGGTCTTCCACACATACATGGGACTTTGGGGAAGTGAAGGGGAAGCATGAAAACTATCTTACTCACAGAACACTTATGTGTATATGTATTCATTTACAACAGTATGCATCAGACCCAGTGCTATTCAGTGCCAGACTGGACAGCAATGTGAGTAGATGATGCTGAATCTCATCTACTTGTATCGATCTCTACATCTTTCAGTGCCCTTCATTTGCTGGGCCCAAAACCCCAACTGCTTCTCCCATTTTCACCTTTCTAACCTTCTTCCTCTTGGTCTACTGGATTGTCATGGTTTGCTTTGAAAGCCTAAATGAAAATCCTTGTGATTTAGACAGAAACTATCTTCACCTTTATAGGAAAGTGTTTGTCTTTGCAGAATTCATTCACAAGACCACTCAGCATAGCAGGGCTGTGCTTGCTTTACATTGTTTAATTCTTAGTAGTTTACTCAGCTGATTTGAATTGCTGGTAGTATGTTTAGAAAATATGAAAGAAATACATTTTAAAATTTCACTAAAATTATTCTCTACATTCTTGAAGACATCCAGACTTCCTGACCAGTACAGTACCCGTGAGATGCAGTATTTTCTATGGTGATTCCATGATTTCAATGGTGATACATGCATTCTTAACTTTGAATGAGAATATTTATACTGGCTGTAACTTAATTTAATTAATTAAAATACAAAAGCTCTCTCAAGCTAGAAGGTTTTGAAGCAAAGAGCAGAAGAGAATGAGCTTTACACCTTTCTTTCTCCATGAAACCAATCTCTGATATTGAAATGCTCAACTAAAAATCAGATTTTTACTTATGGGAATACTAATTTTCCTGACTCTAAGCTGCAAATCTTTCTTAGTTTCAGTTCTTTCACCGTGAAGGCAGCTTCTGTGCAAGGAACTTTAGGAGGACAGTCTTGAAATGTTATTAACGATAACTTACTGTATACTTCATATTTGACGTAGGTGCACTCTGCCTCCTAATGGAAGTTGCATGTGTTTTTCTCCCAAGTATGCACTGGTAAGTAATGACCCATCATCAGGCAGTGACTGATGACAATTGATCATACGGCCATCTACAGCAGCAAGAAATTAGAGTAATCTCTCAAGAGAATAATCAGAGAACAATTTTCCAGGGTCACTACTAGCAGAGAAGCTTGCTGAAGGAGAAAACAGACTCAGTCTTCATTCTGGATATTCTTTTCTCTCCTGGATTTCATTTTATACACAAGGTTTACATTTGTTTTTAGAAAATTTTGTGAGGCGGTCTGAAATGTTAAGGGGATTAAGGAATGGGAGACAGCCTTTCACCTCCAAGTCTTCAATTCAAATCCGGCTTAGGTTAGTAATGAACAAGAAGTATTTACCATTTCTGTTCAGTGTCTATGCAAAACGGATTGGTGGTTCTGGCTTACTTCCTAGCAATAAATG
Organism: Aegotheles bennettii; assembly: GCA_013398125.1. Classification (NCBI taxonomy): domain Eukaryota; kingdom Metazoa; phylum Chordata; class Aves; order Caprimulgiformes; family Aegothelidae; genus Aegotheles; species Aegotheles bennettii. Next base: position 343,706 of record VZRW01007751.1, on the reverse strand, counting down.
TGCATGCCACAACTGGCAACTCCGTTGCCATTCTCAGCAGTCAGAGCCAAGAATTAAATGAAGCATGGGAAACAAAGTTACCTCTCCCCCACTACAGGCCAGGGTGGAGATACATTGGCAGAAGCAGCCTTCTCTGGGGCTGCCTGAGCAGGGCTGTGCCACAGTTGAGCACAAAGACATCAGCACCATGGGCTGTCGAACTAGCACCATTTTAAAGAACTGAATTTACTAATTGTCTTTGGAAAAAAATAAAATTCAAATGCTGTCTGTGACTCGGACTGGGCCGTCTTCATCCTTATGCTGAAGCATAGGCTAACCTGCCCTTATAAAGAGATTGAAACGACATAGACGCAATGGACTCCCGCTACACAAGGCTTCTTTGTCCTGCCAGCGACATGGCCCTAGGACATAAAAAAAAAAAATCAGGACCTTTTTCTTACCAGCAATCACATGACAGATCATTTCTCAGGCTAGGAGGCTTTGACTCATTCACACCAGAAGCCACTAGACCAGGAAGTTTGTTTTTCCTTATACCATAAACTTAGAGTAATTCCACTGAAATAAATGGAGTCAACTGTCCACACAGAGCAGCACAAAGGGGCGCAGGACATGCCCTGTTCTTTATCTGACCAATGTTGGGAAGTGACTAACACAAATTATAAAATGCCACCACACTGCTCTTCTGAGGGCATTGACACCATCAACAGGAAGGGCACTGAACATTCTTACACATGATTACAGCAAGGAAAAGATGCAACTTAGGCCTTTACCCTTTGAGTGAATTTACCATTGAATAGTGCTGAATGAAAAATGCATGAAATCTATTTTAAAAATAGCAAGATGGGTCAAAAGAATAATGATCTCAGTCTATGCAGCTAGGTGAATTTATGGTGATGCCATCTTTTATATTCCATAGGATATTCACTATGGACTCTAAAATTTCCATGGGTTTGAGCACTTTATTTATCCATGTTTTATTACCACTGTAAACATAATTATCACAGCATCTTCATGCTGAAAGTGATAGATAGATAGATTTTGTAACTTGCTTGTCAAGATGCTCATGTTCACTATATTCAGCCATCACACCAACACAGAGACTGATGACTGTGCTAGCCTATTAATAAAAGTCTATTAGAGTACATTGATGCTACTCCTCTCAAACAATATTAATGCAAGCCCTGCAGCAAGAGGCATATTTTTAACTTGCAACAATACAATGAGGCCTATTTCATTACAATTACTAACCCTTTTACATTTTACTTAGACTGTCCATTCTTAGCCATAAAGAACAATCACAGTCTTCTCACGTGTTATTTTCCATTTTTTTAAAAAAATGTTGTTCACCTAGCCCAACATTTCAAAAGCAATTGGTGATTTTCAGTGCCTATGCTTGAAAGGCTGATGAAATTGAGACAATAGAAAGTGCAGATGATTTTATGAAATGCTGAGTAACTACCTTTCAAAAACAAAAGAATCACAAGTTGATAACTCAGACACTGAAGGACTCAAACCCAGTCACTGATTGTGAAGATCTCAGCTGTTAGAGCTCAGCTGGCAGCAGTCAATGCATAAAAGATATTTCTCCAAATAATGAGATAGCAAAGCAAAATAATAATAATAAAAATACCTTGAACATGCTGAAAGTCGTACACGCAATATGTTGGCAAAAGTGGGTTTTTTGGTTATCAAGCAGGACAACGTATTTCTCTAGAAATGCTCCTCTAGGATGAACTTGTTGCCTTCTCTCACTGGAATTTCGGCTTGATTCAAAAGTATTCAAACTGAAACGTGTTGATCCTGGTAAAGAAGCCAAATTATTAACAATTAAGTAGCTTTCAATACTTCAAGATTGGGGTGGGGGGTGAAGGGGGGGGGCAGGGGAGGTAAGAGGGGGTAGAAGTGAGGAAGCCAAATGGATAAAACATATTGATCTTTTAATACCAACCATTACCTTTTAAGCAGAACTTGAATAAGGCCTGTACTATGAGAACTTCCATAGTGACTTAATAGTATTTTAAAAAGACAAACCCAGAAAACAAATCTCCTGACTCTGTCCAACAAAATGCTTACAAGACATTAAACTTAAAGGATGGGAGCAATATCTTTTACTTTTCTTTGGTGAGGATACTTAGAATGAAGATACCTTGCAGCAGATAAGCAGGTGCTTAACTGTTTCACTGTGTGTCAATAACCTTACAAAAACCGGCAAGATTTTTATATTAAATAACACCAGGTCTTCTGCATGCAAAATACATCTGTTTTCCAGAAAATCTAAGTTCAGCAATCACAGTCTGAATTACCACGCTTAGATTCTCAGCCTACACAAATCACAGTCGTTCCACTGTCTTTGTCTGAGCCTACAACCCATTGAAGACGCAGCCTCGGGACTCCAAATGGTGCTGTTAGCCCTAACAGCTCTCAAAAGCTGAAGACTTGGAGCTCAGTCAGAGGTTGTTCTGGATTTAGTGGTAATGGCTTAAGAAGTTACCTCTCCCAGCTGTCTGCAGTGGTCCCTCATCAGAAGCTGAGACAGAGCCATCAGAAAGCAACACAGTGCAGCCCTCATTCATACAACTTGGAGCCACCACATTAATTTTAACTGCCAATGATCTGCAAACTATGACAGTTGATAAACTGGCACTTGGTTGCATCTGCTACCTCCACTAGTAGGGTGGAAGACTATGGCAAAGTGACAGAGTAGACATTAAGGGTGATAAACCCTTCCTCTACCCCAACAAAATTAATAGCACTTGTTTGCCAGAGCCCTAATCTGCTCAGAGTGGAACGATACGTTGAAAGAAGCAACTCCATATAGCTCCATCTGCAGAGGAATTGAGAGAGAGGATTTTCTATGTTTCATGAGGCAGTGGATGGGAAAGAAGTTGTGTATATACAGTACCCCTTGTAATTTTAATTCACATTGCCCCCTCTCAGTGAATAAATCTTGTTAAACCTTATCCTCTCGGAGACCATCTGGATGAAACCTATTCAGGAAACGTCACTGCTGGTACGAGAACTTAAATCTCACCATAAATCTCAGCATGTCAAAACCAAGCATGCATGCCTTAAAGAAACTCTGCAGCTGTGACTCACTCAGATCTGCAGACATGTGTGTGCAAATAGTGCCTCCCAAGAAACACATTGCTACATTTCGGTAACTCTTAAAAACAAATGAAAGCAAACTCTGGGATTTTCTCATTTTCAGATAGCTTTGACCTTTTCTTACATAAAAGAAACAAAATACTTTAATAAAAGCTACATAAAATTTACTACCCTATCAGAACTGTATTGGCTGAAATGATCTCCACCCTTGTCCTTATCTTTTTCTGATTACTTCTCCCTCTCTTCCAGAGTACATATGCTAATGTGGCAAGCTATGCTCAAAATCAGAAATCATTATTACTTTGCTGTGTAATCTGATTGCCTGTATAGTTAGACACCTGCCTTCCTGGCACATTTCTTTATGATAACAGGGTATGAGCAGGTTGGCCTTTTAAATGCCAGATATGGTCAAAACAGCTTTGATCTAAGCTCGGCGAGAACACTACTGTTATTCAACAGCAGATATTCTCCCCTTTCTCCACCTCAAACCTAGTATGTAATTGGTTTTTTACAGAAAAGGTTTTAATATTTATTTCACCAATTCCAAAATATGGCAAAAATATGCAAAACTTACAAGGCAATCCATCCAGTAAGTGAAAAAATAGAAAAGTAACTAGGAGAATTTATCTAGGCTCAATGCTTTAACCAAAACATGTTGGGGGATGAATGCAGGCTTGGTGAAACAAAAGGTTCTGTGACTTTGCTTCATTTTTACTCACTTATTTGCAGAAAGAAACAAAACTCAAAATGTTTGAAAGGACTGAGATGATTCACATTCTGTAATTTTAAAAAAGGATTTCTAAAAAAATTCGAAAGGAGCTTCTTTGGAAACATTTTTTCAAGTAGGAAGAAAACTTCCTAAACATAGGTAAATCCCAAACACAGCATTTCATTATCATATAAGCAAAACAGTTTACTTGACTAAAACTGAAATTTTTTCAGTTTTCTGAATTCTGAAAAAATTTCACCTTAGAACTGCCGGACAACTTAACAATCAGCTACTTCTGCACAACAAACATAATTTAGAAGCCTGAGAATGGAGTCATTAGATGTGCTAAATGGAAACAAATTTCAATATCCCAAGCAATAGGATATCTCTGATACATATTGATGTACCACAATTGGTGAGCAGAGCTTCCTCCAATGGCTGTGAAGGTTTCCTCATGAATCAGCTAATATCACTGGACAGGTATTTGTGGTTTATTTTTGCAAGAAACTCCAGTTCTGTGAAGCTGCATAATACCACTGTAAAGCTTCTCAGCTACCACCATAACAGCAAACATGACACTGGTTTGCTAGTGCAGGTTCTCGCTTGACTATCTACAAAAACAGCAGAGAGATCATTTACCCTTAGAGGTAATAGGTGCTATTCAGACACATCAAGTAAAGATTGCCATGATGGCTCCCTGCAAAGTAATCCATCCTTTCCTCACAATTGCAGAGATACTTACTGCTAAGAATTATTAGCCTCCCACTTGAGAGGGCTTCAGCATATGGTTGTCTAAGAACTGTAGAAGGAACCAGTCATACCCACCATAAAGGAAACATTTAATAGCTCAGCATGGAAGATTATCAGCAATGTTTTGTAGTCCTGCAAGGTGTATTGTTTCTTTTTTAAAGCTATATCCCCTGGTGGGCTCTAATTCCTCCCACATATTTCTACACCATACTGGGGAGCTAAATCAGGAAGGGGTTACTGCCTGCATTAGTCTGCCTGCATAGTCAGTAGATGGAGACACTTGGGCTGAATTGCCCTCTGGAGGTGCATATTACTGTCCACCTGAGGGGAGGCTCAGGTGATCAGGTACTAACTTAGATGCCTCAGTTATATGCTTGAAGTCAGTCGGCTCAAATCCAGGAGCAACTGTGCTGCTTCTCCCATCCTAAACCAATGCATGCTGTTGCTACATGTTGCAAAACAAATGGCGAACACATAGTTTTGGTGAAGGTGATGACAGTTAGTATGAAAGTTAGTGCTTTGGATCTAAACCTAGGATATTATTATTACAAAAATCCAGGCTGGTTTTTATGTCATTTAACTTTGCTTCTTCAACTATACAGTGCTGCATAACTGGACATATTGTGTGACATTATTTTCACTTTTCATAGAAGTTTCACCCAGAGCTAAGCCACTACTGGAAGCAAGACAGTGAATTTGCCAGGCCAACTTGCTACTCTGGTACGGTAAATCAGTTGTTTCTATGGCAAGTAACATATTTATTTTTTTTTTTATGCACAGTATAAAGAAAGGATGACTCAAGCTGAGTTTCTCAGGTGAAGTTCAGATGAGTTAGATCTATTCAAGCCCTTTCAGTGTTCCCATATGCTTGACTCAAGTCCAAACATTTAATTGTCAGCTCCAAACAAAAACTTCCAATAAAGAAGCAGAGGAGGGGATTGTGAACCCTGCTTTCCAGCACTAAGGACTTGAGCACTTCTTTTTTTTTATAATCTGTCATTTGTACTTTTTCCTACTAAAGGTGACAGTCTAATTCACATATGACCAACACCCATAAATCATGTTGGGGGGAGGAAACATTCATAAATCCATATCAAACAGTACCCAAATTATGACAAATGACATGGCAGTCATAAAATTGCACAAGCACAACTCACCAAGTCATTAATTTCATGGCCGTGGAAAATAAACAGACACATTTTTTTCGCAGCCCTAATAAATTTTAAAAAACTCAAAGAATGGTCCATCTGCTTCGAATAATTTTTAATTTCCTATTCTGTCTCGTTCCCATTAGCTATTCCACTGAGATATTTGCTAAATTCTTTCATTTGCCTCCTCCCATCTGTATTCAATTACTCTATTCCCAAATAGAGTTAGTTTTTCTTTCTCCTAAGCACAGTACAAAATATCCCCACCTGTACCTTAAAGCAAATGTTATGTGTGTTTTATTATCTGTTAGACTCTATGAGTCATTCTAACTCGATTGCCTGTGCTGAAAGACTTGGAGGGCAATCTGATTTTGATGTTTTCTGGCTTTGGTGAAAAACACCTGCCTGATTCTCATAGCTAATCTATTAACTTCGTAAATGCCTCAACAGATGTTCTAGAATCAGCTAGGGATCAGGGTCTGTCCTCGTGACAGCGTCCGCTTGTAAGCTTGCAATATTTAAATGTTCAGAGATCAGAGGCCAATGATGTGTTTCAGGTACAAGCTTTCACTAAATCATATTTTTTCAGTCGGTCCCTGGAGTGCAATCCACATACAATAAGTGTCTGGAGCATTTTGACTAAGCAGGCCAACAATACAGGCCTCCTTGAACTTTGAAGGGACACGAATTTCAAGGCAGGATTGGCTCCTTTTATTGAAAAATGGAACAAATTTTAGGGTCTGCTGAAGCTGTTCCCTTTTAAGCTACACGGCTTTTTTTCCAGTTCCTTTCTTTTCTTCCTAATGAAACCCATTAAGAAAGTATAAGCCTTGGCTTTGAGAGTTGCCTTTCCAAGGATAACTTAATGCCTCTGAGGAACCTGTTCTAAGTCGTCATCCTCTGTTTGGGTCAACACTGCTCTGCATGATTCACTTACTGTGTGCCTGATCCTCTACTTTGTTACATTGGTTTTAAGCCAGAGTTGCTCCGCTGACTCTAAGACATTCTACTCTGTAACAGTCCCCGAGGATGCACAGACTGGCTGGGATCACTGGAGCAGAGCAACCCCTTGAGAAGGCTTTATTCCTCCCAGAGGAAGGGTGGGATAGGTGCATGACATTAGTGTCAAGTCCACATGAATTCCTACTCTGCAGGTTAAGGCACTTTTCTGCCCAGCTAGCACCTCCAGAGCAACACAAATGAGAAAAAGGCTCACAACATAGAAAACCCCATAGCTACTGCTACCCCCTACTCTGCTTTCAGAAATGGCCCCTTGTCAATCAAAGCTGGACTTAAGTGACTAAAAATGTTTATCACTTTTGTGAGCTTTTTTTTTCTTGTAAGAAATGCTCAGACTTGTAATGAAATGCCAAATGATTCAATCAGAAATGGTTGCAAATTTTACTGCAAAAGTTTTCTCAATGAGATGACATGAAAGGCAGAACAACTAGAAATCAGGGCACCTTTCTGACCTTCCCTCACCACTTGACTCTGGTCACTTACCCTTTGTTTACCTCTTTTTATCAATGCAAACTTACTTCACTGTTTTGAAGCTTAATTAGTTAATGTTGTAAAGTGTTTTGAGATCAATACAGTGTTATTACTAATGTATTCAAAATCTCATCTCTGCTGCTATTTGCTCTTGGAGGCTTGACAAGGCGGCTTTCACTGCTCCATATCTTCAACAAGCCTCAGAAGCAGCTCTGCTGTTAGAGCTGTCATATGATTGATCAGCAGATGGAGTCGGAGGAGTGAGAAGTGAAATGGCTGATTCATACCATTATTGCTGTTACACATGGTGCTTTCTAGAAGACAAAATTGAAAATATGAAGGGAGGGTTGATAACAAACACTTAAGCATTTAAAGGAAGACACTGAAAGTATGGAGAACTGTTTATGTGTTACCTGAAATTACTGCATTTTTCTAAAACATCATCTTGGCATAGCCATTTTGTTAGACTTCAAGCCTAACGATGGTTAGAGAAGGGTTCTAAGTGTGTGATGAGGGAGGAGAAAGGGTCACTAGAAATTATGTTCCCATCTAAGGATCTACAGCAAGAAGCTTCATTAATGAGGAAAAGGAGATTTTTTGTCTGTAAACAATTATAGAAGAATTGACCATAGCTTACCTACTAGGAATAGTTTCTTCCCTCAGTTTTCAGGTTGTATCTCTGCTGAAATCAAATCTATGCCTCTTGAGTCACTGAGAAATTAAAAAAATGGAACTTCTTACTGGAAAGTAACAACAAATTTTGATTTTTAAGGTGTAATTCCTGCAAAATTCTCTTTATAAATTAGACATTTATGTATACTCACCCTTCAATTCTGTTATATTTTGACAGTTTCAATGTGGTAACTTTTTCCAGCAAAAATAAGAAGAAACAATGGGCCATGGTCCTGGGTCCAGTCCTGCTGGCACAAGTGATGCCTTGAGCTGAAGAACCAGCTATGGGCTGTGCTGACAAGAGAGAATGTCTGGATAAGCAAGAGACAACAAAGCCAATTTTAACCCATGTGCCCCTATCCATGCAGAAAATCTGACACCAGAGTTAGAAGTGGTATGATCAGTGCATGTTCCACAAGAACAAAACATGGCAAATAAAAATGTTTTCTTGTAGCCTGTGCAACCTGGAGGTGATCTCCAGACTCAAGCAAAGTTGCGTGCCTACACCTCTCTTCTGCAAAGAATAAGATTTTTGGTTGGGGATCCTATCTAACCAAGAACATTTTAAAACTTTTTGTCTTCTACAGATCTTTTCTTCAGTAAACATTTGAAAAAAAGCTAGCTTCCAGATTAATACAGGAAAGAGAATACATTTTTTCAAACCAGATACATGCAGCTCCAGTGACACAAACCGTTTTGCATTTGTAGATTCCTTGGTACAAAAGCAATACATAAGTTATAAACCAAGAATAATTAAATATGATGTTATTATAGCTGTCTGCAGCAGAGGGTGCTAAGATTAAAGAGAACTTGACCATAGACTTAACATGTGGGGTGATAGGAGCAGATTTATGGCAAGCAGGAGATGGAGGTTTGTTGATTAGTGGAGTAATAAAGACTTTGGTTGACTTCTCATGAATGCTACCTCTGTTGCTTATTTCTGTAATTCAGGCTTTTCAGAAGAAAGGAGGTACAACATCCAGAGCAGAAAAATGATGTGTGGTTTCTTGCATCAATAATTTTTCTCAGAAATTGAATTTAACACACATACTAATAAAAACAAATCAGCTCAAACAAACAAGCAGACAGCGAATGTTCTCCTATACCCTGCTTTCTGTCTCCTTGCCCCTCCCCTCGCAAGGTCTTTTAATCAGTCTCAAGAAGATACATTTATCTCATGCCAAAAGCAGCCTTAAGAGCGAAAAATTCAGAAATACTTTTGTCAGTGAAACTAGCTGCTACTTCAATGAAACTTGGCCTCTATTGTATTTCAGTGAAAACACATCCTTGAATTTAGATCTGTGTAATAACATTATTACATTAAGCTTGTTATTTAAAAACAAACTGCTCCAAAAATACTCTGCTACCAGACATATGTTTGGCTTCATCTCTTCAGAGATGACTGAACATTTCATCAAGTTCCCCCTCTCTGTATCTACCTACCCACCAGTTTTCAGAGACTGTTAAATTTGCTTGTGGGATAGGGTGAAGCAAAGAGAAGAGGTGAAATACCAACAGCTCTGAAGTATGTGCTCCAGGGCCTGGAAAGCTCACAAGTTTGAAAAGGGATTACCAAGTCTTTGGCTAGTGAATCAAGCTGAACTCAGAGCAGGAGCAAGCAAAAAAAAAATTACCCTTTGATGAAATGAAGTGTCCTCTGTCAGCAGGACACGTAAAGTGAGCCCTTCTTGATTCTTTGCTCCTTCACTCACACCTCTGCAGAAGGCAGGCTTCTCTCCCACTGAGCATAAGAGCAGCGATTGGGTTTCTGTCTTTGAAACACCTTGGAATCTGTCATCCTCAGCATCATCTCTCTGCCCTACGAGACCTGAACAGAAATTGGACAAAGGTCAGAGAAAAGAGTAACTTCATAAATGGAGTCACAGCGATGAACTTGTCTAGTTTTGAGATGGAACTGGAGAAGTTCACCTGTGACAGTAGATATGATGTCCATTCCAAACCCATGTTCCTGTGTGAAATAGCTAGATTGCTTGTTAACCTGCAACAGTGAAAGGCTACGAAGTAGGAGGCAAAAATACATTCTCCCTACTTGACATGGGTGTTCCTCCATGTCAAGACTCCACCAAACAAGTCCAGCAGTGCAGGTAAAATGTTTACAATTGCCATCTATGCAGTATCCGTGTTGGGACTTTTTGCCAACAGTAAGTTCAACACAAATATCAAATAAACAACTGATAAAAGTAGTCTATTTCATTAAGCAAAAAAAAAAACCAAAATAAAAAAATCAAAACTTTTTATGGGAATCAGAAATCCAGGGTGGTTTTCTGCTTGCTAGCTTTGACATCAGGGGAACTCCTGATTTACACCAGAACGAGTAAAAATCGAACTTGGGGAGAGAACAGATGGTTCAACAGTTCTACTTAAAAGCACAGGATACTCACAGTGAAGAAAGGCAGGATGGAGAGGGGAAGGCTGAAAGACAGTCTTGCAGAAGAAAGCCCATAGCTGGCAACTTGTTGGGAATCCAGGCTTTGACCACCAAAGCGACTGAGGTGGTTCCCCATAGACATCTACTTGTGTCAATGGAAGTTAGGAGACTAAACAGGTGTTGGACTCGTCAGCATTCTGGAGGATCTGGACTTTATCACTTTGATATAACCTAACACCTGTGTGCCTAAAGTCCCAGCTTCAGATCTTGTGTCAAAATGAGAGGAATCTGGTTACTGATAAGCCAAAAAGAAAAGTACAGTAATAGTCAATTAGACTACAACATAGATACACAACAAGTCCCCAGAGCAGAATTCCTGTTATGACTGTTATAACACTGAGATTCATTTAGCCACTATTCAATTGTATGTTCTTTTTTATTTCTTTTCCCCTCCAAGTTACCACTCTCACTAGGCATGAGTACTCACTGAAGAGCGAAGACAAGTAGTAAATAAAATGCAATGAAAATTATTTTACATCTCTTTTCATCCCCCCTACGTAGTTTCCTCAACCTTAAAATTTAGCGGTAAAAAGACCAGGTTTTCTATGCAGACAATGAAAAGGATATGCATTGAATGTTGATTCTATAGGAGAGTAAAGAGACTGAAAAAAGAAACCCATAAAAGGAAATGCACCACATTCTTCCACCCTATACCCCAACAAATCCAATTAAACTTGCCAAGACACACACACATGCCGTCAATCATTCCAGATCCTATCCGCCCTATCAATATTTCAGCAACATTTCACTCTGTTACTTTCCAGGACTTTGCACACTCCACACAGCATGCACTCATTGTTCCCCGTGCACCTTCCTTGCCCCTTTTAATCAGTCACAACAAGCCACAATCATTTCTTTCCCACACCTTCTGCTACTCCAAGCTAGCTGGTTAGCTGGCACAGCAGAGCTTCTTCATGCTCCATTTATGGTTTGTGGCTTTTTGTTTTGTTTTTTAAACAGGAAAATGCAGGGTGCAAAATGTGACTATTTATGTATAGAAGGACACTGAGGAATTGTGTTATAAATGCTTATAAACAAGTATTGCTTATTTGAAAATACTATTTTTATAAGTAGTATTGCTTATTAGGAAATACTGGTTTCCTGTTTTAGTGGTCTCATTTTAAGGAGCACATTTTAAGGAAAATGGACTAAAAACTTTAGAAAATTTCTGGTAATGTATGGAGACCCAGAAGTCCCCAAGACCTTACACACCTGACATGAGCATTCTCAAAGCCTGCCCCAGACACAATACCATTATCAAAGTAACTTCAGTAATTTGGACTTCTGTTCCTATGCAGGGTTCTGGCTTCAGAACAGAACCAAATCTCCTTAACAGGAAAGGGAGGCATATGTTGGCTTTTTCATCTTGTGTATCTTATGGAGGACTGAGGGTGCTCTCAGTGCTGCTCTTGAGCCAGGGACATACACAGTAACTCATTTTCAAAGATGAGGCTGATTTTGAGTCCACTGGAAAGATCACAGCCATATCTTGTACCAGCATAATAACAGGTCTGTCAGCTTTCTCTTCACATTCTCTTGATGTCACCAAGGGAAACTTATAGAAATCTAATCTCATGGAGGATTTCACTGGCTCTTGGGCTGTCTTTATTGACATTACAGGCAGTGACCTAAAGCCACTTTGGCTTCAAAAGAAGAACTGGGCTTTCAAGCAGGCAGTAGCTATTCCAGCTGAGCAATCTGTAAATATGAATTTTACCCTTTTCCAGTGTTCCCATGTCCTGAACCACTCCAGTGCTCAGTGGATTCCCAGCTTGAACGTGAGCTCTTGCTGTGAGCTCCTATTCCATCCCTATGATGTTTTTCCTTTTTCCTGAGAGGCCTAAAGAGCTGACATTGCAGCCTAATGTCCATACAAGATGACTGGAGTGCACAACTGAAATGGCACAAAAATACACATGCTGGTGACCACTGTATACTGGGACAGCCACTAGACATTACAGACCAGTTGTGCAACTTGATATATCCAGTTTTGAATAGATAGGACTAGATCTACAGATCAGCTTGTACTGGTCTCAAACAGAAATGGGAAAGGTTAAATCTTTTCTTTCTTTTGCAAAGAGGATTTTATCTTTCTGGAATCAGTGTCTCTCACCTGCTGAGCTCTAATTCATGGGCTTAAAAGTGCTCTTCAGCCTTCAAAGTCCCACCTTCTGTCTTCAAATACAGTCCTAAAAAGTGTCTCTTGACATGACCACCCTAACCCCCAATAAAATTTCAAGCTCTTTCTGCACAAAATGTGAATTCTAAAATTATAAACTTTTCACGTTATCAGTAAAAAAAGAAATCACAGAAAAGGAGTCATGGTTTAAATGCATTTTTTAGACAGAATGATTTTAACATTAACTTTTCAGTTTCATTAAATTATCAGAAAATACTGCACTTCCAAGTAGCAGGAAAGAGTTCATCTGAATAGCATAACTTCATCTGCCATCATGGTGAGAACCAACAAGTACACTTCCTTGGAGGATTTTGTTCTGCTTCCTCATGCTGAGGCTTATCACAGAATCCTCTGTGGTCCAGGGGAAAACATCATGCCTTGAAAGTGCAGGTAAGGCCAACTACATGTAGAGCACTAGAACTTCCTCAGACAACAGACACCCTGATAATCATTTGCAAGACAGCTGAGATTAAAAGGACCTGCATGAATAGAGAGGTTTGTTATTCAGATAGTTCTCTACCTTGTTTTAACATTCTCACTGAGGGTACACACTTTGGAGACCCCCAGTCCCTCCTCTAAAAGGGGCTTTATGCAGTTTAGATCTCCTTTGAAGCAGTATATCCCCCCCCCCAAAAAAAAAATATAAAATTAAGGGAGCTGTGTAAGCTTGGATCCAGGGTAAAAAGGGAGAAACCCCACTCTGCAAAAATCTAGCTTTAAGATAGACCTCAAGGTTTTGAAAACTAACATCTCTGGATGTGCTGTCCAGAAACTATTCCTTCCCTGAGCCTCTTGGTATTTTCCACTTAACTCTGAGAAACCTTCCTGCACAAGGCACAAATCCAGAGCTTGAGGGGACAGGCAAAGAAAAGGGACAAAAGGGGAAAGCAGGTGAGCATATCCTGTAAATAATTAGTGTTTACTCCCATCGGTAACAAATCTGCCAAATACAAACACTACTTTCTGTGAATAGCCCAGCTAGGAAGAATCAGAGCCAAAGGGAACTTCTGAATTAATCACAACCAGAATTGGCCATAGAGCACTTGTAAAATATGGATGGTAATGTGACCTTGTTTCCTATATTTGGTGAACAATGTATAATTTCCACATAAATTGGGAAATTATTTCATGACTGAAAAGAAGTCACAGTTGTGCAGACAAACAGTCTGAGTGATGGATCACTTATCCCTGGTAACATGAACTCAGCTGACTTGGGGCTTGCCTCCAGGGCACTAGCAAACATGGCATCAAATGACTCCAGCACAGCCTTTTCAGAGAAAGAAGTCTGACATGGAATAATGTTGTGAGTCACCCTGTAGATGGGTTTATTTGCAGTGTTTGTGGGCAACAAGTGCAAAAAAGAGCTGAAGAGCATTCAAGAATGTAGCTGGCAAGGTGCTGACATGTGATTCTAATAAGGAAATTACAGTTTTTCTCAGCCAAGCTTTTGGTAAGGGGTCATTTGATGCAATGTGTGGAATTTCTTTAGAGTGCTGCATCTTGCACACTGTTCCTGGGAACACAACGGGCAAAGCTCCCAGAGTATGATTAATTAAAATAGCTACCACATGTTTATCCGTGTGTTTATCTGATGGTAGAAACCACATATACACATGCAGCAATTCTGACCTTAATTTATAACCAGGTCACTTGCTTTCTATTGCACTACTGGCGTTGAGGTAGAAATCACAACCGAAAACAATAAAGCTCTCTCTATTTATCCTGGAAGGGAACATGAGCACTGAAGCACTCAGCAGGACAGACCTGGCCTTGCAGGAATCTTGCATTCTAGTATTTGTTATAATGTCTGCTCACGGTGTGTGGAAAGAGTAAGGCAACAAAAAATAGGTGCGTAAAACCAGCACCCTGAACAGGGAGCAATCTGAGCTTGCCAACAGGGAGTTCAGAGGAGACTGTGTCTTCTGACTTCCCCTTCCTCTTTACAATTTAGAAAGATATCTTCCTAGACCTTGACTTTAGTAGCTACCATTTAAAACTCACAGCCTTGAGCAGGAAGCTTGGAATTACAATCCCATTTTTCAGAACCAAGGAAGGGCTGCAGTCTTTTCCAACACATTCTAGAAAAGTACGTGCTCCCTTTTAGTCCAGCAGCCTAGGTTTTATGTCCTACCTTGAACTCATCTTCTGAGAAAGCCTGTTGATGTTAGTCCAGGGAAAGGGCAACACGAACAATTAATCTGTGAGTGTGGGTGGGCTTAGATACAAGCAAGGCCCTGAATGGGTCAGCAATCTCAACATCAAGCAGCTCTTTGGGTCCTTTGCAGGGCTTTGACAACACTAACATTAATGGATTTTGTGTGTCTTCAGGGCTGGATGACAGCCAAATGGGTTTTCAGGAATCTAAACAGTTTGTCACTAGACTACCTGATGGAATTGCTTTGTCCTCTCCTTCCAGTTCATCTTCCCCAATGAGCTTCAGAAGCTACCATCCTTTCCACATCTCTATCACTACTTTGTGCACTTGTCTGGTACCCAGCCTGCTACACTGTAGGTGTCGTTTTGAAGCTTTGATCTCAATTGGCATCACTACTAAGTATACACCTCATGTGCTTCTAGGTCAGAAGAGGAGAGGCTCCTCCCACAGATATATTCTGATTGTTTTGCCTACTCCATCATGCCACTCACTGCTTGAACCCCCATCTTCACTTGTGCAATTTATAGCAGTCAGAATATAAGCAACACGTGCATGTTTTATGGGGAAGCAGCCAGCTTCTCCTTACTGCTAATGGACTTTGAATGAATGGGGCAATATATTCCTCCCTCAATTATTTAATCCAGTTGAAACTGATTTCTGACACACCGCCTGGACAAACTGCCATTTATTGAATGAACAAAAACCCCTGACGAATGAACCATTCTCTCCCTTCTGTTTTCTGATGCTGTTGTTGCAAATTAGATACAGCTAGCAGAGTGTGCTTCTTGGTAAATCATGATGACTACATCATATTTGAGTTTTACTCACTTTTCACATCACTTACCCCTGAGAAGGAAACTATTCCAAATCTGTGAGCATCAAGTGAGATGTGGGGAAAGACCTTCTGAAGTTCAATATTGGAGAATTATGAATATATATTCCCTTGTGCTACAAGAGCTGTTGCTGGCAATGCTGTGGATTCACTGCTCTTAGCCTGAGGAGCAACTGGTTCATTTTTAGAAATTAAGCAAAACAGAAAAAAAATGTATCCAAAGGTTCTCAACATTAAAAGTTTTGGACCCCTTTAGTCCATTAGGAAAAAAAGAGGCTTGAAAAGATTGCTTAGGTTAGTGGGATGAGGCTTCAGAGCCAGACTTTCAAGGCATTCCAATACCAGGTGTTATCGATGGATTTTCAGAAGCTGGAGATTTTT
The DNA here is from genome assembly GCA_013398125.1 of Aegotheles bennettii. Lineage (NCBI taxonomy): Eukaryota > Metazoa > Chordata > Aves > Caprimulgiformes > Aegothelidae > Aegotheles > Aegotheles bennettii. The sequence continues at coordinate 327,835 of VZRW01007751.1, read as the reverse complement.
AGGATCTATGATTTATATTTGCACAAGGTAACATTTTAGACTCAAAGCTAAGTCTATATTTTCCCTACAGAAGCATGTGTGGACATGGAGTGGGATTGGAATGGTTCATTCAGAAGATGGCAACCAGATGCAGCCTCTGTGAGACTTTTACATTAGGAAGATATTCAGATCAAATGCGTAGTTTCAGAGCTGTCTCTGGCTGGTTCCCTTTACACAGGTTAACTGATTTTTCAAGACGGTGTTCTGGAAAAGATTTATTTGAAACCATGTGTGTTATTGCTACAATCATGTTATGAAAGAACGCCAGAGAAAAGGCCTCCAAATAAGGGACATACAGCCGTCAGCCAAGAGGCTGATATACCTATGTACCAGTTTCTAGCACAATATATTCCATCAGCTTCACAATTTAACAATTTGTTTTACTTAAAAACACACAACCCTCCCTCATCACCAATCCACACTGAATTATTTGGAAAAACCTAGGCTGGTGTTCTGTCTCAGGGATGACACTTACACCCTGAATGTCTACATGTAGCAATTAAATATGTGTCTTTTAGAGATACAACATTTTATTTTACTTATTCTTAAAAATGCACCCACACAGTTTCTTGTGATGAAAGATGGTAACGTAAGATCCAATAAAGGAATCAACACAAACTGAGAAACAGAGATAAACAGAGACTTACCAGACAACTTGATTTAACAGTAAAGCAGCCAACAGCACTGAAGTCATGTCTTCCACACTGAATTCAGTCCAAGAACTCAGGGTATTTGTTCCATTTTCACACAGACCAACTGAACAGGCAGGACCAAAAAGATGAAAGCAAGACAAAACAAGTCCACGAAGATGACAGCAAGACAAACAAGTCCATAAAAAGTCCATGAAAGTCCCCCCCATCTCCTCCCTAAAATGTCTACTGACAAGGAGAAGACACCGCTAGTAAGCCTGAGGAACTCTGGAGGACTCTTTGCAAAAGTCTACAGGATAGCTCTTAATGGAAAGGAGGAGAACCTGATGTTATTTACTCCCGCTAATAACAAGTTCTTGTAGTTGAGCTGAGAAGGTCAACAGGCTAATGGTCCTTGAACAACCCACATTTCAGAATCAGGTGCTGTTTACATACCAATAGAGGCTGGGGACTGAATCACGAACAGCACAGCTGAGAGCTGTCACACGCCCCCTGCAGCCATATGAGGGTATGAACTGCAGTGAGTGCTATAAATGGGTGCTCTGCTCCACTAAATCCATTCCATGAGTGGTTTCTCTCTTACCGGGGGAAGTGATTTCTGTTGTGTTGTGCAGGTACAAACTCTTTAGATGATGCAGAGGCCCTCTTGCAGCAAGTAAAAAATAAGTTCAGCTGTTTACTTGTTCAGGTTGCATCTAGGCAATCAACAGGGTCCTACCTAGACTGATGGGAGTAGGTTTTTCTTCTCGCCCCTAATGAATTAACTTTATTGACCCTAAAATTTAAAAAAATCATGCTAATGAGACAAAATCTTGGGATCTATCTGCATATTACTTTTCAGATGACCTCACCTCCACAACCTCCAGAGAGCAAGCCAGCCTGGTAGCAGTCATTCATTTCAGCAGTTACACAAAGTCATTCAGTCCATGATGTGCTGGGATTTATCAAAGAGGAAAAGGTTTAAGGCTCTCCTGAACGAAAACAAGCAAAGTTTCAGTTTCCGAAAAAGTATCATGTTCCGAGCTATAACAAAAACAGCTTTTACTGCTGGCCGAATCAGCCTTTGGGATTTGTAATTTATGATAACAGCAGCATGAAAAGCCAAGCCATGTGTGAAATGGAGTTAAATTTAGATCTGAAACAAAGGGTATCCCACAGAAGAGAGGGACAGCTGAAACATGCATTGGACACCTATGGAGAATTAGAGCAATCTTTTGATCAGGACAAAGGGAGCATGAGTAGGGGGAGCCAAATTCCAATTCCAGTACATTTTCTATAGGACATTGAACAAATTACCTCCCTCCTTTCTGTGTTTTTATTCCCCAGTGGTGTCACAGGATGGCTGTGACAAGACCCTTTGGGAAGACATAAAGATCGTGAAATGATAGACAATATATGAAGAGGAAGATATTGCCCTTTCAGCAGTGGCAGATGAGTCCAACTCCAGATGTTTCTCACAGACATGCTGTTTCTTTTCATAAACAAGATATTTTAAGCCTGTTTCATCATAAATCAAGAGTTTTAATTAGACCTACTAATGACATTGACACTTTTGTTCAAGTTAAAACATGTCAGAGTTTGGCCCTGTCTCCTGGACACAGTGAGCAGGTCTCAGAGTTTTTATTTTCATAGTGCTCACTGTGAAAATATATATACCAACGTGAGCTGGTACTTTAGTTAACTCTTCAGGGACTATATATAATCAGAAATATTTTTGCTGATAAAGTTACAAATTCCAAACAAAGCTACAAATTTCAGGTATAAATGATGACTTTTATGGCTTTATGTGATACTCAGATACTAATATTTGGATTACAATTTCCTTCTTCTGATTTAAATGATACTTTTCTGGTTTAAATATGATTTAAATATTAATCCTTTTACAAAGCTTGGCCTCAGTGAAACCTCTCAATGCTGTTTTTTGACTTGTGTGAAGTACTGAAGTGGGAAACCAACCATTTCTAAACCATGACTATGAAGTTCGGTGGGTGAGAGCAGTGCCTGCATCCAGCTACAAAAACTGTGCTTAATAATAAAATTTTAGCTAATTAAAATCACTCTTCAACAGTTGTCTAGCAAAGAAGTGGGAGGGGAGGGGCTAGGAAGAGTATTCAAATTCCAATTCCAGTTCCAATTCAAATTAAAATTCAAATTCCAGCTAATCTCTGCCATGCTACAATGCAAAATTTTGTTTTCTGTCCTAAGAGACCTATTAGGTCTGTTCCTGAGTTATGAGAGAAATCATGGCATGAAAAAGCCATAAACATCACTTTGAAGTGCTTCAGCCTTACAGAATACTCCAAAACAGAGGATGCCAAGGACTTCCATCACATTTCCTAAATATTTAGATTATGTATAGTAAAAGAGATGATGGACCCTGTAATCTCACACTTTTCTTAATTAGGAAGGAAAAGTTGCAATCTTGTTTTAAAACTGCATTGTTAATTCTCTGCCAAGAGGAAGAAGAACACCTCAAGGCTTTGAAAGAACAAATGCAAATTGATACTGAGGTCAGGTGTAATTTGTATTACTTGTTTGTTCTCTTAAAAACAAACCACACACGTATGCAATCCTGAGACAAAGTCAGACTCAAACCAGCACTTAGGCAATATTATCTCCCAGAAGTCACTGCAGACACACAATACTCTGTTCTTGGGATGTGATTACATCCTTACAGTAGTCTTCAACAAAGCACTGAACAAATTCTTTGTTAACTCCCTTAGGACTTCTACATAATGTAAAGTAACAGAGTACACGCTCATTTAAAGTTGAAAAAGTAACACATTCAGAAAATCAATTTTCAGAGTACAGGAGAAAAAGCATCATGTGAAAACACCTGCCACAAACATGCCTTTCTATTGCAAAGGTATGATCCTTGTGACATAAGGGTAACATAAGTAGGCCTGACCTATTAATTTGAAAAGGGACTCAAATGCTAGCAGCGGGAAAGCCAGCTTTTTGAGACGTGATCTTGAAAACCCAATTAATCATGCTAAATTCTAATTTTCCTTTTATAACATGAAAACAGTCAAGTTAATGTATCATAATATAAAACCACAACATTAAAACATGCACAAAAAAGAAAAATTATCAGGAAAAAGTAAAGATTTCAGCAGCAACACTGACTCTTCACTATGACACGTCATATATATTTTAAGCCAGACAACAGAGAACAGAAATGCCAGCTGAACAAATTTTTGTAGAACAAAATTCACCATTCTCCAGATTCTGAAGAAGTTAAATTTCTCATCCTTAGCACTGCTTTATAAGTGTGAAAGGAATGCAGAAAGATAAGGGTGTTGCCAGAGGGCAGTGAAAGGGTTAGTTATTTTGAACATTATGCGCTATGTAGTCAAATACTACTTATTCATCTCTAGCATGAATTATGTCACCAAGTTTGTGACCTAGCATGAATTATGTCACCAAGTTTGTGACAAACATGTGAAGTTGCTAAGCAATACCCGAGTCACAAGTTCTCCTGTAATCCGTAACATATGCTGTTTTACTAGAGATGTGCCATGGTCAGTTTACTAACATGATACCCACACTTCCGTACTGGGCAATAAAACTAATAAAACTGATATTGCCAGGAGTAGGAATGGTGAGTTCAGGTCTTGTAAAATAAATTGCTAGAATCCTTTATACGTTCTCTAAAAAAAAAGATAATAAAGAAGTTCAGCTCTTCTGTCTCATCTCCCTGGCAAAAGTCCACCCAGCATTGGCAGAACGCACCTGGACCCTTCATTATACATGACAGCTTTTCATGCTGTAAAGAATATTATTTTTGAAGGAGGAGGGGAGAAGGAAACTGTATCTTTCTTTGCAAGAAGGAAGGCTTGAAAAGGTAATTAAATTGCTAGGGCTGAGCAGACCACGCAGAGAGGCTCCTTACATATGTATAAATTGTTGGATTTAAGCAATCAGTCCTGTTTGACATATATCTCAGCAGCCAAAAGCCTATGCTGTGATGCAGAGTGGAGTGATCATCCTAAACCAAAATGGGTCATGTCTGGGGAAAAGAGCAAAAAAAATATGATTTCCTGAGCCACTCCAAAATACCCAGATCACATCTGCAAGCTTGCAAGCTGACAGGACACTTGAGCAAGCAAAAATACACAGATCTGTTGAAACACCAGGTCTTGATTGGTTTTATCACAGAACTTGATCTGTTTTCTTCTTTGTTCCTCCTCTCAGGAATGCTTGGAGCATGGTCTGTCCACAGTCCATTGCTGTAACACATAAGGACAGGAGAGCGGCTATGTAGACCAAGGCCTGACTTAGCTTAGGTGTTTATCAAACACCTTCAGAACATGTTATGGAATTGCTCTTCTTGATCTAAAATGTGAAAACTGAGCATCAGTCAACATAAAATAAACGTGATGTAGCATAGAGCAGAATAAAGGTTCTAGCACATATTGTATTGTGAAAAATGATTTTCTGCAACAGTCAAGCATGACAATGAACAGAAGACAAATTAATTTCCTGCACTGCCTCAGTAAGGGTTGCCTGTCCTGTAAAGACTTACACAGAACAAACTGACAATATCAGCTGGAATTACCTAACCTGATCGGCATTATATGTGACAGATAAAACATCTGTTAAAAAAAAAAAAAAAAAGTACTTATCCATGACTCAGATAGTGACCAAAACCAGATCAAATAGCGGGAAACTTTCCTCAAAAAAATCTTGTAGAGTTCTCAAACAATTTGTGGTAGTGCAGAGACACGGATCTCATCACATTTTCTGTTTTATTGACAAACATGTCACAGTTAATTTAAATGTTCTAGTTGCATGATATGTAGAGAAAGGATTGGTGGGTGATTTTGAAACTGAAGTCATCTGGAAGAGAAATAGGTGAAATGGGAGGTATTCAGAATAATATTTGTCAAGAAAGAAAAAAAATCCACTGTTGATCTATCAGGAGGAAAGGTACTTTAAGAATCATTGTCTTGTTCTCTTTGTCTGAGAACAAAGTTTCTATCAATGGATTTTAAAATGCCACTATGAATTTGGAAAGAAATTGTCCTCTACAAAACCAACCATTATTGATTTCAATACCTGGTGGTTGTAAACAGCAGAAAAATAGCAGATACATGCATAGGAAAAAATTTGAACTTTGTGTGAGATGAGATGCTCATCAATGAGATTCCACTGAAACTTTCATTATTGTTAAATAATGAATAAGTTGTTAAAACTTCCCAGACTAACCCAAAACTCATGGGTCTTCCCCAAAAATACAGATTATTTCTTGAATCACCTCTGTTATAGAAGTCTGAATATCCCATTCTCTTTCAGAATTTGTTGCCTGTATTTTAAAACGTTATGAGGTTGCTTCAATTTTCGTGACAGAAGAGCAGAAATTTTTAAGCTGTGCATGCAGACAGGAGATTTAGGGGGAAAGGACAGAGCAGTGCACAGGAAACAGGCTTGGCTGGAAAGAGTTGAGAACCGAGATGGAGGATCACTTTGATGATAAAGGTGTTGTGGTAGATGATGGGAAGTTTCTCCAATTAGGGTTTGGATGTAAGTGACAGCGTCAGGGTGATGAGAAGAAAATTACTTTACCAGAGATGCTGAAAATCAACTGGAAGGGAGAAGTCAGTCAGTCAGAACAATGCTCATTATACGGGTTTTTGCAGGCACAGGGACTTTCCTTTTCTAGCTGGATACGGCAGGCAGAGCATTCAGGCAGCTGAAACATCTTCCATGGGAGGCTGTACGGTAAGCCAGGGGCTCACATAGCCACAAGTTGCCTAAACCCCCTCCAGCTGCAAGCCCAGAAATCTGCCTAGATAACCACCAACCACAGTTCTGCCTACTGTGCAATGGTTATAGTTTGGGAGGCAGCATGTTTGCAGTGACACTCGGACATCCGCTCCAATTGCCTCGAAAATCAGCTCTGAGTGATTTAAGCAGGATCTGCTAGCATGAATCTGGAAGCTCCCTTCTTGTTAAAAATATCCAAACTAATAATGCTCTCCGCTTACTTACGGACACATCTTGAAGCTTTTACTCTTGGTGAGCTGAGTGCCTTCAGCAGGATTATTAGGTACAACTCATCTGTGATGCAAATGTCCTTTAACTAGGACCTCCTTTAGGCCACAGGCCTCCTTCATTCACAAGCATGGCTACAGCACCACAGAAACACAAACCGAAACACTTCAGTAACTGCGCACCATTGGCTTCTCCTGAGATACAACTATTCCAGGAGTTCTTCACTGTGATAGGGCATGGGAACTTTTTCAAAGGCTCATCACCTTGCTGCCTAATTCAAGATTTCTGACTGGCAACCCCACTCAACAGAACTCTCTGAGGTGTCCTGGACTAACACTCAATCCCAGAGATATCCCCAGCTAGAGCTGCAAAGATGCAGTCAAGTCAGCTCATAAGAGAGCAAACCTAGAATTCCATGGATATGCAAAAATTTCCCTGGGGAAATGTCACTGGTGTTTCAACCTGAGCTTTACATGCCACCTATAATCAATGGAAGAGACCTGTCTCTGAAGGGGTGATTTAGAAGAGGAGGATCATTTAGATGTTTTGAGTTTCCCCTCCAGAAAAACCTCTCTCTCTCCACTGACTGTATAAGGAGCCTGGAGAAGACAGAGAATAAAAGCACAACAGACACTCTACTCAAAAGACATTCTTCCAGGTATCAGAATAATCATTGTGACAATTTGCCCAAAGAGGACAGTCTCAGGAGGCAGACTAAAATCTGGACAGTAATTACACTTAACTTTCTCCATTTCCCTAAAACCTTTAACAGCAAAAGGAAGCAAACAAATGTGTTTATACATTGAACTTCTCAGTAAATAACATGCAGAGAGAAGAGAGAACCTGGATTAAATTATTACAAACAATGAATATTCTTTTTGGATAAATCTGAAAGGAAAATGTAGGCTGTGTTCCACTCAGGACGATCTGCTTCTTGTCACATATGGCATGAGTTTGCCAGGGTGCTGCTTTACTTTTGTAGCAAAATAGCTTTGTGAATACCTTGGTCTCCAAAGGCAGACGTGAGGAGGAACTAGCTAAGTTCAGATCTTGACCCATCTGATCAAACCCACAGAGTTCTCTTCAGCAGGAGAAAAGCATTATCGCTGTGTTGTCTCAGGCCCTGTATGTCAACCCTAATCTTCCTTCCATTTCATCTTTCCCTGTATTTTCAGTCTGGACAGATCATTCTGTTGTACTTGAAGATTCACACACTCTCATGCAACTGTTTTATTTCACCCCTCGCTCAGCTAGCTGTGCAACAAAAACCAGAGAAGCGTGAGCTCTGTGTACTGTCAGCGCTACATAGTTCTGACTATTATTTCCGCTTGATGGCTTTGGTTTTATCCAGGGATTATTCAGTTTGGGAATAATGGGAGATTTACATGCTTGCACACAGGTCAAATGACAGTCAGAATGCACACATGTTGCAGTTTCTTCACCTGCAGATTATTCCTGGTGACTTATTTTAAAGCTTCCCTAACTGACAATGGCAGAAATTACTGTTTGAATCCTTCTGTTTGCATATGGGTGATGATGTCTGCCTGGTGTTCCATCAGGATATTGCTTAGCCCCTGTTTTTTGATTTGATATTGAATGATAAATTGTGTTAAATAACATCAGACTAGCTTTTCTAAAGAGCAGTTCTTAAATAAGCTGAATAAGTCACTCAAACTTGAACTTATTGGGAAAACCAAAATTTTTCCAAGTAGCTATTTCTTAAACCAAGACTCTTACTATGCTGTTTTGAACTCAAGCAAATGAACATCAACTACAATGCCTTCCCCTCTGATCACAGGAACAACTACAAATGCTTTGCCATTATTCCTGGTACTCCTAAAGGTTTCAGTAACCAAAGAAAATAAACAGAGAGCTATGCTGATTATTACTCCATTAAAAAAAAAAAAACAAACCCACACCAATGTGAATTTCACTACCTGTCCTGTAACAAAGCAGGAAAAGAAATAACAGTTTTCCAGCTTCTGAGAAGTTACAGTGACTGACTGTCTGGAATACAACTGGGAATTCTGAATGTAAACAATGAGAAGACAATGTAGGAAAAACCCACTACCTTATAGAGTTATTAATTTTTAACGATGATGCACACATACTAAAGAAGCTTACTGACACCTAATATAATTTTCAAGTTTGTCTAAGTTTCCTAGAACCATATACTACTACCCAAAGATGAAAATATGCAAAGGATTCTCCATCGCTTTTTGGGTCTTAGGGATTAAGTATCTCCTTAAAGATATTCACAGTTACACATGATCAAGCCTAATGCCCACAACACCAACAAAACTCTCCAGCACAGGTTACACAGGGGTAAGAACTAAAGGAGTAGAATAGCCTTCCGCTTCCTTAACATGTAGCAAAAAGTGTATGTGAAAAAAAGAGAAAATAGGTGATAATCTCAAAATAGGATTTCTAGATGCATTTAGCAGAAGCTACAGGGAAATGGGCTCTCCAGCTTCATCAGCTGCACATGGGCAGGGAGCAACCCTTCAGCTCACTTCAGGATCTCATCACACTGGCCTTCTGAGCAAAGCATAGATATAAAGCACAGAGGTAGGTCTCACCCCGGAATCCTTCCCTCAGCTCTTAACCCCTTCTGAGACTTTCTAAGAATGCAGGACATATGCCAAGGGACAAGTCTTTGGAACAGGAGCTTTAAAACAGAGGCTTATTCAGTGACCATAATAGATCAGATGGCTTTTTTGTTTGCCTGGTTTTAACAATGAAGAGCTCTATCATAAATCTTCACTTCAAATTTGATTGCTTTATAATATATCATACTGTGATGTAACTGGCATCTGCACTTGGCTCGTATTAGGTGATGCCATATGGTACGATTAGAAGTGGAGACAGAGTGCCATTTAAATAAGTTAAACTTATTTCATCTACAATTAAACCATCCTCATTCATTTGCATGCATTCAAGACCTTAAATTAACCTCAAAAAAGACTCATTTGATACTGCATATATCTTTTGGATTTTTGAAACCCTAAATCACTAAGCTGGACTTCTATTATAATTTGTGTAAGTTGTTCATTTGTTTTCTTACTAACAGGGTTTCACAGCCTATTGCAAACATTAGCTGGATTGGGAAGTTGTGTGCACTTTCTGATGCCTCATAGTCCCAAGCAAGCAAGGGCTCTTTTACACATTGCTTGCTTCCCACAGCAAGATATACACAATTGAATTAAGCTTTGTCTTGTGATACTCACATTCTACCTATGGCACAAAATAAATCTGCAGGTTATCAATAAAGGATTTTTAATTGGCAAGACTGTTTTATTTATTCATGGGAAGATAAGCGAGTCCTAGAACACCACCTTTCCCAGAAGGTTAAGGGGTTGAACACAACTCACAAATCTTTTTTGATAATCCTTTACTTGAACCAGAAATTATATTATGCTTTTGTTCTTTCATGCCTAAAACTGACCAAGCAGGCAATGATTTATTAAGCTACAGTCTTGAGTCTCCTGCCACACAACCCACTTAAGTCACAGTAATGGCTATGAAACAGATCATACATTCTAAGATAGGCTATAATTTGTGTTAAAGAAACTTGTCTTTTTCAATTACCAGATTTAATTTACAAAGCCCTGTAAAAGGTTATGAAGTAAAAAGAAATAAAGCAGCTTTAGGTTGTAATGTTATGTTTTACACACACAGAGTAGAAGAGAAAATAAGAATTTGGAATGGACCCAAAATGGAAATCAAATGCTTTCAGATTACTAAACATTAAGCGGACCCCTGCAAACTCATAGCATTCTTCCAGTCTACAGTTTTGCATCCTGAGTCTCTGTTTACAAGTAATCGGAGGTAAAGACATCATATGATTTTATACACTTCTTCAGTGAAAGACTGAAATTGGAGCTCACTTACAGAAGAAGTTGCTTTACTTGAAGGACTGTCTCTGGGTTGCAAGTAAAGTACAGTGCACTTTTAGATGCTGATTAAGCACAACTTAAATTTGAGTTTTAGTCTTGTTGATTTCAATTCACATCCAAGGTTATATGCATTACAGAGCAATATTAGTTGATGTCTAAAAAATGTTGTTTTTTGTTTGTTTTTTTTTAAAAAGAATGCACCAGAAAAAGTCTTCACTATTTTCAAATACATGTAGTTTCTCCAAATACTCCAAATTATTTGGAACATACCAATTCATTAAATATCACTTTAGTGATATGTCTGGAAAAGATTGAGGCAACCTTAATGTTACTTTTCATAGGCTAACAGTCTAATCTTTGGCTTTGAAACAATGGATAATGGAAGACATTATCTATTATGACCACTGCAGTACATTCTACCAGCTACTTATAATAGAGAAGAAAAAGGAGACAGGGAAAGAGACCATCTAGGAAGTTTCTACAGCACAAAGCTACACATTGACAGCAAATATCACGATAGCTTTATTACTTTCTTTTCCTATGAATGTGCAGTTAGGAGAGGGGAATATTAATTAGGAAGAAACAAATAGAAAGGCAGAAAATCAAAGTGAAAGAACTGAGTGGATCAAAGTGGAAGATGCAAAGGACAGGCACGGCTGAGGTGCAGATGGTGAGGAGAAAGCTCAGCGAGTTCACAGCTAGCAGAGGCTGGCACTGGACAGAAACAGGCTCAGAGGTACAGCCTCAGCCAGAAGCTAACATCCTCATGACAAAGGGATGATTGCCAGGCTAACTTGGCTCATTTTAAGTGTGAAGGGGCCGCTTACTTCCTGCCACTGAAATAGATTAAATTTCATCAAATTATTTCAATAGCCAGAATCAAGACTTTCCATCCAGCTTTAATCTTATATAAGATTTACTTGTTCAGGAGAATGAGAGAACTAGATTCAAGTCCTAGTCACACTAGTCCTAGCCAGCATGTTGGGTGGGAATGTCTTTAATTTGCAACTTTGCAGCTACGCTATGTGTCTAAGAAAAGGGAGATATGGTACATTTCTACCCATGGCTTCACGATTCTTTTGTGATAACTCCAAGCAAACCACTTCAATTACCTCTATTTCAGCTTGTTCTGTAAAGTAATTACACTAATATTTGCTCACTCTGAAGGTATTGCAAAGGTACTCTGGTACTACAGGTTTTGATCCCCGAACTACAGCTCTTACTTGCTGAAATTACTATTATGTAGCAATTTATTCAGACCTACGAAATTTCTATAAGCAAATTGAGAGGCTGACGAGCCATTTTAGTCACATTTGAAATATTTATGAGGGATAGATGTGAATCTATTCTAAATGGAGACAAATGAGGTAAAGGAAGAGGTAGGAAATGAGGCAGCTGTGAGCACAGCCCAACACACAGCACTGCATGCTTCACAGGCTGGTGTTACTCCTGGGTCAGCAAGCCTCACAGGATGATACACACAGACACAGACTTGAAACAGACATATACACCTGCACATTGTTAACAGCTACACACTTAAAATGCTGACATTCTTTTCCTATTTTATTGTATTCATCTCCACCGCTCATTCAGCACCCTTGAACTGAGGTATAGTGTCAATATATTTTATAGTAGCTACTTTTTAGAAATTGCCCTGCATTCTTCACAACATATTATTTCAAAGCTGCACTCTAAAAATGCAGAGATTGCTGGATAAGATTAAACGTTTTTGCCAAGATAAAAAAGATACTCTGAAATTTAGACCCAGCAGTCTTACTTCTTTTAATGATTAATGAGAAATCACTATTGAAACCTTCAAGTGAGTCAGCAGTGCGTGCAGCACAGATCAGGTGTTGCAAGTGCAGAAAAACATACACAGAGAAAGTGGTCTTGAGCCTTCCCATTAAAATATAATGCCCTTGCACATGGAGAGAAGAGATACAAAACAATCACTTGAGACTTTTTCATAAAGTATTTCTATCATGAGAATGACAACAATGAAAAGATGCTGTTATTAAAAGATATAAACAAAGAAGTAGTAAATTATTTTGATTAGTGCAATTAATGCATTAAATCCTCGAGGGTCTCTGCCATGTCTTTAAATAAGACTTCTTTAAAGAAGTCTTTGCATTGTAATAATATAGATATTACTAACCATCTTCAGCTGGCCGAGTTGTGAGCAAAATTCCTGTAACAAAATTGCACCAGTGTGGAAAAGTTTCTGATAAAGGCAGCGTATTATCCAATAGCTCAATGTTGACTGAAGTCTGACACTCACATATGCAACTGGCAGGTCTATTCGTGGGGTGTTTGTGTCAGAAACTGCAAGATAGCATACTATGCTGTTGTCAACTCCTTTCGCCCTCCTCAGACATGCTTCAACAGGGGCACAGTAGCTAGTACTTGGCTCCTTTCAATTCTGATTTTTCCAGTCTCTCTCACCCAATTCACTACACAATTTCTTTCACATCCAGTTGTCACATATTTATGATCCTGCCAACAAGCAATTACAACCCATGAATAGTTCAGAACGATCAGCAAAGTATGCAGAAGTGGCAGACTTTTAAGAACTGAACTTTATGCTCAACACCCCTTTACTTCCCTATTAAAACCAAAGAGAGAAGTATCTGTAAGACATACTCACACTTAAGCTGCTGATAATTTTTCTGCATTCAAAACATTTTACTCTGCAGTTCAGATTTTATGCTGCTTCCATCTCATTCCCAAAGTGAATGTAAACTCAACAAATTCAGTCAATTTTTCAGCAATTTTCTAACTCTTCCACTATTCTTTCTGAAACACAGCACAGCTGTCAGCAATAGCACAAAAAGGTCATGAGCAGAAATGAGATTGCTCATTCTCCTAGATTGTACAACTTTACGGGGTTTCAAGGGTTTTTTAAACTCTTGCAGGTCCTATTGAAGAGCCTGTTTCCTGGAGTTTGTGTGTGGATCTTTCAGCTAGGAAATCTATTCTGTAAATCCAATTTGAGTGTAGATCCATCAACTTTACTCTGTTGTTTCGGCCTTTTTTCTAAGCAAGGGGGTGCTCAAGTGTCCTGAACATCAACACTCTTCCACTCTCCTATCACAGTATAAACCTCCAGGTTCCAATTCAGCAAACTGCATCCTGGATGAGGAGGGTCAAGTGAATCAGCCATGCAAGGTAATACGACTTGATATCATGGTTTGGGGTCATTGGCTGGGTTGGGTTTTTTTTCCAAATACTTGAACCATAAACCTGTCCTGTTGATAATTCTGCTTCTGCATCTTCAGTAAGAGCATTTGTAAATTTTCAGTGTTACGACTTTGTATGCATTTAGGTATTTCGGGCAAAATACTCAGATGCAAAGCTCTAACAGTGCATTGGTAGATTTTTGGAAATATAATTACCAGGACACAGTTAACATTGGGACTCACAATAGCCACCAGTATTGCAGCAGTTGTCACCAAAGGATCTCAAAGCACATGATAAATGACCATTAGGTATCATAACACCTTTAAGATTTAGGCAAAAATGTGTAAGGAGACAACCATTATTATCGTGCAAGAATACTTCAAATAGTTTCAGGATAGGGAAGGATACCTCTGTACATAACACACTTGTGCTCAAAGTTGAACTGATTTCTCTTTTTTGCCCTTGTTCATCAAGATCCAACAGAAGTGACAAACTTCAGCTCAGAAGATAACAGCAAACTGATACAGATAAGCAGAATGAATGTTTTAACTGCAAGTTATTCTTGGGATACTGGGAATCATTTAATATAATTTTAATAAACCTTTATTTGGCTATGCCACTCTATAGAAAAATACAGAAAAAGGGAAGGTGAGAATGTATTTTGAGAAGCATTTTTCAAGCATTTCTGTTAAGTACTTTTTAGCATTAAATAATAAAACCATGGAGTTAAAATGTCATGAGCAGAAATGGGATAAGTGTAAAATCTCTTTGACCATATGGTTTCTGCTGTGGGCCTTTTGAAGTAGAGAGAGGTTTTTTGGGGAGAGAGATGCTGGAACAGCAAAGAGAGGAAAACAGAGAAAAGCAAGGAAGGAGAAAAATGCTGGAAGTTTACAGTAGAGATGAGACAGAAGAGGCCTCTTTACACCTCATGTAAAGGTCTAGCTACAGCCTGTTTCACACAAGCCTATTTTAATCTTAATCTGTTTTTTTAGGAAAGAATCCTTCTGGAGGAAAAGACCTGTCTCACAGGTCTTCAGAGATGTGTGTGCAGCCAGGCAGCTGCTCTTCTGGGAAAGGAGTCTAAGGATTGCATGCTCCTGGATACCGCCTTGCCCACTGGTCGTCAGCAGACACAGCTTTCCATCTTCCTTTCTTTCCTTTTATGATATTGTCGGGTTTTTTGGAGTGGTTTGGTTTGGTTTTGGTTTTTTTTGTACTTACAGGAAAACAAAGAAGATGGAACACTGTGAATATTCTAATTTTTACCTAGCTAAGGTTACCCTGGATGACTCCTGCTGCCTTTTCCCAAGACAGGTCTTGCAATTGATACTGAAACTTCTCAAAATTAAGAAGTTCATTTGTATTAGCTACCTTCAAAAGGGCTCAGCAATAACTCTTACTCTAAATCAAGTTTTGATGCACTACCAATTTCTGCACTCGAATTAAACATTCCCCAGTAATACTCTGCTATTGTTTAGATGAACAATTATGCACAGATTCATTCCTGCTTCAGTGCATGCTCAGTTGTGTACAGACAGCTAACTCTGAATAGGTCTCTGGAAACATAATTATCTAATCTGATTATGATACTGATTATATACGACCATTACTTCTGAAAAAGCAAACTGAAGATTTTGAAGGTAACTGATTAAGAGAAAAATGATCACTTTACCTTTCAACACCCTCTATATAAAAAAGGCATCATCCCAATATACAAAAGGGGTTTAATTGTACAGTTAGAAGCATTACTAGATTTTTAACCAAATACTTTAAGTGCAACAATTTAGAAGGTTTTACTACAAAGGCAATGCCCTACAAAAATCTGTGAAAGGATCAGGAGATTAGAGAAAATATCCAGAACTACAGATAACAGTATCTATAATGCTATTAGGAAGAAATTCTGTATTATGAAGGTGGTGAGACACTGGCACAGGTTGTCCCAGGAAGCTGTGGCTGCCCCCTCCATGGAAGTGTTCAAGGCCAGGTTGGATGGGGCTTTGAGCAACCTGGTCTAATGGGAGGTGTCCCTGCCCATGGCAGGGGGCTTGGAATTAGGTGACCTTTAAGGTCCCTTCCAACCCAAACCATTCTATGACTCTATGCTTGCATTGTTTGCCATTATTGACCTTATTTGGTTTGCTGCTACCTGCTGGTTTTCTTTCATGCCTCTCATCCTGAAAACACAATACGATTTCTAACAGTTACCCAGTAATATGCCTTACATTAAATGATCTGGCTAAACTGTACAAGCACAAAGTGTAACTCAGGGTGAATTTGGGGTGTAACAGAGACTCCACCACAAAGACCAAAGTAGAATTTCTATGAGAGAAAGTACCGCAAGAATGTAAGAGGGTCAGCTCTGCAAAATGACTTTATAATCCCTGATTTATATCATGTGTCATGAGTCTTCAGTTTATTAGTGTGTGTAAAGACTTCAGGATGATTTAAAATTAAAGATTACTAAGCAGCAAATGAAGCACAGCTCACATGTCTCTGGTATGAATTTCTAAAGATGTTCAAGACTATCCAGTTTGCAAAGGTACAGTTCTCAACAGGTATAAATGAAGCCCGAGTTGCTAGGCATACACTAACCTACAAAGTCAGGAACACAAGAAAAAATATAAGTCTATTATGTTTTTCACTTTTAACAATAATAGAAGATATATTTATTAGTTTGTTATTGTATAAGTGGTGCAGAAGTTGCACCCAGGCTGGCATCCTGACCAAGATACTGAAAAATACCACCTAATCACAGTAAAATAAATGTCACATTTCTATTGCCCTGTACAATCATTGCCATGTTAACTGTTTGAAAACTCTATTTGGAATCCAATACTGCTTAGCAGTTGGCCTTGGGATGCAATCTGAGGAATCATAAAATTCCACGCACTATAGTCAGATTCAGGAAAAGTATGTATATCAAAATTCCTCTAAGCCTACTTCAACATAAAAGGTATTTACTTTTACAGTATTTGCAAATGCAGTTCTACTGTCCCAAGTCAGTGCTGGGAATGGATGTAGAACAGATGTAGAAAATGACTGCTGCTTCTACCTTTCTAATAAATAAATAAATAAATAGATAGATAGATAGAAAGATAAATAAATAAGGAATCAAAGTAAAAGAAAAACGAGACTTGGGGTATGAAAGGGGAGCTTGAAAATGAGACACTTGCCATCTGAAACCTCTATTCCTCTCATGTTTTCCAACACATGTTGACTGGGTGAACAAAATGTTTAATTCTGTATGGTAAGCAGATAGGAACGATAAAAGTACAAAGCATAAGAAAGTTGTTGAGTGCAAGCCTGACTTATTCAATCCCTCTTCTCCAGAAGAATTTCGTCCATATTCAAGCAAAACAAAGACCAACAACAGTATTTAAAAGGGAGGGATGGGAAGAAGTTTTTCTACCTGAAGGAGGTACGGCATTCTCAAGAGGAGCAACTGCAACAACCAGCCGAAGCAATTTTGCAATCTAGTTACTTACAGAGAGCCTCTTTGGATGTTGACACTGGTGATGACCAAGGTGATGAAGAAGAATCCTTACAAGGTTATTTAGAAAGAGTGTTCAAGTTGCACATACTTAGAGTCAGCATCCAAAGAGTTAATTTATTATGGTATTATAGCAATTTGGCATAAAATAACACCCAACACTATCATTTGTTTTAATATTTACCCTTCTAGCAGTACTAGAGGAATGAAATTAAATGGTTCCAGTTTTCTGATGTTTACAATACTCTTGAAAGCACTGGAGTGCTTTTTGCTTTCAAAACAAGTGATGCACACTATTTTTGAGGAATGCAAGTATGCTGTCACATGGCTGTGCTAGCACAGCGATACATCTGAAATGAAAATTAGAGGCCAAAATAACTGGAGGCGGAATATCGTTTTGGAGTATTCTTTCATCCACTGCAGTTCTGGCACTTAAAATAAATTGTTTTGGTACCAAAGGCTTTGGTAATGCCATTTCACTGACAAAAGTCAAATCATTTTATCCAATACTTGATATGGGGTAATCGATAATCCTAGCCAGAAAGAGTCTGGATTACTACCCCCACTTTGTTTTTCTTTTATCTTTACTTCTAAAATTGAAATCCGGGAGCTGTTCAAAGAAGATTTCATCCTGACAGATAAAAGGAACGTGATCTTTCCCTGTCAGGGTTGGTGGATTAGACAGGATAACATTAGGAAGCATCTCTACACATAGAGCAACCCACCAAGACAGAAATCTGTATCCATACATTGTTGTTAAGGAAAATTATGGCGACACATCACTGTGAAAAATCAAATATTGGTGGAAAAATGCATCTCTTCAAAATAAAAGTCATCTGAAATCGGACAGAAGATGCATTATCCTGCTATCTCAAGGCCCAAAGCAATACACATGTACACACACTCACATACATATACATATATAAGGCATAGATCTCATGCATTTAGCCCTGATCTCGTGTAATAAATTTCATCACACAGAGAAATACACATATTTTGAAGAAAAAAATGCTTACAACATACCTAATGGGTAAATCAGTCCCTTGCAAGGCAAAATCAGGTGAAAGACACCATCTTTCATCATGAGAATGTTGCATTTTTGATTAACAACTTACAAGGCATTTCAAGGGTTGACATATTTTAAATTTCAGATTAGGACCTGCTAAGACTTGATATACAGAGTCAGTCTCTGGTCTCAGAATTACCAGTCTGTTTCTTAATACACAGATGCCCTGACTTGTTCACTGGGATAGCAGGCGGCGAGAAAGCAAGGACAAAGGTGGGTTCATATTTGTGATCTTACCCTGTTTTATCACTGGTATGAATTTAGTCTTTGGGATGTTCTGTCACCCTTGCTGGAAAAAGGGAGTGCTCACTGGTATTCATAAGAATGGCAGGTGGCATGCAAAGGTCATAGCACTCTGCTCACTTTTTGTATCACCAAGATTTTTAATTGAGAGTACACTGATTAATAGGAGCAGTATCTATTCTGGAGGATAGCTGATATTCTACAGAAACAGGCAGGGAAACTCATAGGGTGAGGTCAAAGAAGCTAAGGCTAAAGAAGAGGAAAAACTACCTCCCGAGTTAAGATAACACTACTCTTGCTTCACGTTTACCTTGTTATAGAGAAGAGACACAGACCACTATAACTGAATAGTGAAGGGACATGGTAGCAACTGTGCTTTCTGAAAGCCCCAAATTCTTTTAGTACACTATATCTGGAGCTTCTTCCCTCTTCTTTTTCCTGCAGCATTTTCTGAACCTTCATTTCAAAGACAGTTGTGTAATGAAATGAAAACATCATTTTCTCCTGTCCCCAGGACGCTGTCAAACCAAGGGAAGATACACCAGTGTGCTGTTGTCAGGGACACAGATGGTCGAAATCTGCACATCGATTCCACTGAATGGTTTTTGTGTGGGATAAAGTAACCTAGCCCAGGATGAACTACAGTATAAATGAGAAAAAGAGCAGATTCAAGTAGCACTTGATATTCAAGAGCAATAATGCTAATTCACAAGAAACACCTTCCTTCATTGGATCCATCTTGGATGGGAACACTCATAAAAAGTAACGATTCAATGCTAGAACTGTAGAAATCTTATGGAGATGCTGGGTATGAAAAACCGGGCAGGGTTTTAGGAGGACCACAAGGCTGATACCTGCTGTTTTGTCTATTCAGTTTACTCTGGCAATGACAATAAGACACTTTAAAAGAAAAGGTGCAGAGCTGGGCTCAAGTACAAGCTAAAGTCTACAGCATCACAGAGGACTGAACAGATGTACAACATGCATCTTCTCATGCAAGCTGCCTTTCCTACAGGAGGGCAGCTTTAAACCCTTCCCTCCTCCTACACACCAAGATTTTTTTCCTTTGTATGGCATCATTAGCCTCAGTTATTTCTCCTGTCTTTGGTAACTCTGGAATACAAATGGAAGCCAGAGGGAGAGAGATGCAAGTAAGAACTAGGAGAGATATGTAGAGTGAAACCAGGAGGAAACAGAGAAAAGAGAGATCAAGGGGTGTCAAATGACACAAATGCAGTACTCACAGCAATTGCACATGCACTTTAAAAAAGGAAGGCATGAGACAGAGACTGGTAGGAGAGCCAAATGGTGCCAATATTATTTATATATATATATATAAAAATATATATCTCCAGCACTCAGAAGAATTTAACAGAAAGGTGAGGTCAATGCTACAAGGACCTACAAGCATGATTCCCTACCCACCATCCTCTGAGGAGACAAAGGAGCATGCTAAGATGAAAATGGATTTCCCTGATAAAGCAAATGATGTAGTTGTGTTAAGTATAGAAAGACAGAAAAGCAAGTTGCAGAGAGAGAGTCCATGCAAGCACAGACCAAGAAGTAGCATAGGATTTCATTTATGGGGCATGGGAGATGCTAACAGAGAGGACTCTGGAAAGGAAACATGAATAGCTTTGATAGTTAATCCTGAATTTAACTCAGTGACTTAATGAGAGGAAGAAAAATGACACAGAAGAGAAAAAACAATGGGAAGAAAAGAAATGGCTCAAGTCCCTTATACAGACAGAATGTTAACTTAGCAGGAAGCTAAATACCGTTCATGCTGGAGATAGGATCTCGCTGCTGTTGCTCCTATTTCCAATTATTGTACAAACCCTCTCTTTACTTTAGTGGTCTCACAGAAACACCAGCTGACTTTCCATAGATGTGGTCCATTCATCTGATCCTCATGAAGTTATATAGTGAACAAAACTTCTTTGGCTGAGTGTCATCACAAAGAATAGCAGACCACAAACAACAGTGGAATTGAATAAGAAACATAGAAATATTTATATTGAAAACACAATCCATGAATAAATAATACACTATAAGGCATAGAATGTTGTGACTAGAGACAGGCACTGATGCAAGATATACACGAAGAAGAGCCAGATCTTCTGCTGCTCTAAGATACGCTACACCATTTTATGTGCTAAGGATGTGACTTTCAAGATTTTTACTTCCAGATTTAGGGAACTCAAATTGCAGCCAGCTAGAGGGGCTCCAGCACCCCACCATGCCAGCAGGATGCAGTCAGCCAGCCGCAATCAGAGAATGAATGCACAGAGCCATAGCTGCACCTACAGAGCCACATACTGAATTGTAAGCTTGCCTCTAGATATGGGATGTTTAAGGCAAAATTCCTTTGCAGGAAAGACAGACTGATTTGTGGATGGCAGGGATCACAATACAGCCCTATCCTCTGAGAAGCAGGATAGAAACTTTGTCACTTTACACAATTTCAAACTGCGTATACTTTCCAAGTATCACTATATTCAGAATGACCTCATTCTTGCTTTTTGAGTCTTCATTATGGTCATTCACTATGTTAAATAATCCAACACCACACAAGCACTTTTTGTACAGATGAGCTGCAAACTTTGGAGCCAGGCTCATCTGGCTGCATAAACGCACATCTAAGACAAAGTCTGTGTCCTGCCTCCCTGATTATCTAGGAGGGCATCCCTAATAAAGTGCTTTAAACTCTCTCAGCTTGAGCAAAGCCACAATTCAGGCAGATTTTTCAAAGGAGGAATCACAGAAGTTTCATCTTAAAAAGAAGTGACCTGACAGGAATGGTCTGAGACTGTAACCAGCTAAATCCAGCTAGACACACAATAATAACAACAGGTTTTTCTGCAATATTCATTAACTAAGAGCCCATTAACGATCATGGCCCACTGTACTTTCCTGACATTGTGCTGCCTCATGCTCCAAGTCACTCATTTAGATCTACATCTGTTGATCTGCTGGTATACCCTAAATATCAGTTTAAAACCATTAGATCCAGAGCCTCTAGCAATTATGCTCCACTACCATTATGATTAATCTTTCTTAGTTTGCTTAGCATCGTTGTAGTAAAATACTTTCTAAAGAAGAGACATTTCTGGATGGAAAGAGAACTGACATACTATCTGTTATTTATAATGACTAAAAGTTAATACAAATTAAACCCCCCAAACAAATAAAACCAAAACCATCTGAAACCACAAAATAAGACTAAGAAAACCAAAACCAACTTTATATATGACTTCAGAATGAATATAATTCAGAAAGATATTACAGCAAATAAACAAAAGTGTAAGTATATAAAAAATAGTATGTAGAGAATGACTCCAGCTTTGTCACATTTTATTTCAGAGCTGCTGCACATCTGTGGACAATTTTCCTAGTCACATTTGGTGATACTAAGGCACAGAAAAGTCTAAGGTCAAACATCAAACCTACAGCAATGTTGCTTCTCCATCTCTCATCTGGTCTAGGAGAAAGGGACCTGGGGGTCCTGGTGGACATGAGGATGACCTTGAGCCAGCAATGTGCCCTTGTGGCCAAGAAGGCCAATGGCATCCTGGGGTGCATTAGAAAGGGGGTGGTTAGTAGGTCGAGAGAGGTTCTCCTCCCCCTCTATTCTGCCTTGGTGAGGCCACACCTGGAGTATTGTGTCCAGTTCTGGGCCCCACAGTTCAAGAAGGACAGGGAACTGCTTGAGAGAGTCCAGTGCAGAGCCACAAAGATGATTAAGGGAGTGGAACATCTCCATTATGGGGAAAGGCTGAGGGAGCTGGGTCTCTTTAGCTTGGAGAAAAGGAGACTGAGGGGTGACCTCATCCATGTTTACAAATATGTAAAGGGTGAGTGTCAGGATGATGGAGCCAAGCTTTTTACAGTAATGACCAATGATAGGACAAGGGGCAATGGATGCAAACGGGAGCATAGGAGGTTCCATGTGTATATCAGGAAGAACTTCTTTACTGTGCGAGTGACGGAGCACTGGAACAGGCTGCCCAGAGAGGTTGTGGAGTCTCCTTCGCTGGAGACATTCAAAACCCGCCTGGATGCGTTCCTGTGTGATGTACTCTAGGTGACCCTGCTCTGGCAGGGGGGTTGGACTAGATGATCTTTCAAGGTCCCTTCCAACCCCTAGGATTCTGTGATACCATCAGATCTGTAAAACGCAACCCCAAAATCCTGATACGATATCACATACAAAATTGCAAAGTAAGTTCAATATTGTCTCAAAGATTTGAATCCCAAATCAACAAGAGAGACTCTTAAAGGAAACAAAGCAAGTATGAAAGACGGAACACTTGTAAGGCTTTTTGTCTGTTTGCCTCCTTTCCCTGAAACACTCACAAACAATTTCTATATGAACAATGTAGAGACTCGACTATATAGTAAATTATTTTATAGTCAGATGAATAATTTCTCCCACATATATATTAGTTT
The DNA here is from genome assembly GCA_013398125.1 of Aegotheles bennettii. Taxonomy (NCBI): domain Eukaryota; kingdom Metazoa; phylum Chordata; class Aves; order Caprimulgiformes; family Aegothelidae; genus Aegotheles; species Aegotheles bennettii. Next base: position 304,828 of record VZRW01007751.1, on the reverse strand, counting down.
TGATACATAAACTGTGTATACTATTTGTATACATGTATATAGAGCAACATTAGTTTTGGTAATAGAATTAGTAACAGTTGCAGCACTTGGAAACTGCTTATCACACCTGTCAAAATTTGCTGGGAGGTGCCAACGGTCTATTTACTTTCCAGTTTGCTCCGGGAACTCTGTTATCTGTAAATCAGCACAGCTCTTTTGGCTTCCACAGTTCTTGCCGATTTACAGCTGACCCTTTTATACAAAATTAAAAAACCCCAAACCCAGAGCAAGGCACATAAGGCCATTATTCAGGTTTCTTCATCAGCGCTCAGAGACAGGACGCACCAGTTTCACAGTTATTTCTGCAAATTGAATTCTGCCATATTGAGTGCTCGCCCCTACACGCTATATAAAGTGGGGTCCTACAAAGGAAAAATGACACTTTTTAATTGTAAGCAGATTGTAATGCCTTAGAAGCAACATACAAAAGGAAAAATGAAGATAAGTGAGCCTCTTTCCTCACACAACTCTTCTAGTTTGTGGTGTATGTAGGACAGACTCCAGAAGCTAGGACAACATCCTAGCCCTGCAAGAGAAGTTACACACTGAGTGCAGGGATCAGTGCAGTCTGCAATTACTAGCGCTGCTCCCAGTGATGCGTGGTGGTGGAGTGGGAGCAGGGCTGCAGAAGGCACCCTGCAGGTGCTGCTTTGACTTATCCCCAGTATCATTTTGAGATCTACAGTGAAGAGAAGGGGGATGTGAATTTTCAAATATTCTTTTTTTAGAAATAGAGGGGGGCGGGAAATGAAAATAACAGCACTTCTCCAGCTAATGATTTTTCACCTGTTGGCTGCAAAAATTCACACATTAGTGCAAACATTTAAAAAAGCCAAGAAAAAACTTCTCTTCAGATGCAAGCTTGCTTTAAGTCCAATATTACACAAATCAGCTCCAGATGTACTTATTCTAGAGCAGTATTTAAAGAACTAAAATATATCAATCCAAAGGAGATGTTTCACACTGAAGCTCTTGCATATTCAGAATACTTTATCTGTTCTACCATAAGCCTACAATGTCTCTAAGCTTATTACTTCTCACAACAAAATTTATTTGCAAAAATATGACAACGTAAATTGCACTATGTAATTAGCACTAATTCTTGGTGACATAAGCAAACTTCATCAGAATCTGGAGATGAAAACTTGAAAGCTGTAAGTTTTACAACTAACTCAAGACCTGCAGCAGCTCAAGTAGTAGCAGTCAAAAGAGCTTTTGTTTTCATTTATGGGAGGGGGAAATTTATTCTTTTGATTTCAAGGTGCTGAAAGTAGAAAATTAGATTCCTTTTTCCTCAAAGCACTTCTGCCACTTCACTGTTTGACAGAAATCTACCGGACTCTACAAAATATTTAATTTGCTTTTTTGGACGACAGGCAGATGTGACTGTCAGTAGCAAGTTGCACAAATCCTAAACTACTGTAAATCTATAGAGCTCCATTTATTTTATTAGAATTAGATGTACAGAATAACTCATCCTAAACACTTTCTCAGCAGAGAGCCCAGAATACATTCTCTGCTGGAAGTGGTCCACGCCAAACACTGACCTCACTAAAAAGCATCAGGATCCCTATACTGTTCCTGAGGTTTAATGGAAGCAAGCAACCAGCATTTAACATGCTTCTCATATTTTTGTCGATTGTGCCCTTTAAATCAGTAAAAGTAAACTTAACCAACCCAAACTGAAATAAATAGTGAAATTATTTACATGAAAAGTGTTTCAGGCACAAATTTATGAATAAATGGAGGCTGTTTAAAAGAAAAAAAAAAGAGAAGCCTTCTGTTTTCTTCACTCCTGGCCACATGATATCAAGATATGATCAAGGTGCATTGTACCTGGCTGTCTCCGAGAAAATTACAGTAGCAACTTTAGGGTCCTACTTACAGCTGACATTTAACTTCATCAATCACATTTGTTTTCATCATAAATTACCAAAATCCCAAGACACTTTATGGTTCACCATACTTCACACATCCCTGCTAAAATGTCTTCGGTAATAGAATATACATAAGGAAGAAAAAAGTTTAATCTATATTGGTTTAAATGCATAGCCTGTTAAAACAAGCTTTCCCTCCAGCTGACATTGAACTTTGTAATCACTGCTCAGTGTTGTGTTTTGGAGACTGTCTCTGTGCTAATATTATGGAGATCATGTTTTCTACATCTTGACTACACGTCTGCTTCTCTCTGACTAAACAGAAATATCACAGCTTTTTAACAGGCACATCTCTCACCTCCCTTCCTTCACATTTCTTATTCAGTTATACTAGCCCTCAGTTTTGTGGAGGCAAACCACCATTTGACTTTTAAGAGCAAAACCTCAAGGATAAGGACAAAAGCACAAGGTGAAACATTCATGTACATCCTGGGTTTGACAGACATGCTCTGCAACTGCACACTAGTGCAGAGTCAGGATGTGAGCTTTGAGTGAAGCAGGAGTTCAGGGAAATCTTCCCATCTCTAAAGCTCTTGGGTATCACTTTCCTTCCACCCTGAGCACAAACACCTGAAAGAGCGGCTTATAGAATAACCCTGTGGATAAAGCACTTGCCAAAGAAGGCAGAGACCAGGGTTTTAAACCCACACCTTACTCCCAGGAGACTGTTCTGCCTGCCAGGCTGTTGAAGCGTCTTCAAGCGGGGCCATACCTCCTCCTGAAAGTGTTCTGCTGTGCAGCCAAACACACTGGAGGTGGCAAGACAACAAAGCATGTTATAGTCTAGTGTCCAGGGCACACACTGGAGTGGGACAGAAGAGAGTGAATCATGAATGTAAATTAAAACATTTGGCCACAATTACAGAGATTTGACTCCTGCAAATAAAGGACCTGAATCCCGATGCAGAGTTTATTACAGATCACATAACAAGTCTGCTTAAATTCACTACACATGCAACTATGCCTAGACTCAAAAAAGTAAACATTTTGAAAATTAGTATACCTTTTTCTCTTTAAAGGGTCTTAGATGTCTCTGTGATTGAAGGTATATTATGAGTGCATAATTCAAGATGAAAGACAGAAGGATAACACTGGGTTGCAAATTATTGAATAGGTTGTGAAGGATGCTCTTGGAACATCCAAATATATCAACAAATGTATTAGCTCATGTATAATCCCCGTTAGAAGCCATCATCCCTGTGCTACAGGGCAGCACTGTTAGTCAAGCAGGCAAAAGGTTACCAATAAGAATGATCCTAGTACAATATTCAGATTTAATATTGCAAAATTAACATTCTTAAAGGCTAAGCAAGAGAAACTGATTACAGTAAATGGCTTTCCCTCTTGCACATCTGTAGAGAGAATGAAGAGAACTCACACCAGAAGAGGGAAGAGGTGATTTGCAGAAGAGACCACTCGCTGGATGGAAAGAAGAGCAGAAATACGTGTGAACTATTTTCTGCAATGGCACAGTTTTTTTCTCGATTTAAAGCTACCTTTGCGTCAAGCTGGGAAGAAAATGTCCACAAGGTATCTATACATTAGCATTTTATTCTCCTCATGACCTTTCAGAGCTGAGCCCATCTACCCAACTAAGCAATTTCCCCTCTCCCCTCGCATTCCCCAAGAGGCAGCTGTTGGGATAATCACCTCCTTCAAGATCCTGGAGACTCAGAAAACACAAATAATGCACTAGGCCAGCAGTTCAGCACTTTCCTTCAATTACCAACATACGTAAGTCAGGAGAAGCAAACAATAAAATACCCACTTTAAGGTAGACTTTAAGAGGCAGAAAAAACAAGACCACACATACACCCTCCTCCTCCCCACCACATAAAAGTACAAATTTGTTCTCCCCCCACCTTCCTCAAAACATCACCTAGCAAGGAAAACTTTTTAAAAGGAACAAAACATATATACCTCCTTAGACTCTCCTGTATCAGAAGGGAAATTTATCATTCTGTGTGCCTCAGCAATATTTTCTGCTTCAGCCTATATGCTTTCAAATTTCCTTCCAAACATAAAAGCAAAGCATCGATGAAAAGAAAATTGATGTCTCAACAAGCAAGAGCTCTTGCAGTGATTACAACCAAACAGCAATTGGCATGAACAGAGCCAACATTTAATACCATTTTAGGGTATAATTAAAAAGGAGAGCTGCTCAGAAAGGGCTCTTTACTATAAAATATGGCAGGTACACACTACAAATACTTCAGCAGCTTCTTCCCATGCAGTGGAAGCCTACAAATCTTCAGATGAAAATGTATGGTGGGTCTGCAGAAGCCCTTTACAATAACACTTAGGGCCCTTTCAGCACATAATAGACTTTGGCACCCTGCTCTCCCTGTCATTAAGGGTGGCACCAAGAAGATTTAGAGATGGAGTTTGCCTCCTCCCTGTCTCACAGAGTGAGTGGTATAAAAGGTTGGGGTACTTCCACTCCATGTCTGGTCACAGTCTCACTTAGGGGGATTTGATAGGAGGACAAATAAAAACAGATTTGTTGTTAGATGCCCTGTCTCCTATTGTAGAGATTGAGTAATACTGCAGTTTAAAAGCAGTTGTGAAGCGGAGGGGAAAACCAGAGTAGTTCAGCAGCAGGGCATGTTAACTGCATAGGTATGAGCTATTTCACTGAATGAAATAGGAACTTCATTGCCAGGAATTTACCAATGTGAAGCAGGGAGGTACTCAATTGTCTGGGGTTTGGTATGGTTCTTTAATTACACAAGAGTCAGCTGCAGCTAGAATTGGATCAGATTTTCTCTGCAAAGCCTAGGATCTAAGTATAATCTCAATGCATGTGAGTACCTGACTGTGCAACTAGTAAAAACACAGGCATCACAGCCAACTGTCAAGAGCAAAGGTGCGTAATAACGCATTGGATAGGAGACTCAGTAAGATGTGCCCACACATCTGACAGCTGCGTCTTAACGCTGAACTGACAACCCCCTCAGGCACATCGAGTGCTTTTTTCTTCTTTCAGGACAAACATATTAATTTCAAGGTGTGGAAGCCAGGAATGGAGCATAGAAGCTCCCTTTATACAACATATCAAGGTCTTCCAGTTTTGGCCAGCTCTCACAGCCGCCACACAGGTGGCACCCAGAAGACTTAGAATTGTCTCCATCTTCCACAGGGACTGCAGAAAAATCTCTAGTTAATTAGTGGCTTTGGTCTCTCAAAACCATTTGCTGAAATTGGCCTGCAAGTGACAAAAATTTTCCAACTCATCTCTAATCCTTCAAATACAATTAATATGGCTTTTTATGCTAGAAGCCCCAGGAAAAGCTTAACACCAGCACCTGTGGTGTTAAGTGAGGCACAAAGCAGGACAGTTGCATCACGGAATTACTGGAGGATAACTGTAAGGTGGAGTTTCAACACCTAAGAGAAAACTAACTTTACATGGAACAGCAAATTAAAATGCCACTTATTAAAACCCTAGATCTCTTTCAGCTAGGGATTGTTCTGCACGATTAAATAGTGTTTTTTTAAATGAAATTATTTCGTCTGATGTGCAGTCACATGCTTTCTGACCAGTTTCACTGAAGACCTATGGGAAAAGATGCTTTTAAAATCCCTCTCCACTCTATTCAGGCTAGGTAACTCTCCTCTCAAGGAACTGACAGCTTTAGTGACCTCTCAATTTAGAAACATGTCACAAATCTTTTTTCTGGAAAGCTCAGAAAAAAGTCTGTATACAACCTGCAGGAGCAGAGATGGCAAACTCTCCTACTTCTTTTACTCCCAATCAGATGTTTGAGAGCCATACAAATGCAGCCATCCTTGCACAACAGTGCAATCCCACCAAACTCTTGACGGTTCCAAAACTCAGGAATGCCCTCCTCACAAAGCACATACAGTGGAACCCCAGTTTATTCATTTTACTTACTAGCCAGCATTTTGGGTAATCAGACAAAACTGGGTCAAGGGAGTATTCTAAAAGTAAATACAGTTCTTGTTGGAAAAACAGCGACACGTGACTCAATATTTTACTGATTTAGAGAATGCCAAAACCTGTAGGCTGTAAACAAGATAGGCACTATCATCTGACAGCCTGATGCACACATCAATTGAAAGAACATGAGAAAAATATCTAAAAGAAACAGCTAAATATAGAAACAAATGCTTCAATAATCTGAGCTAAAGAATAAAGCCAGTTGTTTCAAAGTACTGTGCCTAAAAATTTATTTAGCCAGAAGAGGGAGACAAATACATAGGTGGACAGTGCATCACACTACACTTATCTTTCACTTGGAGAAAGTCTTATGGAAAGCATGGATGTGGTCAAGAGGCACAACTTGAACTCTGATCTCATAAATTAATTTCCCATTCATTAAACTTAAAGTATTCCTGGATCTACTGAAATTCAAATCCAAGACAGGATAAATGCATTGATACTTGCAATAACAACATGACATTTCTTTGCATATGCCAATTCCAGCACAGTAAGAAAAAAATCAAGACCAGTAAGGAAACTGAATTTTCATTTTAAGCATATTTTCTCGAAGAAAGAAAGATCTTGTTGCAATGATGAAACAGTTTGACCATAAAAATCAAACTTTTCTGAAACACCAGGGTTAAACAGAGTTCACAGCATTCTCAAGATACACTTTTATGACATCTATAAGCCTTTCATATGTTATAAATAAATGGCAGATACGGCACATTCTAATTATACCACCCATGTCTATATCATTTAAGTAATAGCTCTAAAGGGTGGATTAAAATGATAAAAATCTAAGGAATGGCTGCAAATAATTGTGTGAGGTGCTACACCTCCCAGATTTACAACCTACTGTACAATATCACCCTCTGCTGGGTGTCAGTGAGGAGAATTTGCAAGGCAGTATCTTAAGAGATTCCCACAATGCACCAGGGGCAGAAGAAAACTGGTGGTGCCTTATTTGGTTGAATCCCATCATCTGATGCACAATTTAAAGCATTTAGTTTGTTAAGATTTCATTACAACTCAGCATAAACTGATCGACTGACTTGATGGGCCAAAATGGCAAAAGTACATTCAACACGTGCTAAATGAAATAATCCAGGCACCTGGTCTTACAAAGCTCTGGTGCCCCCTCACCTGCTACATCTGACCTTGAAAGTTCAGAGAACCCTATACAGCCAGGATTAGTCTTGAATTGACTTAAGGTGGAAAGAAGAGCTAAAATTATTGAAGCATTTGTTTCTATATTTAGCTCTTGGAAAAGAGCTATTTCACAAACCAGCTTAATCCTTACTTCATGTAATTCATGTAAACTGGCATTTGCAATATCAGGCTATCCAGTAGCAATGGTTTGAAGCTGTACATCTGGCATTCAGCCTGTAATATCACTGCAGCATTACAGCAAAACCCATAAGAAAGTCCAATAATGCAAAAGGGAGAGAATTGAAACTATTACCTTACCCATGTTTCACAGGTGGCTCAGTATTTACACCTAAATATTTCAGACATCACTCCATGGGTTAATTCACTTCACATTAAGAGGAACGCGTATTCATGCCATACAGTCCATGAAGTTAAGGAAGGGCAGGATGTAAATACTGTGCTGTTGGGATGAGCCTGAACCCAGCTATGGACAGTAGGAGGGGAGGAGGCAGCTGTCACCTGCCTAGTGCCTCACCTGACTGAAGCCATCCCTAAAGCAAGGCAGTCTCCCCCAGGCAATGCCATGTCTTTAGCTAGTTGCATGTGACTTCCTATGAGACAATTCAGCAGTCTAGAATAGCTACAAGGCAGCATGATTCACTCACAGTTCATTCTTCCCATGTTTGTGTGGGCTTTAACCACTGGGGAAATCACCTTTATACTAGCTCTCCAGCCCAAACATTTCCCTGGAGGCAGGCCTTGATTGGAGCTCTTATCTTCATCATTTGTTCATTTTATTTTAAAATTCTGCATTCTGACACAGGACCAATAATGCCAGAAGCTGCTATATTTAACTCATTTTAGAAAGAACCATCTCATTATATACTTCTCCAAACCCATACAGGCTGCAATTTTCCCCGACTCCAGTGCACGCTGGAGACAGCATGTGAATTTGTGCTACAGATTGCCAACATCTCCAGATCTCCAAACTCCTGTGGATTGAAGGTACGCTGCACTGTCGAACCAGATGCTGTAATATCCCCAAAATCTTAGATGCCGAGACAATTAATGCAACTGAACTTATTTGTTGTTTCATGCTGAAATTATTTTCATTTCATTAAAAGATTGATTTATGTGGACTATATGCCATAATATCACTTAGAAAAGCATGAAATTATGAATGTCACTAGGAACACATATTTTCTATCCAAGTCTAGATTTCAAATTCTCTTAAGTTCAGGCAATCAAGACTATTTGTGGACTGCTTTTCAATCTACTGTGAGAGGGAGACATTCAAGAAGATCAAACATTTTATGAATTTGCTTTCAAATTACGACTTTATTTATTGATTCAGATTAAATGAGTAAAAATCAATCTTAAATTGAAATTAAAACTAATATGTCAGTTTGCATCATATGACTTTAAAAATGCATCTATTAAAAACAAACAAACCAAACAAACAACAAAACCAAACACTTGCAAACACATGTACGAATTGATCCAAAGTGTGAGAAAACACACTTGCTCTCTGTAAACTTCTTGCAGGCAGTCAGATAGGACAGAAAACTAACAATTCTTTCCCCAAAGAAAGATGATGTACAAGCACAATTTTAAACTAATTCTTTATTTAAGCTTATTCTCAATAAGTTTGCTTGGAGAGAAGTGATTCTTTATTACTGCCATATGGATCACGGTCTAAGAAACTCTGCCCAGCAACAGACCAAAAACAAAATAACCATCACTCTTACATGACTCCTAATTGTCCAAGAAACCTCACTGATGCCAGAGGGATGGCTCACATGCACAAGGGTGGCAGAATCAGGACCACACAATCTTCCAGATGAGCAAAATTTATCCCCAGTCTAGAGATTTTCTTTCTAGGCTGCAAAGGAATCAATAACTTCTGTACTGTGAACTGTGGAGTAAAACCCTGCATCACCAAAGTCTTGTAAGTGAACCCAATTTGCCTGTGTTTGAATTCCCAGTAAACAGTATAACCCATCTCTGCCTAGAAGAAACGAAGCCAACAGCAGCACCAATCTCAATTTTATTCAAAACCACAAGTCATGCCTTGAGGATATAAATTTATCCCCTCCCTTTCCCATCAACACACACGTTTTGCCACTCGCCTTGGGAAGCATGTTATTAAAAAAAATTCATTTCCCCTTGGATATGTTTTTATATTGTATACTAAATTATGCATTTAAAATCAAATAAAAAGAATTTACTGCCTTAAGATTACTGCACACATCAGAAAGCTCTCTGTTTCTAAATTTTGGAAGAATTTTCCACCTTCCCACCCAAGCCAAGCAAACATCCAGTGTTGTTACAGCTGAAGCAGTGGGGGAAAAAAAAATACAAAAATACTTTTCACATTAGAAAGCTGTGGTTCAAGCAGTAAGGAGGAAAAGAGCACATCTCAGACGAGGTACTGCTCAATGCCTCCAAGAATGAAAGGGAACTTGAATTTTGAGGACATATCTGAAAAGTTCACAGTTTAGGTCAGTCTCAGACAATAATCCTCTGATCCTCTCCTAAACAATGTGAAACTTAGAGTCTGATTAATTGTCAGCCTAATGCAGAAGTTTATCTTGCAGGATTTCACTCCTTTCAGTCATGGTTCTTGTTGGCAGGAAACAAAGTTAAACAATACACAGAAATGGTTCAGGCATGGAAAATGTTATTCTAGGGTTTTGTTTTGAGGAGGGCAGAGGATGAGGTTGAGAGGTGACATTTTTCTTTCTGGTATTAACACAGACTGAAACCTACACACAACAGCAAACATTTGCAAAATCTGAAAATATAAGCACCCCAGTTCTTATTTTGAGATTTAAATAAAAGTGTGATGATTTGCTGAGATGACTTCTTGTCCCATCCCCTTTATTTGGAGCAACAATTGCTCAAATCCAAAAATCAGGAGACTTAGATGCTTAGGTGTAACTTTATGACATTAACTGCAGGTTCATATTTGAATGAGTTTAACTTGAGTTTGTGTAAGGAGCAGCTGCAATCTGTGTGACTCTCTGACTAACACAAGGTTTGTTCTTTAACTTACACAGAAGAAATTGATAAACTAAGGTAAATAGGACAATAAGCAGGCAAAGGTGAACTTAATTAACTATAAACCATATTTTTTTTCCCATGAACTATAGTTAAATGAGAAACCTTAGCTGGATAGGGACAGAGACCCACTATGCAAACACTGCTGAAATTCTCCTGTGGAACTCAAACAACTCCAGACCTGCTGCCCTGCTATTTGTGATGCCCTCAAGCTTGTCAGGGAACGGTAGCTGCAACTGAAGTTATGAATGAGAATCGCAATGAAATGGGAGACAGATGTTCAGAAGCATTCTTGGCCAGAGGAGGCAAAAGACCAAGTCAGAGCAGAGAAGACAGTATACTAAAGAAAGGACAGAGGTTTAGGACACAGACATACATACATGTAGATAATGGTGCCTGGCAGAATAGTTGTGAAGAAGAGAAAATATAAGGAGGGTAAAAGAAAAAGTAAAGGAACCAGCATAATATAGACCCAAAGATGGTCTAGGAACTGAGAGATGAACATGGGTCAGGTCAAGAAGCAGATAAAAAAAACTGCCAGAGAAAAGAAGGAAGTTTGACAACAGTTACATATGGTGCCCCAAAACAGAGACACTTCTACATGAGAAAGCTAAGGACAGAGTACAGCAAACACCCCAGCTCAATCCATAAATTAAAAACAAAACAAAAATTGGTTATTTGTTTTTAACAAGCAGAGGAGTATTACAGAAAAGAGAGTACTGAATACAGTATCATTCCATTTTTCCTCTATATGCAGAAATAGTGCCTCTCTTCCCTTCCACAAGCTTTACAAGCAGACAGATTCAGGAGGCAGGGAAGATGACATTTGGAACAGTAGGAATCCAGTGGCAGTCTACAGCATGTTTATTGGAAAGCTTTGATCATACCTGAATCAACAGGGAAAGGTTTACCCAAGACCTTCACATAACTCCACCGCTTCCTCACCCTTACACTTCAACCACACAGAACATGTGTTGGATACTGTCACTGAAATGGGTTTAACATTCCTACAGTCTTCCTCAGCTTTAAACTCCAGGCCTCTGGGCTGTGTGTAAAGAATACCACCATAATTTAACTCAGCTCATAGACACTGAAACAGGTCAAACATTTGTCAAGTCCCTTTAAATGTCTTTTAAAATATTTCCAGAACCACTAAATAAGCCCCCAGAGAAGCATGAACAAATAGCCAGACCCTGCTAAAGAGAAGTGGAAGGATTGCTCTCTCCCAAAAGGGGGTAGTCAGGACATGTGTTGAACATTTTAGTTTTTTCCTTTCCTAAGGTCGTTGTTGACACGGTCCCATGGTCTCGCTTACGCTTTCAACTGAAAAACTCGAGTTTGGATAGCATCATAAGTCATCATTGGATCTTTCTATCCTTGAGTTAGATGAGTAATTAACATGGCTCCTGGGACAGTGACTGGACTCCTCGGCACTGTGTGTTTGGTTCAACTGGAAGTCTCCCGTAGCCTGTAACAAGGAAAGTGGTTCCCTTACCAAGCTTGATGTAGTGTGGCTACCAGATACAAGGAAGGCAGCAGGTCTGTGCCATTGGTGGTGGTGAATGGGAAGACCACCAGTTCACCAGACTGCACAGGTCTTTTCTAAGAAAAAATTGACTTTGCCATGGCTCCAGATTTGGTGTTCTGGATACAACAAGTATGTGACGGATGGAGGGGAAAGGGAGTATGTCTATGACAGTGGGGCTGTACCATGACAGCAGAAGTATCAAAACAAACAAAGCTGATCAAGAAGAGCGTGTCTTTTCCCGAGTCCCACTTGTGCTGAGAACAACAAATTTAGCATTTCTACCTCAGATGAACTGCCGCCTTCTATGAAGACAGCAGTTGTTCTGTACCCGAGATAAAAACTGTGTGCGCTCCCCTCCTGTCAGTGAATTTAGTGATAGTAAGAATTGCCACATCAATGTAGCAGATGTAAGCTTTCTGCTCTGGCAGAAAAACTTTGCACAATCTTCCATCTGCACCTGGTGAATGGATTAATTCTTTCCCTTCCCCAGCATTCAGTCACATTATGGGACTGCACATTAAAAACAGAAAGCACAGAAATAACAGCGGAGTTTGGACTCCAGATCTCCAAGGAGTTGATCTGAGCAAACAAATTCCTTCCAGGCAGGCCATGGTATAGGTGCCTCCAAGTCACATATCAATGACCCTGCTTCCTATGTTAATCTTGTAAAAAACTGGCTCTGCTATACCAAACAGCTTTGCTAGAAATGAGGACCTAGTTGATGCAACCCGCAAATTTCAAATGAACTCACAGACCTCATTCAATGAAGCCCATTTTCTTACCCAGTCCCTCCCACTGAAGTAAATGGAAGTCCTGTGATCATCTTCAGCAGGACCAGGATTTGACACTAGCTGAGAGACATAGCCCCTTAGTTAGTGGATTTTTATGTAAAACCTGATGCTGAGCACGCAAATAAAATATCAAACTGCTCAAATATTTGTGAGTGTTTGTGACAACATGTCAGCTTGTCTTCTAGAGATTCTGTCAAGCAAAAATTGCTGCTGCATTGTAGATGGATGAAAAATCTAGTCTTGCGCCAGCAGGCAATCACCAAAAACCGAGTACTTCTAAAGGAAACAAAGAACCATCAAAAAAACGTCCCTAGTACATTCATAGTCAATAAAATAATTTAAAATGTGCTGTAAATTCACATCTTGTAAACTCCTTGTGCATTCATACAAGAAATCAAGATCTAGCCTTTGGTGGCTAGCTGCATCCCACAATCAATCCTGGAGCAAAGAAAGACAGTAGAGTGAGGACTATATTGAACATATTCTGCTGCTTGTTGAGCTGTCAAATACAGTTCCAACCAGCAAAATGTGTCTTGCATGACTTCTGCTCTGTGAAAGCACTTCTGTACATGGTGGGATATTATCTTTAGAGGTTGTCCAGTTTTGAACTGTGTGACAAAAACCACACCAGTGCTAATTCAAGAGAAGGAGCTGATTGTCAATAAGAAACAAACAACATTTCAAACTGTTTCATATATGCAACACAAATTAATACTTCTGTATTTGTTTCTGTCCTGGTTCTCTCAACTGCTCCCTAATGACATGTAGTTAAGTGTTATATTTTGATTTGCATGTTTCACATGAATCATTAATGCAACAATACAGAACATAATGTTGTTCCCACCAAAGCCACATTATGTTCCTGAAGATAGAGTGTGTCCACATAATGCTTATACAAGGAAAAAATCACACAACAAAAGGATGGGCATGTGCACACGCTTGCTTGACTTTCAGAAGCTGCTGTGGGCAAAGGCGCCTCTTGCTTGTTTGCATTTACCTATTTTCATTTCAGTTTTGTTTGTTGAGGGGTTTTTTTGTTGTGTTTTGGGGTTTTTTTGTTTGTTTGGGGTTTTTTTGTTTTGTTTTGCAACAGCTTGTCTACAATTACATTTGTTTTGAATTTTTTTAAAAGAGTTGTAGAATATTAAATGGACTGGCTTAAAGTAAGTGGAGCTAGTAAGTGTTACATGATCTCTACAAGATCATTGCCATGTGGATCACAGACTGTAGGTTTTTGTCTCAAAAGATGTTGACACATGCTGGCAAAACTGAGCTAACACTTCACAACATATCCCCAAGCACCAGCTGGTCCTAGCTTTTAAGACAGACCTGCACATATTTCCTACGTATCTCATTTCCCAAACTCATTGCTAATGCTACAAATAAGATGACTCCACCAGCCAGGAAGGCCAACCAACTGGTCAAGAAGATAATTTACAGTTAATGTAAACCTACTCAGCAGGATTACCAGCACATTTATACACTTACAAGCATTCATGAGTGGCATATGAAGCTAATGGACATTAAAAGGAAGGCTGCTTGATGAATGATGGTAATTAATGATTAAAGCATTACACAACACATTTCCTTGAGAGTGCCATGTTAGTGTCACTAAGTGAAGATCCATCAATCTGCAGCTTAAGAGGTCTTGGGGTTGCAAATCACTATTAGAAAAATAAAGGTATTTCTATTCTTGCACTTTTACTCTTACAACCTCATGCAGGAATATTTATACAATAATGAGAACATCTCCAGTTTGATAAACATACATTAAATATGTTGGGGGGGGTCATGAATGCCCCCCCTTTTTCTGGAAACTTTAAGATTTCCTAGCTGTTAACAAATCCTGCCTTCCCCTGCACCTAAAAATGCTCTGTTACAAAGTACCTTACATCTGAAGGCATTGTTTGCATCAATAATTATTTTATTTTATTTTTACAACCAGGTAGGCTAGCTTACCAGGACAGACAGGGATCTTGTTTGCCCTACTGCTGCTCACAGTTGTATATTATGGTAGAATTAGTGAGAGAAAAAAATATAAATAAATAAACCAAACAAAATTAAAAGATTCCCAGATCACCAGTTTCTGTCAGGAAAGGGAACAATTTTCATGTTGTATAAATGTACATGCAGCACCCACAATCTTCCTTTCAAGGAAGGAAGGCATCAACAGAGCACACTGTAGTCTTATCATTGTTAAGCCAGTGAGAGGTATTAGTTATGAATACATCACTGCACTCTGTGAGTGTGACACGAATATCTGGACACTGAGGCAGTTGAGGATGACTCAACATATCCTCTGAGCACGTCTGAAGGACTGGACACAGCTCCAAGGAGGTGGCTGCTGATCTTACACTGCCCAAAGCCAGGATAAGCTATAGTCACGCATGGCTCCAGCTGCCGCTCAGCCAGACATCAGTTGCTCCAGTATAACATGCTGCTCCCAACCTAGCCTGTTACTGGCCCTGGAGAAGAGTCACCAGAAGGGAGCACATGCTCACATCTCCTCATGCCCCTTTAGCATCTGCTAAATACACAAAGTGATTGGTGCTTGAATTTACTGGTATCAATTGCCAAATGGAACAGCTAATACATAGGTATACGTCACAGCCTGCCAAAACTACTGTTGAGGATAGAATCCTTGAACAGAGGAACAGGATGGGCAAAGAGACACGGTAAACATCTTCAACTGCAGGATAAAAAAAGAGATAGAAACAGCTCTGTTAGACTCCTTGTTTGACGTAAATCTCTGGATGGTAACTAATGGCCTGCTTAAGGGAAAGGAGGAGTGGGGGTATTTTTGCTGTGTGTCTTTTGTTGTTTTATTTTGTTTGGTTGATTTTGTTTTTTCTTATGCAACTTCAGTCTTGTCCCAGCTGCAAGCCTTAACAGACCTACATCCTGTGATTTTCAAATCGCATCTATCCAACCTGTTTCTAGAAGGATTAGATAGCATGGTGCTGAAAAGGCAAGCACACGCAAGATGCAGGTCAGCATTAGAGCTTCCTAATGCACTAAAGATGTGAGCTGGTCTCACAGGAATTCATTCTTAGCCTGAGAAATTGATTTTCCCAGGCTCCTGCACTAACTGGACAGACTTACTACTTTAACTTAGTATCTACTGGAATGATGCTGACTCTGCTAATCTGAGTAAAGCTAGTTGTTATAGCAAGAGATGCAGGTACTGGAAGAGTTGCCTTGGCTTTGCAATCAAAGTTAGTCCTTGTATTAAATTTCTTTGTAAAATAATAAAAGTTAACTTAAAACTCACACAAATTCAGAGAACACCACTGTATGCAGCTGGAAAGGATAAAAGACACATATAAATTTCCCCAGCTATATGGTCAATCAGGTTCATTTCATCAGCCACCTATAACCTGAACATATTTTTCCATTCTCAGTACAAACACAGCACAACATTTTCAGAGCATGAGAAGCAGCCAGTTAGAAAAGAATGAGAAACTTGAAGTGATCACTTGATCCTCATAAATGCCTCTAAAGCTGATTTCAGAAGTGGGTCTTTGTCTTCCTAATCCCAGTAATTCCTTTAATTGAAACTGCAGAAGTTGTCTTTTTTTTTTTTTTTTTTGGAAATGCTAGTTCATCACTCTTAAAGTGACTGAAAAGGTTTTTCTCAGCCTGGAAAGTAGGTAGGGTTTGCACAGAGCACACTAGCCAAAGAAAGAGCAATGATCAAACAAAAACTTATATGAAATCACTGGACACTTCATTTTCACATGTTGAAAATGCTGTGAAGTCTACAAGGCAGAGGGATGGGGGGGAGCAGGGAGGGAGGGTGGAGTGCAGATTTCTCCTTGCACACTATTTTCCAGGGACTTTGACTGGAAAACTAGAGGTGATGAGTTGTTACAAAGAAGCGAAGAGGAATTATACCTAACAGTTGTGTTCTAATTACAAGAAAAGTAGAGGACAATTAGGAGTCACAGGTTCTGGGTTCTATTTTATGCTCAGCTAGTGACTGAATAAAACACTCGGTGCCTGATTCAACAAGATAAATCCATTAAGGGCCACTGAAGGATACACTTAATGTTAATGGGACTTCCACATAGATCTCCACATGGGATACTTAATCATTCTAGGGCCAGATTTAGTAATCCAAGGCACCATCATAAATATGATGGTTCACAAACACTGTATGGAGGTTAATAAATAAATAAATCCACCATTTCCAGATAAAACCTACTCAAGTTCAACAGTAGGAATCATTATTTCTGATTTCCAAAAGAAACCTAGCATGTTGTACTACACACTTTCCCAGCAAAGAACAGCACTTTATCCTGGAGCAGGAAGAGGAGAACAACAAAGGCAGCACTGTCTGTGTGCCAGGACACCAGCCAAAGGGCAACTGTGGGACTGAGATTTTTTTTTAAAAGATATTTGTAGTGGTATCTTTAAGAGATGGTTCTCTGAAAAGGAAAGGGTTCTCTAAAGTGTCTTTCCAATTATTTCTGCAGCCCAAAAATTGCTGGAAAGAGACCTGAAGGATGATAGTTGGCAGACTTCCACTTCTAAGAAGTCAGGCCACAATCCACCTGCTTTAGGATATTTGATCCTGAGCTAATTGCAGCCTGGTGCTTGTATAGGCCAACTGAAGATACTCAACAGGCTGTATTTGTTTTACATGAAGAAATTAATTCAGCCTTCAAAGACAGAGAAGTCAATGGGCGTACATGGTAATGAGTGTACCAATACCACTTCTGAAAAGACTTTAGAAAGAGAAGTCAGAAAAAGAACAAGCTAGTTTAAAATGAAAATACAGTTGTTTCCACCCACAAACAGAAGGAGAGGCAGATTACAGATGCTTAAGAAATTACGATACAAATTCCAATATATTACATTAAAAGAACCCAGATATCAGCTGTACACCTGAGGATGAAGCTCAGCTTTACAGGTTTCAGTATCACTACTCTAGATTTCAGCTGGTATAACTGAGACTGGAATCTGATCTGCGGCCATTAAACTGCACAAAGCAATACTTGGTGACTTTTTCGCAAGCAAAAATACGGAGCCAATAGAATGTTTTCCATGTACAAAAGTCCAGGCATTAAAGTGAGGATGAGAAAAAGGAAATGGGTAATGAGTACTCTAACAGAGATCAGAGGACTGTAACTCATAAGGCTCTTGTGAAAAGATCTTCCACTATTTAGCGCACAGGCTCTTTCACTGTGGTCTCTTCTTGCTCAGTTTTCCAGTAGCTAGAGTAGACATAGTTGGTCATGTTAGTTGGATGAATACAAGTGATTGTACCTTTCCAGCCTTTGAGGCACCAACATTCAAAGCAAATGGTACAATTCAAATTATTAACATTGCTTTTCTATTCCTATGCACTGTGATAAACATTTAAGTATGTAACAAAGTTATTATTGAAAGCAATTATTATTTTAGTTGGTGTACACACACATTAAACTAAAACTGTTCTCATCTCAGATCTACTGTATGAGACTACATGCAAACTCTGGCAGACACAGCACATCAAACATCCACTGGGTTTCCCTTACAACTTAATTTTGTTTGTTTGTTTTTTTAAAAGAAAAGTCACCAGTAGCTCAGAAAAGTAAGGTAAAAGGTCTGATACTTGAAAATAAGGTAATTTCTTGGACAGACAGTGTTACACATATAAAGCTAGTGGCATTTCGACTTGTCAAAACTGGCTTTATGCAACAAAAGACACAGTACATGGGCAAATTCAAGCAGACAGAGGCTCTTTTGTTTACATCTAGAGATCTGAAGTTAGCCACATAGTCATGCTCAGTAGATACTTAATTACTCTGCCAGCTACCATTGAAGATAATTTTGAGCTTCCCCCCGCCCCCAAAAAAAGATCTTTGTCTAATTTCACAGGAGCTGAAAACACACAATTTCTCTTAGTTTTGGATCACTTCATCTCCATATTCAGTATCTAAACAGAAACCTACTCACTTGTACTTGTGCATGATCTCCTCTGGTATGAGGAATCCAAAGCACCCAGAGAATTTGCTCATTAAATTGTCATCTAAAGAGGAAAGAGTCCATCTCCCACCACCAGCGCCCCAAGTCATCTAGGACTGGGGTCAGCATAAGAATTACCAATGGACAGAATACAAGCTGGATGACCAAAAGTTTCTATAATGAATTTACAGGCTTCTACAGCCTTTTCTTCTATCAAAGAAAATTTTATATGCTTCAGCTATTCAGTAGAATCTCCAACCCTAATGACGAAGCCACAAGAGAATACTTTCTCCTCTTTTGTCTTTCACCCAGAATAGACACATTCTTGCACTTTTGGTTGGTGAGATAATTAGATGAATACTTGAGACTTGAAAATAATTTGGTGACACTCCTTGAAGAGGAAGGAGTCAGGCACAAGAAAACTGTACTACCCAGTGAGTATTACTGGTAGTACACCTCAAACATGATTCTTTTATTCAAATACAAGTAGTTTAACTGACTCCTAATTGTAGTAAAAATTAAAGAATAACATCAACAGAAATAGTTTAGGTACTTTTTTTTAAAAACCAGAAAAAAAAA
The DNA here is from genome assembly GCA_013398125.1 of Aegotheles bennettii. Lineage (NCBI taxonomy): Eukaryota > Metazoa > Chordata > Aves > Caprimulgiformes > Aegothelidae > Aegotheles > Aegotheles bennettii. The sequence continues at coordinate 285,850 of VZRW01007751.1, read as the reverse complement.
CCCAAAATTAAGAAAAAGTAGAACAGTGATAATTATACACATTTCAAAAGGTATTATGTTAATGTCTACCTCATTAACTATCTCTGATTTTTTATAATATATTTTCAATACATCAACATTATTCCTTTCCTACAGAACAGGGAGGACTGTGAAGTGACAAGACTGTGATTTGAACATCCTGAATGAGTGAACTTGTACTGCATCAATAAGGTCGTGATATAGGTCACTAGCAACATCATTTTCACTAGGCTGGCAATAAGATCTCAGACTTGACATATGACTTCACTGTCACAAGATGTTAATTATCCCCACTGAGGTAATATGCAGGCAAACACATAGAAGTGCATGTTCTCCTTTGATTTATTAGAAACTGCATTAATTTACAAGAATAAACACAGAACTCATTAATTTCAAATAATGCAATTTAGCTACACTGAATTACACCTGTTCCGTAGCTCCACCACAGAACAGAAAGGCATCAAGTATAATAAAAAACCTAAAAAGATTAAAATACAGTGTCAGGCCAGGGACTATTGCCTTTTTTATTTGATGCAGGCATTGTCTATTAGAAGCAATTTTCTGAAGGCTATTGCTCTTGCATAATATGCTGTATGAACATGCAGAGGGTGGGGTCCCAACAGCCCAATTCTTTTAATTCACTGAAGTGGAAACAGTCAAGAACAAATGGAAAGCAGAGATCAATTGCTCCCACTGGCGATGTCACCAATTATGAATTTTGTGGAATTAAAACGAATTTACCATCTTGGCCATGTTATTATGGTTACATTGTGTAACATTATGAAAAGCACATTCATCTTATATATAAGATTAGCTGAAATAAATGTATGATTTTTCTCCTTTTGAAATACTGTACATGGTAATGATACTTGATCTGTTCTAGCAACATATCTCAGGCTCACTTTTTAACTAGTCACAAAGCAGCTGCCAGCAATATCGGGAAGCAAATGCAGCAAAAAAGGTAAAATTAATTTAGCTACATATCAGCAACATCTGGTACAATCTCCAACAGCCACTGAGGAATCTGACAGTGCCATTCTCCCACACTAGTCCAAGTGTGAATTGTCTTGCCTTCAGAGGGGTTGCTTGCAATATATAGTGATAGAAGAAGAGATATGAATTTGGTCTTCAAATTCAAAAGCAGGCTATGTTAACTCAGTGATCTAAGTATCAAGTAAATAGCATCACCTTACAAAGATTAAGTGTCCAAATGGGAAAAGCAAACATTTTGTTATTCTTTACCTAATGTTGTATAGTAACAACCAGACCATGAGTGACTGCAGCTGAGAGCCAGATACATGGCAATGTCCATTGTATAACAAGGGTTTACAGACTGGGGGTAAGGAGTAACCTTTTTAACCATTCCAAGGAAATTCAACAATACTTATTCACCACAGCTTCTAGACAGCTGTGAAGTAACTTTGTCTTTTGGGTATGTGGAAAGAAAAATGCTTCCTCTAGACAACTGACAGTCCAAATCTGCCAAGTTTGTATTTGGAAACAAAACAAAAAGAAAGTATGGGAGTGGAAGTAAGAAACCACATATGACTAATTTGCCAGCTAATATAGAAAAAAGTCTTACCTGCATCACTAGGTACTAGCAGGTGAACGATTGCTATGGCACACTGCAGGCAGTTTTAAGTCACAAGGGTCTCTCTCTCACACATTATGTTGATGCCAGGCACATACTAGGCTTATTAAGGAACAGCATTATATAGGGAATAGGAACTGGAAGAGACAAGAGGAGGAAATAAGAGCTCTACAAAGCTTTAGATTCTAACAGAAACTAAAACTCCTAATAGCTTGGGGAAGGAAGGCCATTTCAACAAATCAGAAGGAGGAAGCTTTTAGAGGGTGGAAAGCAAGGTTGCAGGAGGCAAAACATTGGAGAGGGAACCTACACGATCAGGACAACACACAATGACACTTTGCACAGTCTGGACCACAAAGGAAAGTGCATAGGCTTTGGTTAGAAAAATGGCTTTTGTTCAGTCTACTGAGACAGCACTGATCTGCAACACCTAATGGAAGCAACTGTATTATCTGCTGAAGTACCAGAATTCAGTAAATTATTTCAGATATATTAAATTCATTGATAGGCACCCAGCAGCATTGAAAATCTGCTTCCCATAATGGCATTTCATTCAAACAGGTAAAGTACAGATAGTAGTTTAAAAACAGTTACAGCTAGTATTTTAGCATAAATGACAGGTGAGCCACAAAAATGAATGTTTCCGCTTAGATCACATCTACCACAAGATCTGCATGTTTGGTTGGACTCTTTCACTCCACAGTTTAAGGACAGAAGTCTCCTGTGAGGGGTTTTTGCAAGACTGAGGGCTTCTCCTTTCAACGTTTATTCTTATTTATATTGCCCTAAGAACCAAGAATCAAACTCTATCAAGCTAAACACTTGCTGGGACAGCATTCTAGCCAAGAGCTGAAAATATTAATATAGCAATTACACAAGGATTGGAAAGAAAAAGGTGATGAAATATATGCCAAGAGACAAAATAACTCATTCAGGGCCCACATCAAAAGAACCACCAAGGAAACAATTGTACAGCTTACAGCCCACGTCTGTACTAGCTCTGTTTCTAAACTGAAGTCAGCTATATCTCTGAAGAAATACAGAACTGTGCAAAGAATTTATGGGAACTTTTCCTAATCTGGATCTACCAGCCATGTTGCTACTACTACTACTATTACTCCTAAAGAACCAAAAATAATTGTCTGTTGAGTATAAATATGAACTGCCCTCTTCTGGACAGAACTGGAACACTCATCTCATTAAACCAGTTTCACATCTATACAGTCCAGAAAACATTAACACTATTTTAAACACCTGGAAATTCTTTGGGGTTGGACACTGAATTCTCCAAATAACATCCAAAATTACAGGTCTTTCTATGCAAAACCCAGTGTCAGGGTTCGTGCTCTCTCTAATCTGATCCAAGACATTGTCAGGCAATAGCCATCTGTTCATAGTAATACACAATAATGGCTTTTAAGCTATAAACTTCGAGTTAGGTGATGGACTATCACAGATTCAAGACTTACTGAAGCTTGAAATATCAACAAACATTTCCCTCCAACCCCCAACACAAACCCCAACCAAGCATACCCATTTGCTGCCACTTCTAGCAAAAGGGGGGGACACAAAGTTTGGAAAAACCCTGCTACAGGATACCTAGCTCCCATTTTTTTTTCCCAAATAGCAGTATTATACAAAACAAATAATGAGACTACACAAAGGATATTCAGAAACATCCTGTAACAAGATCAAATGAAGCAAGCTGCTGAGTAAGTACCTCCCACAAGGTGCCAAGTGCCCCTGACTCCTGCTTGAAGTTATATCGCAGAATCCTTGACACATTCGGACGCGTGGAGGACACCCATTATTTTAGCCATTTGAAAGGAAGCCTGATTGATATAGGACACCCACAGGGGCAGTAGAAGGTGGCTGCAGTCTGCACAGTGACATAGGAAGGTCGGGGGAGGTAGAGGGACTACACTATGTCAGACTTAAAAAATAAATACCCTCTCCTGCTCCTAGAGCTTTGGAAATGACCTACATATAATTTCATCAAATATTTTCTGTGGTGATACGGGCCAACATAATAGTTGTGACTGCAGCCTTGAGTGGGACAGGGGTAGGGGGTAGATGCAAATGCACAACAGAGATGGCTTGCTTCTTTGAATATACGGTTCCCTGAGCTCACAAGCAGTCCAATATTGTGCTTGGGACCACAATGGCAGCTTTCTATTTGCTTCATTTTAAAAATATTAAGCAGCTTCCATCAATTAAGAAGCTTTTTAACACACAAATACCCTATTAGATGCTGTTAGTACCATATAGTTGACCAGATGTATGGAGTGAAAGAAGTATTGCATACCACTAGTTAGTAAACATACCTAAAGATATATTTTTCACTGTGGTTTAAGAGGGTGAGGACGGGTAAATTACAGAAACAATCCTATAATATACATTTTCTGCCTAGAAAACCTAGTTTCAGAGTCAGTATTTCTAGAAATGTAAGTACTGAAACTGCACTTTAGTTGTCAGTAAATTCATTATCACATTAACTAGGTCTAAATTATTAAACCTTAATGATGTAGGTTCTCAAAATGCATTGGGCTTTATTTTCCCACACAGAATCAATGTTAAACATTAGCAGTATAAATTAAGTAATACTTTACCATGGCATGCTGCTGCTTTGAATTGAGTTACCCTAGGAAGATGTATATTCATGGCTACAGGCTCTCTTTGGCCTCCTAGAGAGGATGATATAGTTTATTGTAACAAATGAGCAGTCAACCTGTAATGACTTAAATGATGTATACATTTTTGCCAGTGAAAATGTACCAGTGAGGACCTTTCTGCTTAAGGGAATGAGAAGGAAACGGGAGCGTGTACTATAAACATAATTTCCATGAAAGCCTGGGGGAGCATCTCCCTTTACACAGTTTAGAAGCATGGCGCATATCACAAAACATTTTAGGATAGTTAAATTAATAGAATATAGACTCAGGCAAATTTGAGAAGGATGATTTTTTTTAAATAGTATTTTCGCTTTAATCCTGTGCAGTTTTTTTTTGTGGCCTTCAATCTGAACTGGGCAAAAGACAAGCTAGGAGACTACAGTCATTATCTCGATGCAATTTATGACTCCTTAAAAGAGAAAAGTATTTATATTGCAAAGCCATCACAACTATTGTCACGTATTATTGCTGGGCTTCAATTTCTTCTGTTGCTATTTCTTTTACTCACCCGGAGGGCTTTAACATTGCAATGAGTAGTTTATCTGATAGCCTAAATGTTACAGCAGTCCACATTTTGGAGCAATTTGAATTAGAGAAAGTAGGGTAAAATACACATCTTATACTGCTTTTCCAGGGTGCCTAAAAATCAGACTGAATAGCCATAGATGGTAGCTTGTCAAAGTAATCAGCAACTATCACCGACACACACTAACAGATTGAGAAGAACAAATTAAAGGCTGTGATAATCCAGGCCATGTTGCTACAGATCCCTTGACTGAGCTGCCATGCCTAAAGACTATCTCACCTCATTCGGAAGTGCAAAATGAATGCTGATTCTGCCCAGATACAGAATCAGAGACTTCTGAACCAAAAAAAAGGTATGTGATAAACCCAGAGTTGAGAGACTGCACAGTCAGTGTGACAGAGAGCCACTTTCTCTTCCACTGTTTGAAATACTAAGAGGTAAAGGAAATATTTATTTTATCATGAATCACAAAAGACAAGTTGCCAGAGACATGACAAAAACCTAGACCTGACCCAGTAGGTAAAGAGAGGAGAAAGGAGGCACATGGAGATCCAGATGTCTCCTGCCTCTAACAATATCCAAGTGATCCAACTTTCACATTTTGGGAATAATTACACAATGACTTTTTTCAACAAAATCTTGCTAAGCGACATCTTTCAACACTGAAAAGGCAGCTTATCTTCTATGTCCCCATCAGGGTGAAGAACAGAACACAGGACCACCAATGCCAGTTGGACTAGTGTGGACGTAAAGAGAATCACACCACTACTTTACATAGTGGCATATAGTGCTCTTCTGCTGGAATTGCCTGTGGGATAGACCTTTATATATATAAGACTGCTATTCCTAACTGGACTCAAGCAGGTCAGTGAAGAAGATGCATCCCAGCCCTCCCGAGAGATCAAAACACTGTCAACATAATTCAGCAAGTTGGGCATTCACACAGTGATTTAGGTCAAAAAAACCACACACACAACAAGCAACCCTCAAACAACCTAAAACCCGGGAAGGCCTGGGAAGGCAAAAGGAAGATAAAACTGCATTTTCAGCTACTATCTAAAACATTCTTACCCCCTCTGCAAAAACTTCTATTTGCATTCACATATGCTGAAATTACTTACAGATAGCAAATATTTCACAAATGTGAATCAATGCTTTTAGTCATTTCACACCCAGTCACCCTTTTTCTATCCATTGTCAAACCTGCAAATGCAACTGCTATATAGAAGTAGGACTATGAGACTTGACCTTAGTTATCATCCATATTAGATAGTTGATAACACATTAAAAAAAAACCAAACAAGTGACCAATAGCCACCCAACAAAAATGTTACTGCATCACTGGTGAGTTTTGTTCTCTCATACTTCAGTTTTGTCAACATGCAAAACTTCAGATTCACCTTTATGTTTTTTAACGGGTTCATTTTGACTAGAGATTCATTTTTGCACATCTTATTAGTCTAAAGCTAAGCAGTTTCTAGAAAGCCAACAATGAAACAGACTAGTTTTAACAGTCCTGTCCTGCCTGCAGTAGAAGATCACACTTCATGGTATCCCCAGCTGGTTTCTAACAACTCAGATTTACAAGGCTCTTTCAAAAGCTTGATTAGGTAGGGATGCTGGAATATGAGAAGAGGGGCATTAAGTCTCAAAACTAAGGTATCCACAAACATCTCAGCATGATACCATACCAAACATTGCTGGTATACATCTTTCACAATACTGTTTATACCTGCACCCCCTACTATAGTATCTCCTACTACCATGTGATAGTTTCAGTTTCAGCTTGCTCCGAGTGCTTTCTCATTAATATATTATGAAAATCAGTTTGAGTTGAAGACTGCTTTCAATAACATTTGTCCTAAAGAAACTGGCTTAACAGAATTAGGAATCAACTACTTCTACACTAAAATTCTTATTTAAAAATAAAATAAAATTGTATGGTGCTTTAGGAGCCTTCTACTAACATCTAACATATGTTGTGCTAAAAACATACTGCTTGGGCTGTAGAAACTACCATAGTAGTAATTGTGGTCAGTAAGACGCAAAATAAAACTAAACCTGGATTTCCATTCAAATAGCATGCTTACAGCTGGAATTCTTTTTATTTATGAATTTCCTCTTGGGTTTCATTCCTGACACAGGGGATCTTTAGCTATGTTTAGCTCCTGTAACCCTATTGCAGCATTTTTATACAACAGCAATTCAGGTACACACTATAGCTTAAAGCACATTTCTTCCCCATGGGAATGAGTTTTCCACTCACGTAACTTTAAGTACATAGAGTGCTATTGCCAGGAAAGTAGTAATAAAGCCCTTCCTTGACTCATTTGGTACAACTTCTTGTTGGTTGAAACATAGCTCTCAAGTCTATCTGCTCCACTTGTTTAGTAAACCCAGAAAATGCAGCAAATTTCTTCCCTGGCTCCTTTTATCTGAATACTATTCAGAGGAACTCAGAAAGGGTCTGTTTCCAGTTTCTTATTCAAACTACTCCATCAGTGCCAACACCATAATCAGTAATAGCAGAATTAGGCTGTGCAACTCTTCAGTGTTTTTAGGTACCATGGCAACATAACAAGTGTGACCCTGTTTGAAGGAATCTATTTACACAACCTCTAATAAACAACAATTTTGTGTTTCCTGTAAGACAGAAATTAACCTAAAGAATGAAGGAGTTTACTGTACCTGTAAAGAACATCAAAGGCCCAAAAACTCCTTCATGGTGAGGCTGCATCTGGACAGAGGATGCACGTGTGTGCCCCTGAGAGGGACTAAACGTGCTCAATATTAGGCCACCAATTTCTAACATTACCATCATCCCCATTCCACCTATTCCAGAGAAATTAAATACTAAGTCCAAATTCAAACAATCTACTTGTAACTATATTCTTTACTTCTGCAATGGCCATCTCCCAGGGTCTCCAGCATAAAGCCAGGATCCTTTTATATACAAACAGGATCAGAAAGAGTGTATTGATACCAACAAGTGACCACTTTACAGAGTTAACACATACCTCAGGAAACACTACATTCAGAAAGAGGTACCCCAGAAACATCAGGGTAACCACAGTAAGAGGCTACAGTTGCTGCACACCAAGACCCTCGCCCATGCACATCCCAGGGAATGAGATGCTGACAAGGGGACAGTGAAATATCTGATACACTGGAAAACACAGGAGTTGTGTTTGGCTGGCTCAGCTCTTGCACTGCTTACAGCCTAGATGGATTCATTATATACACAGAAGCTGAACTGCCACAGAACAGACAGAAGCGAGAGCACTGTAACACCCAAGCATAGAAAAGGTCTCGGAGCAGCACATGGGGAGTTTCGGATAACTGAGCCTTCCTGACTGGGAAACATGAATAACATGATGAGCCAGGTAAACAGACAAATGAATGCAAACCCTCCAAACCTGTTTGTCATTGCATCATCACATTACAATGTATTTGTTTTCCCACTTTCAACTCTCCTAAACCAGACATTTACAGAAGTTATAGTATTAATCCAAACATTTAATCCTTATTTAAAATAAGAAAATTTAATGTTTGGTGCAACTCTGCCTGCCTGGTTCTTTTAACAAACATTTCATTATGTGGCTATAGGATAAGTTCCAGATCTTAACATAAGATGAAGAAAGTATAAACCTATTAACATACTCATAACTACTGGTTCCTACTCTGAAACCCACCATTACATGCAAGGTGTATTTTTTTTTTTTTAGGTTACTCTGAGCCAAGCAGAATCTCATTAGGGATTTCTTCAAAGACCAGCTCCTCTGAAAGCAAAATGAAATTATCCTGTATGTTCTGGCTACTTGCAGCAGCACCTTTACATTATATACGGTTCTTGATTGCTCTTAGTGTGGGAAGATTGCAGAGCACACTATTAAGGATTTTTACTTTTATGCAAAGTATGGGAATTTATTGCTGTTTTTATGCTAACACATTGGTGTTCCGAGTATTTACAACATATTGTTGCATTTGTTATTAATAGAACAGTGTACTGGGGAGGGAGTAAGAATCAATAAACCTCTGTCACATCTGCATTTATAGTATTTAAAAATAAGATAGAACATACATCGTCCACAGGGTTCACTTGGGGAAATGTGTTTCCTGAGCAATTTCATCATTTTACCTTGGGCAGCAGGGGGTGGGTGGGTAACCAGTATCCTTGGAATGTGATGGTGAAAATAAAAGCAACTGAGAAACAGTATTTTTTTATGGGTTGTAAAATACTAAGACTGGAAGCAAAGACCTCGAGTTCTGTCCCACATCATTTATATGCTATGTGATGTGCTATGGGCTAATTTTTAAGATCATTTAACTGCCTAAAGACAACACCTTGTAGGATTCCCAAAAGAACCTCACCCTCAACCACCTTGAACTTGTCTCTGCTTGTGAAATAAAAGTAGCTACACCACAGACTGAAACCACAAGCAGTTTGAGGAGCTCTGAGAGGCAACACATTTCAAGCAGGTCTAATATAAGATCTCAGCAGGTGCAGAACATGATTCCCAGGCAGCCTGTGTAGGGTGCATAGCTATGGAAGTGTTTAAGTGGAGAGAAGAATGTATGAACCCACTACTCTGACTAGCTCTGAATCTTCCCAATTTCCATGCCAAACTTCTCTTTTATTACCTGCAGGGATCTCCTGATATCTGTGCTCTGCCTATTCTGACATGGCCAGAATTGGCCTCTCGTGAGGTTTGTGTGTACCAGGAAATCCACACTATAAATAGGACAGAGAACACAGCCTGTGTGTCCTGCTGGGCTGCCAATCCTCATATTTCCTACCAAACTGCCACACATCCCTCCTGTACACAGCATTTATGCCCACGCTTTCTGCATTCTGGCAAGGCAGCAGCACCTCCTCCATGCTTTTTGCAGGTTTCCAACTCCGACTGGGAGATGGGCTCAACAAACTTGAGTGACACCTAAGTGCCAGAATTTGCCAAAGGATTGTTCATGAATTTGCACACCAACAGCCATCAGAGAGTACAAAGTATTTTTGCATATTCTACCCAAAAGCATTCTGATGGATGAAAGGTGAGTAGGTAGGGTAAAGAGCTGAGGAAAAGAAAAGGAAAAGATATATTGTATTCTGCCTCTACCCAAATAATAAAGTAGACAACTGCAATATCCCCACTGTTGTGTCTGGTTCCTGCTTTATCTTTACTTCTTACTCTGCACAAAAGCTAATTTCAAAATTTGACCTCTCATTTCTCTAATCCCTTGCAAAATATGCTTTCTAAAATGCCTAACCCCTGGTTCCCTCTCTCCACACATCCTGCAGCCCTCCAGCCTTCTTGGCTCTATTTCTAAAAGAGGTATATTAACATCTTTTATTTCAGATGCAGAGGTGATTTTAAACCTTGTGCACTTGCTGGAGTGAACCCGGCCTAAGGACTTCAGCTAGTCTTCAGGAACTAGTGATTCAAATCATAAAATTATTTACTGAGAATTAGCAAAAGGAGAAGAATATGATACCCAACTGGCTGTACAGGATCTAGTTTATATGGCTTTAGCTGCTAAGGTGTTGGTAGAAGTCAACAACAGCTCTGGACCTGAAAAGACCTGGGAAGATGGGTATATCACAGTAATCAGAGGACCAACAATTCAGTCCCTTTGATTAGACAAATTGTATCTGTGGGTGTGGTGACAAACAGAGTATGTGTTACAGTTGACTCCTTGAGCAACATTTCCCCTAGTGCCATTTTTTTCGGCACAGAGATGTATCACTTCCTGTGGGTGCCAGATTGGTTTCAAGCATTTGTAGATGGAAACGCTAAACTATGCAGATAAATTTCAAAAGATGAATGACCATCTGCACTCCAATATAATTTATATGCAATAATAGATGTTATTTATACACTCTGAAGGCTCTGCAAGCCAAAACATCACCATTTTGTCTATTTTCCGAATGTATAAATAAGGCATAGGATTGTAGAGAAATTATATTGGAGTGCAAAGGCTCATTTATCTTTTGAAATTTACTTGCATACCCTTTACACTAGGAAAAATAACACCATCTAGGATTTACGCAGAAATAAAATCAGTCAGATGAAAGGCTCTATAGAAAGTGTTATAGAGACAACACTCAAACTAAGTAAATTCAGCCTTTTTCAAATACATTAACCCTCACTATAAACTAAACACAGTTTAAACAACCATATGTAGAAAACATGATGCAAAGGCAGGTCAGGTTAGCCAAAAACTAACTGCTCTTGCAAGGAGGGCTAAATTTTGCTTTAGCTTACACCAAGGTAACAGCCATGAGTTTAAAGTTATTATGCTAACTTTGCACGGATCAAAGTGATGGCATCATTTGCTTTGAGGAAAGAAACACTTTCAAGCTTTAAGAATATCTAAAATCTCTAGCACCTGTAAACTGAAATCCCATTCTAAACTCCATAGCTTGTCTCCACTGTTGCATTAACTAACTGCTGTTCAGAAAGAACCTATGTAATATGATTGTTTGTTAACAGTAATTAAAAATTCACTCTTCTTAAGTCAACTGACTAGAATTTACATCCTTCAGTTACAGCATTTGGAAGAAAATATTTCAGACAATTTCCCAGTATTTTTTTATATCAACTTCAATTTTTCTTTAAAATAATAAATCCAATGGCAGAAGGTCAGATTTCCCTGTTCTCTTCATAACACCACTGCCCTGTTCCTTTTTACACAGCTTAAGCCTTTTAATGCATCAGCCACTATGGTTTCTGTTTCATGTCCAGGGCAGAACCATGGTTCTAATGACTCAGGTCATTAGTTGGTTCATACCAACTGAGAATCCACATCAAAACTTGTCCTACAGCTATTCCGGCTACTCCTTTCTAGCTGCTTCTTATGGATGTAACGCACACTGCTCATAAATTCATACTGAAACATCTTCTAAAGGCTTCACATCTCTCAGTTTTTCAGTATTAAAAAAAAAAGAACATTTAGTACATCCCATAGGAGAGTTCAGACTCTGAGAAAACTACTGAAATGCACATGTCAGAAAAACTAAAAGCCACAAAGGTTAAAGGAGACAGTTCGGTCCAGATACCAACAACTAAGCAAATAGTTATTCTCCTCAAACTGCCCCCTCTTCTAACACTTTTTAGCCTTTCATTTGTCACATATGAACTTAATTCCACCACTACCTTTAATGCAGAAACAGCACTGGGATTTCTTGCTTTCATAAACAAAGATTTGCTAAGCTATTTGAATCTGAAAAAATACACTAAATCCCACATGAAAATGGTATTTTTTAGATTATTTTTCTCTTTGAAAGATAAAAGAGGAGAAACCACTCTGGGTGAAAAAAGAACCAAATCAAAGAATACCAAAGTACTTCCTAAACAGGATCCTTGCTAATTCCATTAAACAGACATATTGAACTTCTGAACAAATCAAAAAATCTGAGAAGAATAAATCAAAAGAACTCAAAATTCCCTTATGTAGGCTGGAAAGTCCCTTTTCCAACAGAATCAGTTTTGAAGGAATCAAAACCAGAATCTTGGTTTGCTGTTTCTCCAGTCACAAATATAATCGCTGGTTATACTTTCTTCCACATGACACAATCCTTTAGATACCAGTGCTGGTCTGGTTAAATACAGCAAGGTATGCTAAAACTTCTGCTGCAAACTACACAAATAAATGATATTAAAGTACACTGTGGGATGAAAGCTTTATAGATCCAGCAATATTTTTCATGTGCTCAGATTTGCAGCACATACCTACTTAAGGCCTTCTGGCAACATCACATGCAGCCATAGTCAGTGAGTTCCCAATCCACTGCATCTTTCTTCTGCTGCAGATGCTATAACCTTTTATTCTCTACGCACATTCCTAGTACCAAACAGCAGAACCAAAGCTTAGTAAAGTGACAACAGAAAATAAAGCATTTCTTATAATCTAAACAGCCAGAAGCAAACATAACCATGATATATCTATACCTCTGGTTGGAAGGCAGTACATAAATACAGGAGTACCTCATTTTAACTCCTGAATTCAGCTTTGTATCCAGGTCTGGGCAAGCTGTCTTCTGAGGGTGATTTTTGTTTTCAACATTGAAAAAAAAATCTGCAAGTTCACAACTACTATTTTAGATGGTTTTTTTGCACTAGAAAATTAGATTAAAAATAGCACATCTGATGAAGCTTAAGTAGTGGCCTGTGTCACATGGTGCTTTTTTCCTTTCGGAGCCAGAGGTTCCTAAGCCAGCTGTTCCAGAAACTGCTCAGCGCACAACTTCAGCAAGCAAATGCACAGTCTCATGCATGCACAGCCACAAGCAATGCCCTCTGTCAGCTGACTGACCATAGGAAACCATACAAGTTTTGACTCCCAGAGAAGAAACTTGAAGATAGACATGAGGTGGACAGGAACTGTGATACCAAGCTTTTTAGAGACCGATAAAGCAAGACACCAAGCCAGAGTTACACAGGGTGTCAGTAACAGAGTAGAATCAGCTTAGTGTCTCCTGGAAAACATCTCAGTGCCACGAAGAAACGAGCTGCTAAGATGTCTCCTCTAGACTACTATGAGGCCATACCACACTATCAAGTTCTGCTAGGAATATTCAAGCACTAAAGCCTCATACAATTAATGAGTCATAAGGATAAAAAGAAAAAATAGATCACACAGGAAAATCAGCTCCATAGCTATCACCAGAGCAGATTTTAACTCTTAAATGTGTCAGCTTGAAAAACAGCTGCCCAATTTCCATTCACGAGTGCGTTTGCCCCAGTCAGCCAGAGGGTATGTAAGCCTCAGCAGACAGTAAGAAGATTCCAGCTGGTACAAATACATTTTTCAGCATTTCCTAGCTAGAGCCCATTCAAACATACCATGGAAAGAGTTTCTTTCTCCCTCCCTCCTTGAGCAAGCAAGCACTTCTTTAGGCTAGGTATTAAGCTAGGTCAAGCAATGATATTTAAAACTGTTTTTCTTGGTACTGTGCTGAGACAGATCAGGTGACCTCTTGAACATATCTTTCTAATACATGTCAAGACTGTAGCATGTTGTCCAACACTCCAAACCAGGAATCCATGGAATGGGACAACCAAGGCTCATGCAGCCACTCAGATGTCCAAACAAACTGGACAGACATCCCAGTTAAAGGACACCAGGCCAGATACATTTGGTTAGGAGCAGAGATGGAAGGAAGTTCTTTTTAGCAGGATGAACACATAGAACAGCTTTGGCACAGATATCTCATGAAAAGTGAGCACAGCAGAGGTGCAAAGGTAATGCTAACATTTACAAAGGCTGTTTTGTCTTAATTATTCTTTTTTAAGTTCAGGAAGGGGGTATTAGTTGGGGTGTTTTTTGTCTGTTTAGTCTTATGCACACCCATGAGAAAGATGATGGGAAATCTACATAGTTCCTCCTAGAAATACACACGATTGCCAGCCCTGACAGGAATTCTCTATAGTTTTGCAATAGCTATTAAAAGATTACTGCCTGCATTTCAGTTACAAAGCTGAAAGAAGCAGCAAGCAAGACTCCAACCCAGCAAACCCATCAGTTTTATTATTGTATCATCTAGGGATTTCTAGTGTGGGAACACTAGGAGCGTACAGTCAGTATCGACTATCCTCCTAAGTGTTACCATTTAGATAAGCACATACTTGAAAGATAATACATGTTGAATTAGATCAGTCACTTCTTGTCACTCTGCTTCAGTCGCCCACACATGCCTTTACATCTCGTTTCTAAGCCTGGGAAGAAGGCTTCCCTCTTAGCGTGGCGACACAGGTCTCCTCTCTGGAACAGAGTGTGCCCAGCAGAGCATCCACTGAGGCCACTGCACCACCACGTTCATAAGACAGGTATGCTTGTGGAAAACTAGATGTAAACTAATATAACAACAGGCTTGTTTTAGCAGCACAGGGACTAATTTGCTCTGGTTTGTAGGTAGTTTTCATATCTGATGCCAAGCTTAGTGCTGCCATGGTTAGATTACAAATGCTTTAGCTAGCTGCTTTGAAGCCAGTTAGTGCAAGTAGCTCTTCAGCAGCAGCTCTCAGACAGCCCTCCTACTCCAGCAGCCACCTCACACCCCCTTCGCTTTGACAACTACTTCACAGCAGAGAGGGGACATTGCCCAGGAGCTCCTGGGAGCACACTGAAGGAACATATTAATGAAACGACAGCTCAGATAGCCCAGAGGGTGAATAATGAAGATCCACTGACCCAGCTTCACCCAGGGAAGGTGCAGACAGAGTGGACAGAAGAGATGATGCTTCCAGCAGCCTGTGACACCACTGCTCGGACACATTCTGGCAATCCTGGATTCTTACCAGGCCTGCTCCCCACACACTCTGCCCTTTCCCAGGGCAGACCCTCCCCATCGCAGTCTGCCATCCACCAATGCACTGGACTGCCAAACCCCACTACCCTTTTCTCCCTTCCCAAACCCAACCCACTCCACAGCCCTCCCTTTGAAGATGCTTTCATTTGATTATAAACTCTTTCAAGCAAAGATGATCTTTTATTATGTGTTGGTACAGTGCCCAGAAAAATGGGGTTCTGATCTCAAGGCACTACCGTAATATCAATAATAATAATTCACTACTACTAGCCTTCAGTAACTCCAGGAGTTTCACTGGGAGATGGTGAGTCATGCTAACATGCCTTTCTACAGCACAAAAATAAATCATTTTTGCACATTCCAGTATTTTGGGGAGAAGGAGGAAAGAAATGCAAAATGAATCTAAACCACATTTGATTCTTTAAATTTCTAATAAATCCAAGTGATTTACCAGAACATAAAATTCTCACATGCAGAGTCAAGGACAATATTCTATTCATGTGCAAAAGTCATTTATTCATTTATAATTAGATAAAATGAACTGCAATTTTTTAAGAAAAAAATTTGCATGTGGCAACAGTAATGTATTACAGAAGGGTGGCACTTTGTTACATCCATTTGTTAGTCAGGACACTGGAGCTGCAATTTAATAGACAAGAAATAAGTACAGTAGAGGAAGGGAAAAAATTAAATTCCGCGTGATCAGCAAGGTTTCGAACAATCGCTAGCCAACTGAAGTGGGTGCCATATCTATAAGTCATTTTGTTTTATAGGCCATTAGGATCTCCTGAGAGAGGCTGCATGGAGACCGCTGCTTTTTGTTGAAATTAAAATGTCAGAGAAAAAGAAATAGAACAAAACAGGGAATCTGCAATTAATTACAAGGCCATAAAAATTCAATAATCAGGAGGCAGTGCTGCTGTAGGCACAGCGGTATCTGATTCAGGCTAACAGGAATGGAATACATTAATCTTTTCAAATTAGTTTTTTAATCTGACGGGGATATATAGTGACGTGTTCTTTTACTGTTTGAGCAGAGCTGCTGTCTAATATATAATGCTGAGTGTCTGGAACTAGGACATCTATAGCCATTTTGTGACTACAACATTTTCACGGCATTTATTCAACCCTATCTGTACACCTGTCCTACAGTAATCAAGCAGAACATGTTCGAAGTTCACATTCTAGATTCTGCTTATGAAAAAGAATTAAAATGCTGGGATTAAGACAAAATAGCTGGTCCCCAAACAACCCTGGCACAAGGTTGCTTAAAATGTCTGTCTGCTCTTCAGGATATATCACTAGGCTTTGAAACTGGCTTCCCATTCCTCGTCTACATAAGGTTTTCCTTTTTTTTTTTTTTCCCCCAAGGTGACCTGCAAAAAGACTGTCTTCATGCTTCCACATTTTGCATGCTTAGGAATGAAACCCTGAGAGTTTTGTAGATCTGGGCAATTACTTACTTTTGCCTTTAAATATCAATAACATCCCTCAGACCTATTCTTCCCCAGGTGAATGTTTCACCACTCTTCCTAGTGGCCCTTTTAAGGAGCTCAAATGCACTCTACAGATTCTTACATGTTACTTGGACACTCAGGGATGGATGAATGTTTACTGGACACCAATTATCTAAAGCATGTGTTCAGTCTCAGAGTTACAGGGCTGTACAAAGATTATTTGACACTGTTCCTTTTTCAAAAAAATCTTTTCCTCTCTGTGGCTAGGCTTTACCCTCTAATTCCATTGAAATTATATTCATTATGTTTCCACTTACGACTAGATGTGGCCAGCAGAGAGGCTTTCCTATTGAATGAAAAAAACAGTAGCCTGTTCCCTCTTTCTCTGACTGCCCAAATCTCTTTCTTTTTAAAATTACATAAACAAAACCCAAAACCCTGAAAGACTACTTCTACATCTTTTATGTGATACATGGAAAAAAGGCATGCAAACCCCTTTTTCTGACTTGATAGATCACATTGCATGTTTTATAAGAGTCTTTCCTACATAGACTCACTCTAACTTCGCACTATTGAAAACAGCAATATGATTATCTAAACCTACTGGCTTAAAACTTTTCTGTATGTGGGTAAAATCACCATTCTCTTTGTCCTGGGTGCACTGGGCACACTCATTTTGCCCTGTTCGAGGCTTCAATCTTGTAAGCACACCCCCCAAGAAAAAAGCCTCCCTAGGTGAACATTAAACCTCTAAAGTTCTGGTTTGAATTAAGACTTTACACTTTTGCTAATTCCATTTTTAGTTTACAACTATTATTTTCTCAATCAAGTTCCACTGTACTCACTTTAAAAGCTGTTTTTCAATTCTTTACAGAGCCTGCTTGTAGAGTAACATCATTTATGCATTCATTGCTTTTCCTTGCAAGGCAGAATGGATGTATCCTTTTCATGGATCCTTCAAAAGGATAAATAACATGTTGTTGTGGGGTAGATGAAAGAAAGGAAGAGAGTGAGAGAACAAGTAAGCAACACCTAATACTTCGAGACAGGCTTTGCATGTTAAAAGGAATAGTAGCTCCATTTAGGATACATATTCCGAGCATTGGAAAGCATAGGAAAAAGCTTCCTGCAATAGGCATTCATCATTTTCTATACATCGCTTTTCTTTTAAATCACAAATGACAGCACAACTCTATCTTATATGGTTAGTTTACCTATCACCCCTTTCCTATAAGTGCATCCAACCCCCATACTTATGTACATGAGCACATCCATACTCAATGACAATGGAGGGTACAAACTTACCTCCACTGAGGTCATCAATATTACCGTGACAAGAATCTCCCCCTAAATCTCCATAATTAATTGATCTGTCCTAGCTGTCTACTATCCCTTGGTCTTTAAAAACCAAACACGCTTTAGTAGTTTCAATCTGTGATAACTGCATTTTCTCATCATAATCTCCCATATGAAATTCCTCCATCAGAATGGGTCCCAAGATGCAGTTTCCTGGCTATGAAAGCCATGTGTAGTGGTAATATACCCACATCAACGTTTGAGCACAGCACCCATTCCATATTGCATCACATTAGTCTACAGCAACTCTGAGAGGGAAAAGAAAAGCACTGCACACGATAGAAATTTCACTGGGAAATCAGGCAGGTATGATTTCCTTAGGTGCAGTACAACCACCTCCCTATGATGCTCATCTCTACTGCCCTTCTGTCATCTCATGGGAGTCACTGCAAACTGAACAGGCCAGGGAGAACTAGCTCTTGTTCTCATGTGGTCTCATCAGGTGAAAGGTGAAACCAGAACTAGGAAAATTGACTTTAAATGAGCACATTAGAACATTTCCCTGTTCATAAATTGTTATGAGCTCCAAATTATTTGTAGTATCATCACTGCAAGTTGCCCACCACAAGCGCTGAATACCCAGAACAAGTTGGATCTCCCTGTCATTCAGTTTGCTTTTCAATCACAACTAGACAAACATAAGCAGTTGGAGTGATACCAAAAAAGTCATTTTTTCCAAATTTAAAATACTTGTAAATATACTACTACTGTTGTTTCAACAAAAACAAAGCACGCACAGATTTATCACAGAAGTGGCTTGAACACAATAGAAATTAATTTGTTTAAAAGTTTGAAAAAGAACTTAAAAAACCCCAGACTTTTTGAGTAATTGTCCAGCTCTGCTTGAGACAGCATGACTTTGTCTACAATACACACTGACAGTTTTGAACACTATTTCACATCTATGCAGCTCTATTTGGAGTCAGAAATGCCAGCAGCTACAAGTCAGGCCAGTAACATTTGAACAGTGGAAATACCTAGCCCTAAAGCGAATAAAGGTTGAGAGACAGTGGTTGTAAACTGTGCCGGTATCCTTACACCTCTGCTGCTACTGCTGAAATTGCACCAGTGATAGCAACTGTAAGGCTTTTAAAAACTTTAGCTTACATACAGCACCCCTAAGAAAGCTTAGAACGGTTCCCTTGGCTCTTTTTTCTACTGTTCATACTCTTGAGGATAAACAGATGTCTCTTGAAACATGTCCTGTTGGCAAGAGACAGCAGCCTTAAATTCACTTAGGACAATGACACATTCCAGGGTAAATATTCATTGTGACTTATGGGGAAATTAACCATGCGGCTCTGATTAGCAATAATAAAGAGACTGACAGCCAATATCTACAACTCCCAATGAATATGAAACACACACCACCCTTTTCTGCAGTTTCTATATTTTAACAGGAAAAAACACACCCTAAAAACTGTCAAAAAGGGAGAAAATAATACTTTGCAGTTACCTTGCATTCTGTTCAGCTGAGAAAGAATCACTGTTTAAACCTTGCTAAATCCACGAGTTACTATATTTATATGTAGATGGTAACCTAAGCCATCTGTTACATCAGAAGAAAAACCTATGAGTTTGGAAGTCTAAGTTGTGAGACATATTCCTGATGTTACCAAGATTTATTTATTTTTTTATAATAGTCCTCAAACTAATTCATATGTTCACAAGAAGATATTGAAATTATCACAAGCTGAGAAGACAATAAGGTATTGAAATTACGCTTAACTAATTTGGAAGCCTTCTACAACAACATTATTAGCTCAGTGCATGCAGGAAGAGCAGTGGATTTTGTTCCATGACTTTTGCAAGGCTTCCATGTGCCATCACATCCTCATAGACAAACTGAAGAAAGGCTGGATAAATTGACAGTGAAGTAAGACTGAAATATAGCTAAACAGACAGGCTCAAAGGGTTGTGATCAGTGTATGAAGTCCAGCTGGTGACCAGTCACTGACAGTGCAACCTCAGAGGTCGATACTGGCACCAGTACTGTCTAACATCTTCATTAATGACCTGGATGACAGGACAGAATGCACCATCAGCAAGTCTACAAATGATAAGCTGGGAGGAGTAGTTGACACATGTTATCATCATGCTGCCATTCAGAGGGACCTTAAAACGCTGAAGAAATTGGCCAATGAGAATTTCATCAAGTTCAAAAAAGGGAAATGAAAAGTCCCGCACCTGAGGAGGAATAAGCCCATGTGCCACCATGATCAAGGGGGTCAATTGACTGGAAAGAAGCTTTACAGAAATGGACCCCTAGCTTGTCCATTTGGCAGACATCAAATTGACCATGAGCAAGTGCGTGCCCATTCAGAAGAGAAGGCCAGCAGCACCCTGGGCTGCATTGGGAAGACAATTACCAGCAGGTCAAGGAAGATGATTGTTCTCCTGTGCTCAACACTGGTGAGACACATCTGGAGTGCTGTGCCCAGTGCTAAGCTCCCCAGGAGGAAAAAAAAAAACAAACCAAACAAAAACACACAAGCAAAAACCAAGGGACATTGACAGACTAGAACAAGTCCAGCATAAGGCCACAAAAGATGATTACAAGACTGGAGCACCTGTCACACAAGGAAAAGCTGGGTCTGTTCAGCTTAGAGAAGAGGAGGCTCAGGGGCATCTTATCCATATGTAAATACAAGGTAGAAGTGAGTTAAGATGACAGAGCCAGACTCTGCAGTATCCAGTGAAAGGACAAGAGACAGCAAGCACAAACCGACATCCAGCATATTCCATCTAACCGTTAAAAATACTTTTTTACTGTAAAGGTGATTAAACACTGGAAAAGGCTATGTAAAGAGGTTGTGAACTTTTCATCCTTAGAGTTACTCAAAATCTGACTGGACAGAATCCTGATCAACCTGCTCTAGCTGATCACGCTTTGAACAGGGAGATCCTTTCCAAACTGAGAAACGGGGAAAAAAATAAAAGTCTCTGTCTTCAAGACACTGTTCAGCTTCTCTTCAAAAATTACACATCTAATAAATCAGTCCTCTACTCTGATAGTCTCACAGGAGCACAAACAGGCAACAAATTATCTTTCCTAGCATGCTTTGGAGTATGAAGACATATGTTTTAGTCTCCAGTCTATTAATAAATGCGGATTCAATTCCAGCATTCCCTTGACATTCAGGAATTCATGTATCTGGAAATTGCATTGCATATTCTAGACAGGTATCCTGCTGCATAAAAAAAATCAGCCCATTCTTAGCATATGCCTACTTCTACGTAATAATTCCTACATCAATACTCATTTTTATATAACAGTAATAAAAATGTGTATGCTTTTACTATGCATAGCTTCACTTATTCTTTTGATGTGGCATCATTAATTCTTTAGTAAGCAAAGGGAAGAACAAAGAGTGGATGAGACTGAAGTCTAAGCAGGCCAAAAGTCGGGCTTTGCAACTCTGAGGGGCAAAGGGAAGGGGAATAGCAGTGAAAACAGAATTCAGACCTGATGGGATAGGAGGAAGCAGTCACAAAAACAACTGAAAGAAACCCAACTCATGTTAATTATGCAGAAAAGACAAATACACACACTATGTAAGAATAAACTATATAAACTTGGATCTCCCAAAGTGCTGATGTGTTCTGGGCACCCAACTTCAGCCTGCAGAAATAAGGAACCTCAATATCCCACGACGGCGGTGGGGTGAGGGGGAAACAGGACAAAGGTTGAGCAACAAATAACCAGCTAAAAGTGCTGAGTGAGAACATGAGACAGGCAGGCTCAGTTCCATAAGAAATCCAGAATTGAGCTGAGGATGGAAGAAAAAGGAATAAAAGGGGAGAGAGTGCTCCAATACCCGAACGATTCTCAGAAACCAGCTCTGCCCAGCAAGGCAGCCATTAAGAGTCATTTTGACACTCTGCTCAAACCCAGAAACATAGGCTTCAACATACTGAAAACAATTTAAAATGCAGCCCATGTTTTGGCTTCTCATATTGACACAGTATGCCCTGTCTATCCGTTTTACTCTCACATGTGCAATAGCAACACCAACCTTTCAACAATACACCAAAACAACAGATGGCACAGAAAATGAAGCCAAAAACGCACATGGGACCTTACTCTGACTGGCTCATGGTGTCAAGAGATGGAGCAGTAAAAGTGCATCATTTATAAAAAAAAAATTTGATTGTGTGAGCCAGGAGACTTGATGATTTAATAGAAAGCTTGTGACTAATCTATTGTCCTTTGAGCCTTTTCTAGGCTACTGCTAAATCTTCAGAGTCTCCAAGACACTTTGGCTGCCATTCTCCACTCCTACCACTTCTTAAGCTTGGCATGCAAAACCCTCCAAAAAGCTGCTGAGAATTACAAGCCATCTCTGCAATAGTGTTGTCAACCCAGAACTGCCAGTGTTAAAATATTCCCAGCTGCAAAGAACTGACAATCACATAGGCAGAGTGAATGTTCTGGGTCCTGTCCTAGCTGTCTTTCTGCATAGGTGCATCTGGTTTTGCTGGAAGAACTTGCAAGAGAGCATGAATTAAGTGATACAAATGCTTTAAATTAAAATGCCATACCTAGAAAATGAACAAGTCCTGCAGGCTTCATTATTTAGGCATTTACTACATCTAACAACAACAAAAAACCAAAAAACAACTCAAACAACCATAACCAGAAACCCCACCATTTCTGTGCAGCATTACACTGATGCTATGCCTACTAGAACTACAGAAAAAAAAAATTGCATTGATTTCACATGACACAACACAGACACTCAGCATTTCAACCACAACATACATATTTCCTAAAGGGCAATGTAGCATTCAAAAGAATGAATTTAAAAGATTTAGAATACAAAGATGTAGAAAGGATAGAGGCAGTATCTTCTCAGATTGGTGAGCCTACTTTGTCAAGCAAATTTTAAGATTGCCTTGACTCTAATAGTAAAGCTAAGATTAAAAATCAACATGCACAATTTAGCTGTATGTTTCAAGAAGCTGACAGAATATTCGGCCTTTAGAAGTAATGAAGCAAGACCAAGATTTTCTTTGTACTGAGATCAAATTTTCAATGGTTTGAGAACCTCTAACATCTTCTGAAACATACTACTTCCCCACTAATAACAGCAAATTGCCAACTGAAAGACTGCACAATTTGATGTCATGCTTCTGAGAATCAAGGGAACCAGGTTCAATTCTCAGTTTAGCCACACATTGCAGCCTTGACTCTGGGAAAGTCACTAAGCATACCTGCACCACCTTCTGCTCTGTAGCAACTATGAGCCAAGGACCATCATTTGTTGTTGTTTTTCTCTTTGTTTGTTTCTTGTGTTTTTTGGTGTTTTGTTTTGTTTTTCACTAGCACCCAATTGACTTCTGAGTTCACTAAAGCAACATGTCAGGAACTGTCCAGTTGTGTGTGATTAACAGCAGGCATGTAGAAAACATTAAAGGCACTAACTACTTTATGTTTCAGGGTCATAATCTGAACTGCCATCTTCCATACACTGAACATCTAAGCCTTGTGAGGAATCCTACTGACTCCAAGCACAGCAATCAGGCTTTCAGAAAAGCTGTAGCAATAGTGTGAAACAGCACAGAAAGTAACCTGAACTCCGGTCTGGTTGCTAATATCTAACTTCAGTCATAATTTTTTCCTGCAAGGATTCTGAGAAACAAAACACTAATTAAAGTTAAAACTAAACAGAAATATTCATACTATAGAACCACAAAAGCCTGATAAAAGAAAAAAAAAAAAAAAGAAAAACCAGAGTGGAAGCAAACTATCTTCAGACTACAAGTGTAACAGATTACAGGAAAAAAAAACCTCAACAAAATTAAAGTATTGAAAGTGACCTTGAATAGTTTTAGCTAAGTCTCTTAGAAAATACCTAAATTATTCAAAAAAACCACAGGATTCTGCATAAAGCAGTGTGTACGTAGATGTATATATATAAATATTTGGTCAGGTGTATAAAATGACTAGATTTAGTTTTTAACATACCGTGGATCAGTAAATCTCCCTGTCCATTCATAACGATCTCTTCTTATTTCACTGAAACATGCCTTCTTTCCCAATTTAAAACATGTGAAGTAAAAAGTGAAAAGTAGTTAATCAGTTGAGAAAATCTATCGTAGGAAAATTATGTCAAGCAACTGTAAAGATGATATATTGGGGAGCAAATTGTTGTTCTGATGTGCATGTATATATACCTGCTCTACTTCTAAATACAAATATATATAGATACACTTTATACTCTTCTCATTGATGGCATTTGCTTGCAATCACAAATCCATGTAGTTGTATTGCACAATATTTTTCAAATGTGATGTGTGATTTAAAGTGCCCACCTTTGGAACTCCCTTACTTTTGAGTTCAGACTTTTCAGGACATCATCCATACACAGTGAAAAATCAAGCTTCTTCCTCTTGGGACACCTTAAGGTGGTCATTAATCAGTTACGTATACCATGCCTTTGGTCTTCATCAACACAGTATCCAGGTAATTAGCTTTCCCAAAAACAAATCGGTCATGTCTATACTGCAAAGAAGCATAGACACTCAATATAGCTTTCAACTTGGATAGGCTATTGGAGTTAGTATAGCCATACCATTGTAGAGCATCACAAAGTGTTTATTCTGATTTCCCTGTACTGCTTCTGGCAAAGGGCTTCTGGTACATGAACTAGCCCTGATATACCCTTGCTACACTGCAGCATATTCTAGATAACCAAGTGCCACCCACAGTAGCTTTTCAGACTTTTTTATACTAAAGAAATGTCTCGTACTTTCAAAAGAAAAGTATCAGATCCTAATTTAAGAGTTGCTCTTTGATATTATTAACAAAAGAGCCTGTTTTGAAAAAATATGATAAATTAGACAGAAGAGAGACTTGAAGATGTAGGCTATAAACAATGTAAAACTCTTAAAATTTGCATTTTAAATGTTAATTAAAATCAAACCACCGAGGGACAATTTTTCACGAAAAACAAATCCAATAAAACAAAAAAAGTTTTCAATTAACAGAGAGCAGGTGATTAGCAAGATGGAGCCTGCTGAACCTCAAGCACTAATCTGGGTATTGAAGCAGATTAGTAACAAATTAAGACTGTAGATGAAAACAAAAATCTCACCATACAGTAAGTTTCAGGAATCCAAAACACATTCATTATAAACAATAAAGGAAGTCACATAACATTCCCAAACAAGCGATGTTGAAAAAAATAAAAGTCAAAAATAGGAACGCATATTTCCCTACTTTATTCAAATGACTGACTAAAGAGTGAGAATCGCTAGTTCCAGATTTAACATCGTGCTCTACCTAGAATAACAGTGGGCTGGGGTTTGGCGGATTTTTAGAGATTAGTTTGGAAGTGGGGGGGGTTGTCACATTTTTAAGGTGTCTATTAGACAGTGCTCCAACTGTTCCCTGTGAGCTAGCTCAGAACCACTGTGTAACTATTTAAAAAGAATCACTCAAAATTTAATCTGAGGTTTTGAGTATTCAAATTAAGTTACATTTAGCACTGCTGTCATCCTTATCTACAACCTGCTAGAAACACCACTCTTAGGAGTTTTATTATAGCAAAGAGAAGTGTATAGCAACATGCTTTCAAATTGGCAAGACTCTAAATGAATGATCTCAGGAAAATCAGCTGACTTTCCTTTTTCCCCAAGAAAGCATCGGATGAACAGCAAGACAGCTTTACACACCACACCAAATCAGATTTCCTGACATCAGAGCCAAACGTGATGACTGATCTCATTCATCAAAGGATTTAGATTCCATTCACAGTGACTCTCTCCATGTCTGAAAGATGATGGCAGCTTCCCAGGAGGTGCTCAAAGGCTTCAGCATAGAAGGCAGACAAACAGTGATGAAGCTTCAGGGTGCAGGAGGAAGCTGAGATACAACCTGACTGTTTTCGGTTTGATATAAAAGGAGGATTATTTTAGTACAGAATTTCACAACTCAATATCTGCCCATTAGAAGATTTAACAAAGCAATTTTTTTCCATTATATAGATACAGAGTATCAAGGTAACTATTAAAAAATAATGTTGAACTGCTGTAGATAAATATAGCATATAACTATATATATATTATATATAAATATAGATGCCAATGAAAACAACCATTTTCATCTATACTCTGCCTGTTGTCTACTGCAAAAGCAAAATTTCTCCAGATGCTGCTGCCAAGCTGCATCATCCGTGGTTCAAAGGAGAGTCTTACTTTCAGCATCAGAAGATCAAAATTTGATTACGAGTCTCATTTATAAAAGGGATATGGATTTCATGAGTATAACAATTAATATTTCTTACTTTCCCATTTACCCAGCTATCCACAACCCTTACGCCATCTAAAGAAACAAAAACTGTAAAAGGAAAGTGACTGATGCACATCAGCTACACATAGTTTAGCATGAGAAATAGTGAAATCATTACAGATCTAATACAGACAACCACAAAGAATTCCACTAAATCTCCCAAAATAACTTTTCTTAAAGATTACAGACAGAGATGACAATGGAACTAAGTAAGACATATCCTACTTGGATAGTCAAAAATCCCCAGATTTAATAAAAGTTCATCAAAAGAAGCCAGCAAAAAGATAAATCATAGAACATGTGCACACAAAAGAGGCATTCCAAGTAATAGAATTAGCAGAAGAAAGAGAGGATGCAGCAGTTCAGTAAATAAAAAAGTCTGAAGTATTGGGATTTTTTGTTTGTTTGTTTTCTTTCTTCTTTTCTTCTTTACTCTTATTTAAGTGGCCCAGATGGGTCACTTACATGAGTAGAATGCATCACATAGGACTAGGAAATAGTTACTATATACTGTACAGAAAGTAAAATTATTTTTAAAAAACAAACATCACACCAAAACCCCCCAACCGAAACCTCACTCTTACAGAATGAGAAATCAGTGAGAGAAATTAAACTCTTAGACAATTTAAGACTGCAAGTTAAGGTCATCCTAATCAATTTAATACCTGGGACCAAAGAGTGTAAAAGAAAGCAGCCATTAATGTTGTCACAACTCTTTGGAAGAAGAATTCAACATAATATTTAAAATCAGATAAAAATGTAATAGCCATCTCATGCACAGGGAAAGAAATCCAGTGACTCCAGAGTCACTCTTGCAGTAGTGAAGCTTAGATTAGAACCCACACTTCAGTATATTGGCTGTTCAGGCATAAATCTACCTGAACAGAAAAATATTTATCTTCAGGAAACCATGGACGAGACCTTAAAACCACGGGTGTATTTTTAAAGCTCTGTGCAGGATATGAGCAACATTGCTTTCTCTAATGATTTGCCATGTCAGTCTGCTCTGCAAAGTTCCTGTAAAAACGCCATTGTGAGGTTCCACATTTTATGTCTTTCAATAACTTTAGATCAAATGTAACAAATTTACAAAGACAAGAAAAATATTTTTTCTCCCAGTCACCAGCTCTGAAAACTTACCCCAAGCTGAGTTTGCTCTTTTCCCTGCTGGTAACTCCTCCTCGTTACTAATGAAGGTCTGACAGAACTAGCCAGGACTCTCCAGTAAAACTCCAGTATATTCACATTGTCCCCCCCCAGGGTTACATAGGTGAAAAAGATTCATGACAAAAAACACTATAATAATGCTCAACATTACTCCCAAGGCTGCAGGGTAGCCCTGGGAAAGTCCCAGACTGGGCTCCTGCCATCAATGGCAGACAGGAGCTGGATGCAGGAACTCATGGAGTCAGGATCAAGGGCAGACAAAGGGGTCGAGTCCTACCAGGACACGGACAATGAATGAAGAGGGCTTGACCCTCTTGAGCCCTCAGTTTTATACTGAGTATGATGCATGTCTGGTCCACTCCTCCTCACAGGAGGGCTGCAGGTGTGACCCCTTTTCCTCACTTTTGTTTCCAGTGCATAAGGAGTTCAGCAGAACCAAGTAGTGACCTTGATTTCTGTTGGAATAACTATAAGCAATAACCTTTCTGCATATCATTCTCCAGCAATAAACACCAAGTGTTATCAGACCTAGAAGCATATACTGACTGAAAAACATGCTGTTAATTTCAGAAAGTACAGTTACTTAGAAGACACTTCACTGAAAAGTAAAATTACTAAAAAGAATATTTGTTTTGTCCTGCCTCAAGACCAGGACATCATCAGTTGCAGTCGAAAACCAGACTAACTTTCCAAAGTGGTTTTGGGTACATTTTGATGACACTGAAATTGAGTAGAGAAGAATGTTTTAGTGAGTTTATAGATAAGAGATCTTAGTGAGGAAGATATTTCTTGCTGCTAGTGAATTGTATATTCCTACATGAACCTAGACAAAGCAATGTATCTGCACCTACCTTCATTTATTTCTGTGGTACATGAACTGTCCTCAGATAGAATTTTCTTGAGCAGTACAGTTTGTAACACACAAACACATAACTTCTCCCAAGAAATCTGGGGGGAAAAAATCCTCCCTTAATTCTAAATAAAAGGTCATCCAGTGATGATGCTGTTGAGGGCAGTATGTTATGAATGTAACTTGACTTACAACTTATCAGACGAACTGCAGGGTGTAACAAAAACCTGGAAATGATTGCTCAGTTTAACACAGTTCTACTGTATGTTAAAATACGTAGAATTACCTGTGTTCCTGCAGAGAAAAGCTCTTAAAGGATTAAGAAGTAGTGTCAGAGACAACACTGTTCATTTAAATTTATTTTCTTTTTAATTTACTTAGCAATTCAGGTTTAACATCTCAAAAAATAACTCATTACTTCTGCAAAGTACTGTCAATATGATAAATGAGAACAGGAAGATGAGAGCATGGAAAACTAGTATGAAAGCACATAGCTTATATAACACGAGCTTTATCAGTAGTGAGAAATAATTTTCATGAACCAAAAGTTAGTTAAAACTTTCCTGCTAGCCCTGTGACTTTGTAATCCTCCTCAGTGTGGCAATTTATTTATAGGAAGGGACAGAGGGCCTTGTCTCATAGCTCTGATTAGATCCATCTTCTAGCTTCTCAGTAGTGTGGTATTACAGCTAAAAAATGATAAGGGAATTAAATGATTTCAAATATAAGACAGACCTTCAGTCAAATAGGTCTTTACTTGCATGATATAAACATGAACAGTTGAGCAATGAAGCATACAGTATAATTTGTGCCACCGAGAATGATACAGCTTCAGAGATACAGTTAGAAATGTAAATGAGAATCTTTAAATAGAAAGGGAAAAGGTGGCTATCTAGCTTATAAGAGTAAATATTGCTCAACAGTCAAAATGTTGCTGTTTCTCATTCAAAATATTTGGAAATGAGATACAGCAATCAAAGGCTAAGCACAGATTCCCCAGTCTAATTATCCTGCCAACCTGACTTCCAACCAGACTATGAATTTCACTGCAACAGGGGCTGATACAGAATTTAACAACAAAACTAGTTGCTTTTTCACAGAGGTCCTACAAAAGTATCTAAGACAACATTTAAGATGTGCAGACAGTTGTGTGTCATTACACTAGATAATTTAGTAATATGTTCATTAATAATGGGTCATCATTCATTTCATTAAGGCAAGCAGCCGATACTGCTCAGTGTTCCTGGGAGGCTGATGTTTTTCTTTCATTAAACAATGCATGCTGGTTCAAGGCTGTAAAATAGATGGTGACTGACCTAACGCTACAGGACAAGATAATGCAAACAAACTTTGGTATTCTTGCCAAGCATAAATATTTTTATTCTTGGGGTTGACTTTGTACAGAATGCTGGTCCTATAATAAATTCAACTTCAGGACATTACTAGTTGAATGAAACCCAAATCTACTGTTTGCATTGGAAGATTCGAATGAGATCAGTCATCTAGATGGATAGGATTCAGAACTGAGACCCAGAAAAAACATTACTTTTGGTTAAAAGCCATGTCATTGAGAGTTCCAACCAAATCAACCAAAAACTAGTTGAGAGAAAGATGCCTTACACTATCCAGTAAACTGAAAAGTATCAAAATAGTCAGCTACACCATAACGACTGGAACACTGACAGTGGTTTCTGTAATCTAGAGTAACATCCATCAGCTCACATGTAGGCAAGCAAGAAGTTCTGATAAGTGTCACTAGCATTATTTTTGCAACAGCTATTAAAAAAACCCTACATATAGGAAACTAAATATTCACCTACTGAATAGTCTATTTGATTTTAGTGGAAACTGGGCCGAGTAAAGACTGCAGGAAGAAGCACACAGTGTTACAGTGAAGGGAGTGAGCAGAGAAAACAAAGGAAAATTTCAAAGAACATCAGCAGAGGGTTTCCAAAGTATAAGAGGGAATTGGAAGTTGGATGTGCAAGTCCCCTTTACTGACTTTAAAATATTATCCCTTCAGCAAAAAATGGCCTAGATTGGACTCTAAACATGACACACATTAATAACTGGAGAAAATCAGGAGCTCACAACCCATGCTAGATGAAAAAGTAACTTTGATTTGACAACTTTTGTGAAGGGTAGCTAAACCATGACAAAGAAGGCAAGATCTTTTTCCTGTGACAAAGGGTGGATGGTTTCCAAGGTGCCAAATTCCTAAGTAATTCTGTTCGTCAGAAAATATTTTGAGAAACCACTAGCAGAACCTGCTACTATTTTTATATTACCTGCCCCTTCACACACCTTTTACATGTACTTGGAGTTTCAAAATTTAACATTGCTCTCCTGGGACCCTTAAGAACTGGCAAAAATTTCTCAAACATGAAAAAGTGGGGAGTGGGGAACAGGGAGTGCAAAAGACTCCTTGCCCGTTTTACTCATCCGGTCTTCAAAGTTCTCAATGTAATTTAATCAATTGTTTCTGAGCTGAGTAAAGCAGAACCCACTCTCAAATAAACAGAAGCAATCTGCAGTATTAATTGTTGGAGCCAGACAAACTCTTCACTATACAAACCTCACAGTTGCACCAATTCTTAACAGTAAATGACCTTTATTAAAATTCTGGTCTGTTTATGGTTTATGAAGTAATTAGAACTTTGAAGCATCTGAAATTAAAGTTACTTTTAATATTTCAGAACAACTTAGTTAATTCACTGCATAAAGAAATTGATGCATTATGGTTATTAATCAAGAACAAATCTTAAGTTCCCATTAGTAGGGCCTTTTGTACAGGAGCATGAAGAAGCCCTTAAAATAGTGCACAGGGAACAAATTACAAAGGAGACCTCAACCCATAAACAAGCTAGCTAGCAGACCTCAGTCTTGTGCTTCAATTCTGTGACTTGTTCCTTGTCTTTCAAGCAGGGGAACCTCTGCTTCTTCCACTGTCATGGTTTGAACACTGCCTAAACAAATCTGTAAAATGTGAAACAATTCTAATTTAATTAATTATAGCCTGAAGGGGATTATATTTATCTATCCTAGTGAAAAATACAGCATGACCCAGACAATATTCAAGTAACAAATTTAATGCTGGGTACAAAGTGTTTCTCTTATAAATCCATATTTCAAATCAAATTCAATATTTTACTGATGAAGATTCATCATCTAGTGGCTTTTCAGTGCTTTTCTTGAAATGCATTTTAGTCTTGAACACAAAATTCAGCAACCCACAATTAGACTCAGTTAAGTGAAGATTGCAACTAGAGGGGAAAAAAGATTTTTCAGATGGCAAATATAATTTTGTCAACAACACAAGCTTCTGAAATATTGAACTTGATGATGGAATATTTAAATGGAATATTTAACTTCTTGGGTTTGGCTGTCAAACTTTCATTCTGACTTTTAATTTTGTATTACATTTTATTACAATATTGGCATATATAATTTGATGTGATGTTGGAATATTCCGAGATAAAAGCATTCTGACATGTCTAAAATGAAGTATCTCTGACTTTTCATGTCATGTTCAATTTTACACGCAATGAGGGAAGGAAAAGAAAAAATGTCAAAACATCACAGCTACTGTCAGGGACAGCAAATTTCTCTCTCAGCCAGATACATCCACAAAGAATAGTCTGACTGCATTAGCTTGCTAGTTCCTGATGCACAAGCATCCACAGAAGAAATGTACCACTCACTACCTCCATGCTCTAGTGACAAAATCCAGAATCAGGGATCTGGAAATTTAATTACATTCTACTTCTTTCCAGCAATGGTTTGAAGTATTATGAAGTATCTGGGTCATTTTGGATCTGTTATGTGATTAGAGAGGATTTTATTCTTGAGTACTTTTCTCCAACAGCAAAATTTTTTTTTAAGAGCATAAGGGAAGAAATGGCCTTGCAGGCACCAGAACATGTTGGGAGCCAACACTTTCAAAGTAGCACATTACAATTTTGTCAGTTGAAGAAATTAAAGACCTCCTATATGCTTTTGTTGAAACCAGTGCTCACTATATGCTTTCCAGCCTTCAGTGAAGGCAGCCTTTAACATAACACAACTGTTCCATTAGAGCTCAACAAATGCATTTCAAAAATACATTTGAATGAGGTGCAGTGCTACATGGGTTCACTACTATTTGTCAAGCAACAGAAATTAGGGAGCACTCAAAAAAAAAAAGGCCATACAAAAACCCCAGAATTTCTCAAACTCACTGTTATTTCATAGCATTATGAAGCCAAGACTCCTCAAAAAGGAAATACTCAGGTAATACACCTTCACAAGCAGGCTGATAAATGACTGTTTCAGATGACTCAACTCCTCAGTATTACTGACACGTTCAATTTCAAAGTTAAAAGAAAATGAGCTTTTTCCAAAACTGTTATTGAGAGGCTCCTGCCTGCAAATGTATATTCAGACACTGTTGCAGACTACTCTCACAGAAAGGAAACAACGTTGTCCAGTTGCCAGCTAAAGTGTGTTTTATGAAAATAGAAATTCAATTTCAATGCTGTCAGCTACAGTATACTGATGGCATTGATGATACTCCCCTTGATCCACAAGCCTGTGAATCACCTTCTTGAGGACACAGTAGCACAGGCTGTGCGAGGCAGAAGTCTCACTGTCTACTGAAGGCACCTCCTTAGATTCATGATTAGTCAGATAAGCAACCCAGCTGTCTTAAGGATAAACAAATAATTTCTCCAAACTCCTACACCATACATCTTTGTGTGGATGCTGCCCTGAATTATTATTAATAATTAATTATTTAGCAGCCAGAGTTTTGCAAGGAATCTTTTAACAGCTGTTAACTTAATAAAATGGCCACCTTTTTTTGACACAGAACTCTTTACAAAGCAAGAGGCGGATGCAAAGGATAAAAGTCACGTACAGCAACAAATCAAAGACAAACAACTGAAAGACTACAGGCAACTGAAACAACTACCTTAATTCAAAGAACATGATTTTGTATTTGCAAGTTCCTTGCATTAAACTCAGCAAAATGCTGCTGCTTCTCCTTAGTCTCACATGTGGTTACTGATGAACCACATTATTTTCCTTTTGCCCGAAATTCTGTCGTGTACAGAGGAAATATTTTCCCTGTTACTTAAACTCTTCTAAACAAGAAGCACATTAGGCATCAATGACATTACCTTAAGTCAGCAGCTCTGAAGTGCAGTCCACAGCTTCTTAAAAAATCCAACCTGTTGCCATTCCATAAACAAGCAGGTGGCTGAAGGCAAGTTCAAGTTTAAGACCCCAGGAAGAGTTAGAGGAAACTATTCCACTTGGTGGCAGCCATGGTCTAAAATACAACGAAGTTCCATGTTTGAAAACATCAAGTCACACCTTCTTCAAAGTCATCATATAGAAAGAGAAGCCTTTCTTTCCTTGATAAGCTTCCCATGCTTTATTTTATCTTTTAAACATTGATAAAGTTGATCTTCCTCTACCTTTTTCCCCTCCTCTGTGATTTTGAACTTCATTACAGGATTGGAAACAACTTCCAAAGGAAAAAAAAGTCAAAACCACTTCCTTTCAGCAGCAGTGTCTCCGAGAGGGAAAGCACTTTGTTATCCAGTATATCCACTGCATTGCTCCATCAAAATTTTACACGGAGAAGAATATGGAAAAAATATCACCTTCTCACAGTGTTCAATGGATTAATGTTCTAGCAAGAGAAGAGAACTGACATTGGGCTGCATCATCATACAGCTTCTAATGTCAGCTCCTGGATGAGCAATGTTGCAGACCAAAGTCTTGCCCCTAGAGCAAATCTGGGATAGAAAAACTATGCCCAGGGACTCTTCTTTGTCAACAGGAAAAGTGTACTTCCAAACTCTGTCATATTAACAAAATTGTTCCCATTGTTCTATAGCAGTTCTCCATAGCACTCTACATTCCCTCCAAGATATGCATCGCTTAACAGTAATATACACAGCTGCAGACTAGTGCAGCACCTTGATTTTTCTCCTCAAAAAAAAAGGCACAAAGTATTCCATGCACAAGTAATCTGCCTTCCCCATTATGGTTTCCTCTTTGCTTTACCAGAGATTTTGTGAAATTAAGTTTCTATTTTGAAGACTGCATATAGAAACTAAACACTCTCCCTACTTCTTTTAACTGTGTCTCTTGTAGTTGAGCTCACTCTAGGAATTTGCTACCCTAAGCAAACTAGGAAGTGGGTAGCATTCCCAACTCAGTTACTTGCGCACTGGAGTCACTAAACATTTCTCTGCTCTAGGCAACCACCTGCTCTGAATGCATGCCAGTGTCATCTGCCACGTGGGTGAGGAAAATCACAGAATTCATAAGGTTGGAAGGGACCACAGTAGGTCATCTGGTCCAACCTCCCTGCCCAAGAAGGGTCATCCTAGAGCACCTGGTACAGGATTGAATCCATAGAATACACACCCCTTGCAAGAACCTCTGGCAACTTACACCAGAGAGCTATTACCTGTGGTCTCTCAGTCACAAGACAGGATTGAGTAAGAGGAAATAACTTATTAGTGCAGTGAATAATTGATATTTCACTATTATACAAGAAATTCCCTAAAAACTGCTCTCCAAATTTAAGTGACTTGAAGTAATCAAATGGCATAAATAAGGCTTTCCCACACAGACTTCAAGCATGAGGCAAAGGAGGGAGACAGCTGAAGGCAAGGTGCTTAAACCCAGAGTTAGCCTGGGCAATTACGTACTCTTATACTTCTGTATGTTATCTTCTCTTGGGCACCTTCCACCTGACCTTTGTCAAACTTGCTCCTTGCATTTTAACTTCAGTTAGGTCATCTTGACCCTCTGAAATACTTTATTACCAAATAACACAAGTCAGCTTCCTGGAACAGAGCTCTTTGTTCCTGAAAATATAAGCACCTACAGCTTGAGCTGAAGAGCAAGGCTTGCTGACCTGGTGGCTGCTGGCACCTTTGTGGATAAACACAGAGGAGAAGCCAGAGTATCTGAACACCAGAGGGTGGGTGCAAATGAACAAAGTGAGTTGCTACATACATATGCAAGTGGTAAAAACATTGATGAAGTAGCAGTGGTTTTCTATGCACCTGTAAAGACCTCTGGACCAACAGGATATTCATCACATCCTCCTGGAATTGCTCCAACAGCTGCTACACAATTACTAAAATGCTTCACAGCTGTAACTTCTCCCCAGTTTGTAGCACAAGAACATCCCTATTCTCAATTACATCCCTGTGCTCAATTTGCCTACCAAAGGCTGTTTGTTTGGGGTTTTTTTGTTTAGAATGTGCAAATCTGGTAAAAACTTCAGTTGTATTTATTACTTTTCAGGTCAGGGGCGGGGAAGAAGAGATCTTTTACATTTTTCGTAAGTAGTTTAAAGCTTATTTTCCCTTTTCCCTTCATACTGGTTTGTTTGAAAAGGCAAAATCCATTTGTAACACCCCAATTTATCATCAAAATGAGCCTGACATTAATTGCATTCTGTTATTACAAGCGGAGGTCATATGTGCTTTTCTTAATAGAGTTTGCAGCTCTTATTTTTATAGATATTCCATGTGGGCTAAATAACATTAAGAAAGCTAAGGTCAAAACCCAGTTATTTCAAAGGAATAAAGGGAAAGATTTACAAGACATCTGGTGAGAACAGTTTATAAGGGGAAGCAAGGCTTTTCTTCTGACATTACACCAATTGAAGCCTAAATTGGGGAAGAAATCCCAAAGGAAGACACACTCCACTTGGTAAATCAATACTGCGCAGAGGTGCAACTGATTTGATCCTGAATTTTAAATGGGTGATAGCGTCTCACACTCCTGGAAGCTTCCCTACAAACACTAAGTTTTTATTTCCATAAAGCACCCTAGGGATTTACACACACAGCTTTGCAACAAAACAGTCAGATGTCCTGTTCAGGGGTTGCCACTTCGAGGTCACCCCAGCTGTTTGTCAGCAACCTGTACCTGCCCTCACAGATATGTCCTCTCGGGTCTGCTAGCATAATTGCTCATGAAATAGTTTCCTAAACCACTTCAAACAAAATTATTTGCCTGGGTTAAACATTTTTTCTAAGCTCACATTCGATTACATGAACAGTTATGCTAGTTGACCAGAGGGAGGGTTCCCCAAGGTCAGTAGCCAGGGATGGCCATAGGACAGTAACCCGTCAACCTGGTATGGCTAAAGCCATAAGAGGGCTGACCAAAGCCTGATCTTGTTGTATCAACATCTATTCCTACTACCACAAAACAAACAAATATTATATTAAAAAAAATAATTCTTAGTATTATTTAAAAATTTTTCTTGCTTTTGGGTCTTGTTGTATACTACCAGTTTTGCTCACACAAGCTATTGATTGATGGCTTGCCTGCCCATACTGTGCAGGTATTGGCTTGAATTAAGGCAAACACTTTGTACATCACCTAAACCCAGATCTAGAGTGAAGTCAGCAAGACCTAATCTGCATTTTCACCTTACAAAGAAGTTCTGGACTGTTTTGTTTTTGTAAAGGCAGAGCAGGCCACTCACCCAGCTCACAACAGTTAACCTCTCAAGCAGCTGGGCTAGCTGAAGAGTGGCTCCACCTCATTTATTTGTGGCAGTAGCCCTGACGAGCAACTTGGCCTTACATCTGCTCCACACTTGCACCGCATTAGCAGAGCTGCTCAGTCCATTCTGCAGCCAGGATGGGGAACTGATCCACCTGAACCACCACCCCTGACCTGAGGTCAGGATGGCTGTTTCTCCCCTGGATCTATTAACTCGACTCAAGCAGCCCTACTGCTGAACATGAAACTGTTGAGGTGGCACTGAACCATGGGTGCAGCAGAGTAAGCAACATGGGGCTGGAAAATGCAATAAATCAGCTTTGCCACTAAACTTCGTATTGTGTAAACACAACCTGGACATGCACAAAGGTCTTTTATGAGATACTTTTATGAGCCATTGTGTCTGTCCATATATATTTTCTTTTCTTTAACACAGACAATTGGATAAGAGTTACTCTACAAGTACAAAAACACCTCTAAAAAGCATTTCTTCTGAGCATTCCCCAGGCTATCTGCACCTCAGAAGTAAATTTATGCAATCCTATACCCATCTTGGGCTGCAAGATCACAATGAAAGAGATCAAGTTGTTGCATACCATCCTTCCTCCCCCACCCCAAATGCCAAAACCTAGCAGTAAATTTAACGTTGTAGTTATCTGCACTGGAGACACCAAGCTCTCATCACAGAGTGAAACAGTCATCAAGTGGTGGTGAATTTCAGTGACTGCTAAATCTGAGCTAAATTTGAATTTGGACATTAACCTGGAGATGGTTAGGTCTATTCAGCTACTATTTGCCTTCTTCACTGTCCAGTAATTTATACTGACCTTCAAATCCCACTCCCTGTGGGAGGTAGTATGGCTGGCTGGGGCCTTGCTAACCCATCAGAGACAGCCACCAGCACTCAGGCTCTCACCTCTGTGTGCTCCACACCATGAGCTCTAGTACTGCTAGCAAATGCATTAGCAATGCCCTCTTCTACAGGTTACATGGCAGGACAGATGTTAGGTGTCAGGATGATAAATGCCTTGATTTTGGCAACTCTGCTATATAGGAAGAGTGAACTAAGGATGAGGGCAGCATATAGCAAACAATACAGCCCAGAAAAAAAAAATAGTCTGCAAACAGGAAGCTCACAACTTTGCACTAATTCTTATTAAAGCATTAAGAAAAAACAACTGTCTGAACCACAGAACTATATATACAATTGCTCAAAAGCATGCACAATAAAGGTACAATTCTCTAAATTTGTTGAAATGCTGTCTTCAGATAAATACATTGGTTGGAATGTAATGTTTTTGAATAGGCATTCCAATACTTTGCCTTATGAGAGAGGTATAATATTAAGGCTCTCTCTAATCAGACCTTTGCCCCTTAGTAACTTAAGGACCTCCTGCAGTTTCATCACAGTTCTCTATTAAAAGATATAGCATCTTCAACTTCTTCTCATAAGTGACACTATAAAATGGGAACATCAAAACAAGAACAAACAAAAGTTAAAGTAAATCCTGGTCTGCATGTCACAGAAGGAGAAAGAAGAGCAAAGGTGTTCTAATCTGCTAGATTTTTCCTTTTGTCTTCCTCTGCCTATTTGCTTTTGAAGCGTAATCTGTTGGTCCCTCTCCTCCCTCTCATATCCAACAACTCATCTTTAGTTCCAGGGGGGACTTCTGCTGGAACCCTGCTGAGAGTTTACTTTGGGCAAGGCTAAAAACTGCTGGTATTAGTCCTTCTCAATGCCTGCAGGGTCTGGACTCGATGGTCCACACATCAAACCTGCATCATCTGCTTTAATTAACAGATATTTTGATCAGTCTCCTATTGCTGTACCCTCTGTAATAGTATTTCCTTTGCTATGGAATCAGAGTGTTTCTTGTGTATCTTCAGTAACTTGCAATTAAAGTAGACTGGCATAGCATCTTGCCTTGTATTAACTATGTTGTTCCACTGGCTTCATATACAGGCAGATGCTAAAGATATGGTGGACAATTGCTTTTTACTTCTCTCGGTGACCTATTCAACTATTATGAATATAATGCATTGCCTGGATCCTTTCCTTTCAGCACTCCACTCAGCCCTGTCCTCAAATATCTATTTGAAGACCATGATCTATTATTTTGCATGGCTTCAAGTTAGCACTAAAACTAGACATGGCCAGCTGAAATATCTGTAGCCTGTAGGTTTGCCTCAGGCTAAACCATCTCCTGTACTAGTAGTTAAAGCAAGTACCTTCTCATTTATTAAAGATGTGTTGCATTCACATAACTCCAGCAGCTGCTGTGGCTAATTGTGTAAAAGATAAACTACAGTCAACCAGTATGGATGAGGTGCAAATCAGACTTTTAGATCCCATCTCAAAAAACAGGGTTTTTGAGTTTGATTTGAGCTTGGATTTTTTGATCTAACTATCTAGAATTATTTAGAAATATCAGCTAGAAATCTGAACCTCACAAAAGCAAGGATTCTAAGATAATATGAACAGCTCAAAGCTCACATATCTTTGGGACAGAGATCTCAGTCCAATCCTGTATCTAAAACAAGAGGATAATCAGAGCAAATCAGGTCAAAATAAAAGCTTAGCCTTTAGTTCAGTAACTTTAGTTTAGCCATTTGATTTAAATATTACTGTGGATATGGCAAGGTCCTCTCCAGAACTATAGGTATTGCATTCAGCATGTGAGAAGAATTTTTTATGTATTTCAGTTACCCAAGTATTACTTGGGTTCAGCACATCAATATGCCTCAACAGAACTCTTACAACACAGGAAAAACACATCAGATTTGTAAGCAAACAGCTGGAACATCTATAAGTTTCATTCAGGAGAGGACATCACTAACCATACAGCTTTACCACAGTGTCATCCTGTGGATTTCGAGAAAGCTACTCACAGGCAGACAGACACAGGACTGAACCTGAGGTGGTCTCACAGCCCCCTTTCTGGAGATGGTGTGCTGAAAGCCAGCATTGACTAAAGACTTAGCTCGGTTTTCCCTGCATGGTCCCTTCCAAATTCAGTGGTTTCTAGCTTACACAGACCCAGTATTCTAATATTCCCCAACTGGAAGGTAGAAATATATTTAACTTCCTCCTCAGAATTTATTCCTAATGCCCCCATTTCTGCTACAGTGCTTCTCATATTAAATCTTTAGGAATAGGTAGATATTTTCCTTCCTTGCCATGAGGCTACTCTCTCTAACATTGGGAATAAAGCCTTAAAATGATTTTAGAACCTTCCCCAAAAGCCCATCAACTTAATAAAACATGCAAAGGCAGAAGCCAACCAGCCCTAAATTGCATGAGTTTTGAAGAGGCAATGACTACATATAACAGTCTGCAGAGTCTCAGGCAAAAGCTTTAGGAATGACCTCAGGATGCTCCCAGAGCAGAACATTTATACATACACACCTTCTTGTCACAGGGTCTTGTCTTTGTGTAAGAAATGTTTCTTAAAAAAACAAACAAACAAAATTAACAATAACAACAAATCAAACACCTCCATTGGTAGAATTTTTACAGGTTTCCGGGGTAATCCATTTCAGCTTTCAGCTATCCTCAGCTAGAAAGTTTTCTCAGCACCTCAACTAATTTTTAAGAGAACACCATTATTTTGATTTACCTGATCAGTAAGACTGGTAACATGATGTTGGAAAAAGCCTCAAACTTGACATTTCAGCTCCACATTTCCAAAATAAGTAGTTTTCTGAAAATACTGAACTGCACATTTTATAGAACAGACACCCAGAAATCCTGTGGGGAAAAGACCTGCTTATAGGAGCCAAGGATCTGGTCCTTAGCTCTAGGAGAAAAAAAATAATTCTTTGTGTTAATTCAAGTGTAGTTTGCCATGAATAAGATACAGAGAGACCAACGATACCCTTGCAAGAAAAACAAAAGGCAAAAATATAGCTTGAGGGAAAATTAGCTGATTAATTTCAAAGCAGAAAATATTTATCTTCTGATGATTCTGCAAGAGTAACTTTTCCTGTGTTGTCCAGGATGACTAATATACTACAGATACTGTATTTTATCTGATGGATACAGACTTGGTACAGTGAGAGCTACTCATTGCAGGATTATTGAAGAGGTGCATGCTGATAAACCTTAAGAGGGTCTTGTTCTGAAGATCAGACAAATCAGAAACCAGCTTGCTCATAAGAAAGCAGCTCTTAAATAATTGCATATGGAAATCTTATGCATAAACTGGTTTGTGATAAGCTGAAATTTTACCAATATACTTGCTAATACAATCTCATTTCTTTTCATGCAAGTTGGAGTCAGAATTAGAACAAGGACTTTGATATGTCAAGAACCTACAGTTGCATCACATCATTTTCCTTAGCTGTATTTTTGATCTCAAGGACAGCATTCAGAAGGGGGTTTCTGCAGTTCTTCTATCTTCTTCAGCCTATGTAATTTTCCTTCAGAAGTGCAGTTTTATAGCCAAGGTCTTAAGCTACAACCTGGATTCATTCCTCAGCTCTACAGTAGAATTCCTGGGCGGCCCTTGCCAGTCATTTAACCTTTTTTAAGCCAGGGTCTCAATTATTTTTGTATCTGTCAACTCAATTCCTCTGCCCCTGAAGAGCAGTGATAGTACTTATCACATCCTGCATTTGCTTGCCTCACCAGATGGCAAACTTTTTGAACAAGGACTGACTCCTCAACTTATGTCAGTTCAGCACCTGGCACGCCGAGATCTTGGGTAGGTGATAAAATAAACAAAACACCCCAACCTCCTTCCCCCCACAACTAAAAAAAAACCCAAAACATTACTTGATTATGTATTAGGATTTCTTTTCAGCCCCACTTTTTTCCTCTAATATCTTCCAGGATCATTTTGTGTGAAAGGAGGCAATAAATCCTACAGCACCACACTCCAATCCACCTCCCTGTGGAATCTGCAAACCAGGTTGTTGTGTGGATCTAGCGGAGGAAACCCCACTCAGCGGAACAAAGTCAACACCCACATTCCAGAAGAATCAAGCACAGAAATAGCTTTTTGCAACAACAACAAGTTCGGGACCATCAATTTTGAAGGATTTTGAAACATGACCTACCTGGGTCTTCTGCACAAAAGCAGAACATGTTTTCTAACCCCGATACAGCAGATGACAACCCAGGAGGTGAACAAGGTGTGCCAGAGGTGGAAGATCCTCTATTTCTTCATACCCTTCCCTCACTACTGGCCACCATGGCAGAGCTGCACATTACACTGCAGTCAGCAAAAGTCAATTCCATAAATAACAACCTGGGACGCACAAGAGGTAAGGTGAGATCACCTAAGTGTCTCTTCTGGCCTTATTCCCCATCTTAGATCACAAAAGGTATAGGATAATAACATTTAGCCTAATATCAGCTTGTGGCTAGTGAAAGACAAAGGATTTTCTATGAATGCTGCTCCTCTTCACCACACGGCAGTGGAGTTGCCATAGCTCTGGCTTGTTGCAGAAGTTCGTGACAAGGCAGGTTGATATGTGGGCTCAAGCATACCCAATATATCCCACTAAATACCTATTTAACCAACAGTTTCTGAAGACATCCACTCATCTGCTCTATTCAAATCTTCCTAAGAGGGTCTGTGTTTTTCATCTCCAATTTTTACTGTTCCTTGGATCAGCAGATTCTTTTGGGAGAATGAGCCCTTGCCTTTCAGCACTATGATTACATCATTTGAATATAAAAAGGCTAAACAAAAATAAAGGTGTGGTATATAAGTATGGCCTCTTTTCTAAGT
The DNA here is from genome assembly GCA_013398125.1 of Aegotheles bennettii. Lineage (NCBI taxonomy): Eukaryota > Metazoa > Chordata > Aves > Caprimulgiformes > Aegothelidae > Aegotheles > Aegotheles bennettii. The sequence goes on along the minus strand of VZRW01007751.1, from coordinate 243,356 downwards.
GAGACACTTGACTCCTTTCACCAAATTAATAAGAATCTGGTCACTTGACTTTTGAATGCCACAACTCTAATTTCCATATTGATCTGGCAAGTGTACAGAGAGACAGAAAAGGAGGCTGTAAAAACTGTCCTGAAAACAGGTCCCTAATTTTCAAATACCAGCTTTCAAACAAATACCGCAATACATCCACACTAGAAATCAAAGCTAACATCAACTTCCAATGGACATACACTGTTGAAACGTGAAATTCTTACTTAGCAAGAGCACGTCGTGCTAATGCACAAACAAATAAAAATCTCTTTCCAAAGATCCCACCAAGACACAATAGGAATGAGAAATAAAAGACTTAGGCAGGCATACAAATTCTAAGAACGAGCTAAAATACCTGTTAAATTTTACAATCTAATATTGCAAGGATTTGTAAAAATGTATTAAAAGTTATCATGTAATTTGGTCAAGGTAATTTTCTGTGAACTTCTGCTTTTTTCCTCATGCAAGAATCTCTGCAGTTATTTTTCCAATATTTTTTTTTATCAGAAATTAATATGGCTCAGAGCAGCTTTAGTGTGATGGTTCTCTGCTAATATAATACCCATGTATAATAATTTACATTAAATCTTTTTGCTAAATACATATTGTTCCCATCAGCGAACAAACAGCCTATCCAAACGTCCAGATAATTTGTTTTAACAACATGTTACTGTTCTTGGATAATGCAACAAAGCAGGCAATCACAGATGAGCGAGCAATATGCCAATAAAATTGAAAGAAATAAATTAGTATCATGGTAACACATGTGTCTTCACAATTAATAAATTCCACTCCATCAGTCTGTGATTTAATTATGCATTATGTATAGGGCTACCATGAATCATTCATGTATTCTGTTAACTAAATGGCTAGATACAAAGCTTATGATTAGAATATTTACATGAAAACACATATGTTCACGAAGAGTAGGACACAAAATGATCCTAAATTCATTTTTAGTTCTTAGACGTGTTTTTTTTTTTTGGGGGAGGGGGGGGGGCAGAAGAAGGTTTTGGCTGGTTGTTTTTTTAAAGAGAGTTGCTGTGTTTGGGGGGTTTTGGGTGGTTTGAGGTTTCTTTTTGCATTTTGGGGTTTTTTTAATAAAAAGGATGAACATTTTAGACAGCTTTCTGTACACTTCAGCTGTGAGCTTTTACTGCAATAGGCCACAGCTAAGGGTACTAAGCAACTCCTTAGCATGTTCCTTTACAGAAAATCCAGCTCTGTCCGTTGTCTGCCAACAGAGCCCTAAATGAGGTTGCTCAACGCAAGATCTGTCCCTGTGGTCTTCTTATTCTCCTCACACTCTATTGCTCCTTTCTGTCAAGAACTGTTTCCATCAGGACTTCCCATCTCCTGACAGACTGACAGGGCTACAGATTAAGATGCAATGCTTCCTACAGAGGAGAAACACACATCTAACAGGAGCGGAGCACCATGCAGTAAGTCAGGACTATAGAACTTGTATCTATTGCAGTGTAAAAGAATAACACTCGGTCATTCTCTGTGTGGAAGAATTATTCACTTCCTTACTCTCAAGGCTTAACAAAGAGGAGACTTACCCTTTCACAGTGTCTGCTTTAAAGTTCCCTTAGCTAAGTACTTTGATTAACTTTAGTGAGTTTTAGATGAAACTCAGCAACAAACACTGGGACAGGGAGACTTGACTATCTAGGGCTTGCCACCTGCCACTAAGATAAAAGACAGCTGAAGTCACAGAATCACAGAATGTTAGGGGTTGGAAGGGACCTCAAAAGATCATCTAGTCCAACCCCCTGTCAGGGCAGGACGACCTAGAGCAGGTCACACAGGAATGCATCCAGTCGGGGTTTGAATGTCCCGAGAGAAGGAGACTCCACAACCTCTCTGGGCAGCCTGTTCCAGTGCTCCGTCACTCTTAGAGTGAAAAAGTTCTTCCTTATGTTCACCCAGAACCTCCTATATTCCAGCTTGCACCCATTGCCCCTTGTCCTATCACTGGACATCACTGAGAAGAGCCTGTCTCCATCCTCCTGACACTCATCCTTTACATATTTATAAACACTAATGAGGTCACCCCTCAGTCTCCTCTTCTCCAAGCTAAAGAGCCCCAGCTCCCTCAGCCTCTCCTCATAAGGGAGATGTTCCACTCCCTTGATCATCTTTGTGGCTCTGCACTGGACTCTTTCAAGCAGTTCCATGTCCTTCTTGAACTGTGGGGCCCAGAACTGGACACAGTACTCTAGATGCAGCCTCACCAAAGCAGAATAGAGGGGGAGAAGAACCTCTCTCGACCTACTAACCACCCCCCTTCTAATACACCCCAGGATGCCACTGGCCTTCTTGGCCACAAGGGCACATCACTGGCTCACAGCAAAATTCAACAGGCATTATGAAGCAAGAAATCCTGGCAAAGGCAAAATAGGAATAGGGTGTCCCCTCTCATACATCCCTTATCACTAGATTTAGGTCTAGTTCTATTAAGCTAAAACTTCAGAACAGTTATATGAAGACCTAAAGATGGTCTTGTTCCAGAGGCTACTTAATACAATTCTAGTATCTCGCTTTAACACATATTTATTAATAAGGCATGGACAAATGTTTCTGATACCTCTGTCATATGATAGATTTAGATATTTCTACGTGGTTTTTGAAATTTTATCCAGACTCATCCTCACATTTCCAGTGAGTTTTCCTGAATCTTACAAGGAAGTGCTGCAACTTCATCACTTCTTGGCTGAGGTCAATAGAATAAAAAGCTTTTGAGCCCTTTGTATTGAACTTGGCACTAAAAGGCCCTGAGTGACCATTACTCCTGTGCTTAAGCAGGAACTAAGGAGAGAATTTGGCTGCAGCTGTCTAGGAATTCTGTCAAGGTGCCTACCAAAGGCATCCTGCACTGAGTTGTAAAGTAGAAATACAGACTCTGCTCTGACTCTCCACTCTAGCAGTTTTGTCTGAAGCATCCTGTTTTAGAAGAAATCTTTATACAGTACATTACATCTGGCATAAGCAGTCTGAAGCATATCCTAGTACAGAACTCTGCCTTCTTTACGACTACAGTATTGCTTGCAAAGTAAACCCCTTCCCACAAGTGTCCAGGAAGGTGGTAGCAGGGAACTGCTTCCCCTCCCACTACAGAAGCAGCTTCTCTTTCCCGAAACTTCTAAAACTCTACAGCGTCCCATGCAGACCGCTGCTGCTGCTCGAGTCAGAGGAACTGACTCCGAGTCAGTTCTCACTCTTCCTCACTCTTCCACTCTACTTCCTCACTAAGTGCATTGTCAGCAAGAGCTTGGTGGGCTTGCCTCAGTTACAGACAGCTAAATGGTAAAAGGTGGCTCTTAAACCTACAGAGGTGCTACAGAAGATGAAACAGAAGACCGTTCACCAGTTACTCTTCCTGTGTTTTCTGTTCCTAAGCTGGTTAAAATTGTGTGGAGATTCCTTCAGCTGAAGGGAATTCTTGAGTAACCATCTTCCATTGTCATCCACAACATAACAGCTGCAGATAGTGCCGTGGCCACTTTTTTAAGCTTCCTGTGTAACTCAAAGTAAACACATCAAAAAGGCATATATGTTCGCATCCACGGGATAGACTCTGGTTCAAATACCAGAGAGGGGCAGAACCTACACGTTTTTTTAAAGGTGTAGAGCTATTCAGATGGTAGTAATAACGTCAGCTATGTAACTTCTGCAGAGAGCCTGGAGGATCAGAAGAAATGTAATACTCCTAGAAAGAAGCAATTACTTTGAGAGATGGAGTGAAGAATGTAGCTGTTATTAACAGGATACATATTTGGGGATTTAGGGATTATCTAGTGCCTGGTTCTAGAAAACCCTAAGGTTAAATCCAGTTTGAGCTCTTCAGAGTTTGAGGAATGCAGGCAGCATCTTTCCTTCCACAGCATGGTGCTTGAAGGAACAAAGCCTGAGCTCACCACCAGAAGGCTCCTGCTGCTGCATCTGGAAACACACAAGCCATCAGACCAAATGAAGAACTGTGAGTCAGAAGAACTTCAGAATATCTTGAAGTGATTAAAAAAGCAGTCTATGCCTTATGGGGACACAATAACTAGAAGGGGGGGAAGTGCTGGAGTGATAGCAATTGCAGGGCTCAGTTTCTGTCAACAATCAGCAGTGCTGAGAGTGTCTGAGTTAAGAAGACTGCAGCCTAACAGCTGTAAGGACAGACATGTAACTGGAAAAAACAAAGTTGTCTTCCAAAACAAAGAGAGAATCTAGACCACATACATATCCAAACCAATAAGACTGGTTGCAATTGGGGGATGTCCACCTCATTTCAACCACCTCCTGACATGCTGCTGTTAAAAAGGCGAAGAACCTAGCAACATTTTTACAGGATGCAAGAGAAAACCTTGTTTGGTTCTGTAGACAATTAATGGAAAATCCTGATGGAAAAGAAGTAGTAGAATGAACTGCCCCTTGCAAAGTCAACCAGACTTCTTCACATTACCATAGCCACCACAGATGTTAACTTACCCTTTATCTTCATGTACCACACACATTCCTGGATAAAGGGGGGATGGCAACAGTAAATTTAAGAACATTTTATGCTTATGCCCTCCTTGTTCTAATTTTGCTCTCTCTCCATCATCACTTCTGTTCAACAAATCTTTTCAGGTTGTTTCAATAGTGTTGTAATTATCGTTTATTATTACTCTTAACCAGAATGGAAAGCTACAGGCAGCATTTCTTGCTGGAGGGGATGTTGTACTTCTACAGCATAAACTTGTAATGCATGCTGACATGCAATACAAGTGTCAGGGGAGGGTAACAAAAATAATATCTCTGGACTCTTTTGGGCAATGGAATAAAGTACAGATGGGCAGACCAACTGATCCAGGCTTTCTGCTTCATCTAGACCCATAAAGCTCTGTGTGTTTTTAACACTGCCATTCTGCAGCCCATATAAAAGAGGGTCAGATTCTCATCCCCTGTTTTGAGGTGTTGACATGATTAGCTTTAGTTATAGTGAGTAAAGAATGAGACAAAAACTCTCCAGATTATGAAGTATAATCTCAGTAGTCCCTAGGATCAAGCATGAGGAAAATGGCAGCACCTGGGTTACTGGGAATATGAAAAGCCAGTGAACATGTCAAAGAAAAAGCACACACAAGGCAGAGCTGTTACCATGCACCTTAAAAATTTCTCCCTTGCTACTGAAAAAGAATAAGGTAGTTTGTGTCCAGCAGCCACAGAAACTTACGAAAACTGTCTTAAAAGGAAGATATAACAGACATGTTCCACAGAAAATGGTTTATGTTACCTACTATAGAGAATAAAAGTTGCCTGCAGTGTGGTTGTGTTCCGTACTAGATCACTGTGCAATTTCAGTCTTATCCAAATATTTAAATAAAATGTTTTAATACATAGATATTTCTAAACAGCTTTGAACAATTTCCCTTCTGTGCACTGAAGCACAGGAAATTCTTTTCTAGACCAGTTGAAAAACTCAGTAGATAAATACTAGGGAAAATGTCTGTAGTTGTACCAGTTCAGAAGCATGGGATCTCCAGCTTCCTGGGATGCCTTGAAGCATAAGAGCAACATGTCTGAGCTTATTAAAGAAGTGAAAAAGGAGGAAGAGGCTTGACAGTTTTCTGGCTGGACCTAGCTATGTGTATTATGCCAAGTCTGTTCTAGAAAAATCACTTTAGGAAAAGGCTTCTTTATGTTTCTGAACTAGTTTGGTTTCATGAAATATTAAAGACCAGCCATCAAAAAGGAATATGTCAGAACGAACGTTCCTCTCCCACACAGAAGCATCCCACAGCTAAGTGACAAGACATTAATGTCACATTCTTATCCTATTCCTTTCCCATGACTGCCTGCTGCCTGGGCCTTTGGAGAAGTCACAGCCTGGTTTTGAGGGTTTATTGTTTCCTGGATCTTTGCATAATACAGAAGAAAGGTGGATGCAGAGTAGGCCAAGTTTTCCAGCAAGAATAAATTGTTTCAGCTGATGAGAGCTACGAAATCTGAGACACTCCAGTTGTCCTGAAACATGTTGAGGGACCAAGCAACACACTGGCTGATGAAATTTAGCTTGCATGAATTTAGATTAACGTACACTGGCAAAAAAATCTTAATGTCTTATGTAAGCTGAGGAGTTGCAAAATGGGGGCCTCTCAGAGGAATAAAGGCAGGAGTCAACCTGAAAAATCACAGCAAAGTTGCCTGCCCTCTTCCCACTCAAAAGAGTTACTAGAGCAGACAGCTTCACCCTTTCTTGGCTCTGTTTAACGAAGCTTCAGAACTATCCACAGATAGAAAATTTCTAAATCAAACTGGCATCTGAAATATCAAGCTCAATCTTCCCTCTGGAAACATAGGGAAGAAACCAAAGACAATTGAGAGCAGATCTCTTGAAGATGAGTGGAATTCAGAAGAGGCCGCACAGGAACTAGAAGATTATTTTTTTCTGTTATAGAGGACCCTGTGCCCTCTGCCACCACACAAGGGCACATACAGTGGCTCAAACAATAGCCTTTACTTCCAGTACATTTTTCATGCAATGATTGAAAAACAATCACCTCCTTTACACAGGCTGTTAGCACGAGCACTGCTCCCTTTTAGCACCACCGCCATTCTTGTTACTGTAGGAAGGGCTAAAGAGTAAGGAGGAAATGATCCTCCTCTCATGCTTGCTGAAGTAGGAAGCAGCAAAACATTTCTTGAACAATAGTTTAAAAAAAACAAAACAGCACCACATGCAACTAGATATAACTTGGTGTTTCCCAAACCAAAGCAGAAGGTTGGAAAGCAATAAAGATGATGTACTAGAGGTACACCATTACCATGAAGCAAGGGAGCAAAAAAAAGGAGTTTCAAGCAGGAAAGCCTATGTGGAAGAGTCACGAATCAAGAGATCATGGAGACCACTGGTCAAGAGGCAGTCAGAAGGCACATTAGCTACTCGGACACACTGTCCACAGAGCAGGACCTCACTTATCCTTTGTCTCCCCACTTTCCATTTCTGCATGTGTTCTCTCCTATCAGGTTAGGAACTTACTATGTGTTTTTATAGCATCTTGTACAAGAGAGCCTAAGCACCCACAAACTTCATCCAGCAATTGCTGAAAGGAAGTATGTACCAAGCACTTCACTCAGCCAACTATTTAACAGTTCCACAAGTGCTGTATCTGTCCTGGTTTTGGCTGAACTAGCATTAATTTTCTCCCTAGTGTTTGGGATTTAGTATGAGAACTATGTTGATAACACACTGATGCTTTAGTTGTTGCTAAGTAGTGCTTAGACTAGTTAAAGAATTTCCAGCTTCCCATGCCCTGCTGGGAGAGGGCACAGCCAGGAGAGCCGACTCAAATTGGCCAAAGGGACATTCCATACCATATGACATTCTCAGTGTATCAGCTGGGGGGGTTGGCCAGGGGGTGCCACAGCTCAGCAACCAGCTGGGCATCTGTTGTGCTGTGCATTACTTGTTTTGTATATTCTTTTAACATTATTATTATTCTCTCCCTTTCCTGTCTTATCCAACTGTCTTTATCTCAACCCACGAGTTTTACCTTTTTTTTTTCCCCTCTCTCTCCAAAGTGAGCAAATGGCTGTGTGGTTGTTCTAGCTGCCTGTTGGGTTGAACCACAACAGATGTTTGGCGGGAATAGGAAAAAGGGCCAACTCCCCTTCTTTGTAAGCAGCTACATCCTGGAAAGTTTGAGTTACCCTCTGTGAATCTCTTCTATCTAAGCTGAGTAATTTACAGCAGGGAAGGTTCACTAATGAAGTTAATGACAGATAATACAATGATGATTACACTAATGCATTCTTTTGAAGTAGAGCAAAATACACGTCTAGAAGCAAATTTCAGAGATGTAAATCAACTTGTCATTGCAGATTTCCAGTGTATTAAGAAACTAAAATCTATTAAAAGTAATTCAAATATGGTACACAGGGGATTTGCCATTTAAAAAGGATGGTTTCCACAAAGCAGCATTGATACAAACCACATTAACACACACACACACACTAAGTGGAAGCCAGCATCTTCCTATCTAGATTAGAGGTCACCAGCACCCACGACATCTAGAAGTGGTTGTCAGTTCTATAATGAATCTGTGCTGACAGATCCATTAATTGGATCAGATCACAGTGCTCGAGCAATGTAGGTCACAACACTTGAACAATACCAATACAAAACAATCAATGTTTCAAATGACCTCATGCCACAGTCATTTCTTTTGGGGAAAAAAGGCCTCCACAAAGTGGAATCCTTACACCTTTCTCCCTTTCCTTTCATTGCAGTCTCCTATCATAAGGAAAGATCAAGCTGAGGGCAGATGTGGGAAAGAGCCATTTGCTATGCTGGTAAATGTTACAGGCAAATGTTGTACTGTCAGTTGCAATTTGATTTTACAAACTGTTTCATTGGAAATTTTATGTATAGCAATAAGATTTCCCCACTGCCCAAAAATAAATCTGTCCACCCAATTACCAGCAAATTATCAACCATTAACTTCATTAGTGTACAGTAATTTTTTCTTATCCCACAGGGGGAAAAGAAGCTAGAAAAGATTCTACCCCTGCCTGACTTCAGTGGAGTTGCAGGACAGTTGCTTTCAATTCAAAACACTTAATGTGCCCAGAGTGAGTTCCGTGGTCATGGTATTGGAGTGGGTTTGGGAGTAACACAAAGTCATGGAAACCTGTGATGGCAAAACAAGCTCTACGAGGAGTAAATGTACTTGAGCCATATATGCATACAGCTTCTCTTCTGGCTGCACTGTGCAGGCTCCTTACGTAACCCTGCAGAGACATAATTTCTGCATCAAACATAGCTGGCCTGAGAACATGGCTACCCTGTAATGCAAGGAGATGCTCTGACTCCCAACACACAATTGAACTGCTTTCAACAGCTCAAAAAGTGGAAAGGCTGGTTGGGGCAAGCTTGTAGCTTTAATTTCAAGTGTTTTACCTTCAAGGGCTTCATGAACAGCTAACTCATATTTGTTCCTTGGGAAAGCAGATATTACTAACTACAAAGCAGAGAGACTGAAGCCAACCTTTGCACAAGTTTCCATTAATTCTAGGTCTCTCCAAAGTGCATGCCTGTTAAGAGCTGATGTTTTGTCATACACAAGAAGCTTTTTGGTCCTACAAAAAGCAGAGGCATCAGCCTGCATATTCTTGATTGCCACCTACTGGCATTCTACATATTAGAGCAAGGCTTACAAATACGCACGTAACTTCCAGGAATCTTTGCTTTAGTGCCCAGAGCAAATAATTTTCTAAGTCCTAGCCTCTCTTAAGTGCTGTGCAACAACAACAAAGAAAGAAAAAGAAAAAAAAAAAACAAAAACAGCCTCACAAAGCCACTACTAGATGACTGATCTAAAAGACTATAAAATGGGAAACTTGGATTTAGAAAGGATATAAAGATGCCCCTATGGTTTGGGTTTTTTCCTGCCATCATTATCTCATTAACAAAGCACCCAGTTTCTTGCTTACTGCATTAGAAATTTGAAACCATTAGGCTTTAATCTGACTTAGAACTCACTTCATGATCTGTAACACAAAGTTAGAATGAACAGTGCTTTAATTCTTTCTGTAGCATGTTTCACCAGTAGATCAGAATACCAAGACAAGTCTCCTCCTGCACATGGAATGCTCCTTCAGAAGAGTTCATATACCGACATTTCCCTTTGGATATTATAGGAAACCAGAATCCTCAACTCCACTCACCAGACTCGGTATTGGACATGAGAAATGGAAACAGTCTACCCCAGGCAACCTAGCAAACCAGATAAATGACTGGGACAGAATGTGGGTCTGTAATTACTCAACCACAGGACACAGCCCAAATCAGAATCCAAGCTATCTTCCCAGCATAATTACTTCACCAGTGATGGAGCCAGTCTTGCAGGACCTTCTAGAATTAACTAGCATTTATTAGGACACAACCTTGCAAGACTGTCGCTACAACCAGCTTTAAGAAGTCAATAGTGGCTTTTCAGAGTCCAAACCTGACTGCTCACTGTCCTGCACATTACATCTATTCAGACAACTGGTCTCTCCTTTCATTTCACTGCAGCAATGCTGAATACTGACAAGGCAATACATAAAGGTGCTCAAAACACAAGGAACAGACTAAAATTATCCAGGTTTTGCAGTCCATTAAAACCTTGCTTTTAGTGAATCAAGACAGTGAAAGTTTCACACAACAAAAAGAAAAATAAATCAGTCTCTATATCTAGCCATTCATCAAAAAAAGGTCAACATGGCCTGTGAACTAAAGTCTGAATTAGTAGCTTCCTCTTATTGTTCAGCCTCAGTGCTTAAATTCAGGTACTGCAACTTATACACCTCAATACAAACTAAAAACAAATAGGAGCATATGATATTCATAGCTCCACACCCTTGCAGAAGTCACCAGGATTTGCAAGTTTGAAAGCTAGATCACAGATTAATCCGTTTCAAAATCAAATGTGGTCTAATTAACTATTTGCTGGTAACAAGTAGCGATGTCTAGCAGAATTCCCAGAAAGAACAAACCTTACTTTCTTAATTTATATATATTTTTTTTTGAGCTAAGTAAATCAAGAATCAATACTTGAAAAACAATTTTTCACACTTGAAATCTACAAATTCTTTTTAGCAAAAGCTTTGACTTATGAGACAATAGTTTCCTGAACACTGAATCAAGACCAAAACCAGAAATACTACATATCATTACACACTCTCCCTTATAAGCAGCCTCAAACTCATAAGCCTGCATTTCATTCTGTCAAGGTGAGAAACTGAAATTATTCTCTCAGTATTTTTCTCCAAACTTCCACTTTCTAGCTGAAAGATTGATTTTTTATTTGAGGGGGAGCAACAAGTAAGAGCAAAAGAGTTCCGTGGAAGCTCAGTTCTTTTAAGCTATGATGAAACTACACTTTGAATGACAGCAGCCTCTAACAGAAAGGTGCTTAAAAGCAATAGGCCACATTACAAAATTCTAGTAGCTACCCTGGTTATCTGCTGTTTACTGATGACATTCACATCGCCTACCAGAGAGAACACAGATCAGCACCTTTATCAAGTCACTGGGCTGAAAGCAAGTTTATCATACATAGGATTAAGACACAAACATTACATTCAGATCCAGACTTTCCAAAGTTGCAAGCAATTTCATCCAGGCTTTGCAATGGGTATACTTCTACTTCAGAAGAAAGAAAATAAATCATCACTTATTTTCTCCACTTTTATTATTTTCCTGCCAACTTCTCTGTAATCTCCCAAGGCTCTCTGCATTACGTAACTGCCCGAGCCATTCTTCCTTGACTGTCTTTCTCCAGCAAATCAGATAAACCGATGGATCAAACTTCAAAGACTAAATTTATCCTTGGTACTCAATTTTAGCCAACTTATTTTCAAAGACTGAAGGTTGCAGCATATGCTTACATGTATTCTGTACCAAAAATCTAACTACAGTTGACGTCGGGAGGATAGGTTCCACTAAATGCTCTCCTAGTAGGACTGAAGAACAGACTTCAATGTTACACTCACAACACTTCTTTAAATACAGTTAAAGAACTACACAGGGAAATTTGCCTCTGTATTGAGCCATACACATTTAGGCTAAAATCAGGTGTTAGTAAAAAGAAAAAATTACAAAAAAAAAATATTGACTGTTCTGGAGGGAAAATCATGGAAGCCTCCTGTGGGTCACAGAAGGCAGTATTTACATACAACTGTCTTAACTGTAACATGTTTGAAGTTTTGCTAACAGCTGAAACCATGAAGCCAGACACAAAGAATCAAAGCTTTATCTCACTTTTACCTGATTAGTTTTCCAATAGAGAGTTCAAGAGATAACACAGTATAACCACTTTAATTAGGTATTATGCAAGCAGCTGAATGACACTGCAGTGCACAATTAACAATAGATTCCCCACCTACATCCTTATTTCAAATTCAGAGAGGGGGTCCCCACTGTACAGAGACAGCCTCGGTAGTGACAAAAGAAAGAACTGAACAGAGCATGAGGAATGTACTCCCAGACAACAGCGGGGAAGCCAACAGTGAAGAAATTAAAAGGCCTCAATTTCTCCCAGCTGCTAAGGGATATATGTCACACCAGACTGAAGGCATGCAGCTTTCAACAAGAGAAATGTCATAAAGCCAGAGTTAGATGTTAAAGGTGTAAGGATTAGATCATCTTGTCACCACACCGACTTTAGTATCAGAGGTAGGTATGGCCCATCTTAACACCTGGTTATTTCAGAATAAAGCTTCATGAAAGGCAAGAAATGAGATACAGCTCCACCTCCACAAGTGCTGATTGTATTCCTCCAGGACTACTCTTGATTACTCTATGACTACTCATAGGAGCCTCCTCCTCCATGGATACTTCCCTTTGTCTAGGCTACCATTCAGTTACTCCAGAAACACAGATCCTATCTAGTGTCTGATCAAAAAGTCATAATGAAGATGCCAACAGCTGCAAAAGTATTGTACACAACTGCATTTTGCTGTGTACCCACAATATCCATTGGTCTAACACCAGCCCTCATATTATCTGACCACAGCTCAAAGTCAAACCTGTGCTGCTAGAGGGGCAAGGGATTTCTCAAGGGACCCAGGCACTAGAAAGGTCTCCTGAGGTACCTGTATATACACACATTACACAAACACTTAACTCAGCCTGGCCTCCAGGCAGCTCTAAAAGTACCTAGATCCCAAATGTGTTCATTAGTCAATTATAGGATGCTTTGTGAACCAGGTAGCAGAGAGGACAAATTTCTTGAGCCCTTCTGCTGTGCTATACATAGAAGCCCTCAGGAAAAGCCAAGAAAACCTTCCCTGCCTCACAGTGATTACATGCATCAAGGCAAGACAAACAAAAGGTTAGGGAGAAACCAGTAACATTATTCTCATTCCTGAATACAGGAAACTGAGACACAAAAGTCTATAGTCACACCAGAACCCTTTGGCAGCCTGAACAGATGATGTCAGGTCTTCTAGAGCAGTGCTTCTCTTCCAAGAGATAAGTCAGGCAAGCAACTGAACCCTGCTAAGCTCCAAACTACACAGCCAGTATCATAATCCAAACAATAACAAAATCTGAATTTAGAGACAAGCAGTTTCCTCCCTCTGTATTAATATTAAATGAAGCAGGAAGGACCTGTGTGCACACATGTATCTGTATATGTTGCACACCCAAGTGGGATGTGGATTCCTTTCTAGTAATTGTTTGTAGTTTTTTCAGGAGAGGAGGGAATATTAAGAAAGAAAAAAAAAGTGTCAAACTTCCAGAAACAAGACATGCTGTTGGATGGATGCTAGTCTGGAGAAGCAGAGGAGCCTCTGACAGGCTGGCTTCTTAATCTAAATGATTCCACATTGGCAACTGACAGTCCTTTCAATGAAGGAGCACCTGAGTACTTAATAACAGAGAATTAACAATCTGACAATAGGCAAAGTACTTGCTCAGGCATTAGTAAGGAAACAGAGTGACACCTTACATGAGAAGCTACTTGAATGCCATTTAAACTTGTCAAACTGCAGAAAATAGAGCTGCAAATTGATAAAATCAAGGTTATTCATTATGCGAACTAATGTCTAATTTTCTTAAATTGCATCCATTTTACACAAGTTAAAACAAGAGAGATTCTCTGCCTGAAATATTAACGCATGGGAATGATCCTCAACAGGGCAAACTACTCAGTACTGCCAAGAACTGCTGTAATGCAGTCAGAGATCCTACAGCTAGAAGACACCAAACCAATCACCCTCCCTGACCTCCTATAAAACACAGATCATACCATTCCCTAAATGAATTCCCTGCTTCAATTACAGCACACTGACAAGAGAGGGTGAAATTGCCAGCAAAGAAGAATCCACAACAACCTTTGGTAAAACACTCCAGTGGTTAAATACCCTTATTCTTTTCAAACACAGTTCTTTCTTTTAGCCTAAATTTGTCCAGCTGCAACTTCCAGTCAGCAGCAATCACAATACACTTGTCAGCTAGATGGAAGAACATTTCTGGTCCTTACATAGGTATTTATAGACTAGTCAAGCCACCTTTAAACCTCTGCTCAATAAGCTAAAACAGATTGTGCTCTCAGAGCATGTCACTAAAGGACATGTTTTTCAGACATTTTAATCATTCTGACAGATTGCTTGTGATCCTCCTCCGATTTATCAGTATCCTTCCAGCACTGTTGAAACAAGACCTGGGCATATTATCACGAAAGCAATTGCACCAGTGACAAAGGCATTACCTCCTGACTCTCATTTAGCAATCCTTCATTTTCACATCCAAAGACCTCACTAATCCTTGTGGTTACTTGGGAACTGATTATTCAGCGGGTGTCTCAAGTCCTTCTCAGAGTCTCTCCCCTTCCCTAAAGGGTCTCCACTCTGCAAGCATGACCTCTTTAGTTCCTAGATGCCAAATTTAGGTTTTGGTCCTATTAGGAAGCTCTACATTTGCTTGCTTACATCCTCCTATATGGTACTACTGGCTTGGAAACCTAGCATCACAGAATACCTTATTGACACAAAACTGGGGGGAACTTATCTTGCAGACTCGAATCACCAGTGATCTAGGATTTTCTTTCACATTCACCTATTTTAAAAAGAACATTAAACACAGAGCTAGGAACCAAATGCTGTAGGACCTTACTATAAACATACCAACATACCTGCTAAGCAGTGACTCCTCATTAACCATCACATTTAGAGACCTGTCAAAGCTGTCCAGTTGGTAATGCCATTAGTGGCACTATATCACTTTTTTTCCCCAAAATGTCCTGTGGTAGCAAGTCAACTGCTTTAGAAATGTCTAGAGTATTTCCTTTAATCAAAGAAATTTATAAAAAAAAAAAGAAGACATCAAGTTAGCCTGACAAGATCTATTTTCCATAAATCCATCTTGACTGACATTAATTATATTACTCTTTTTAACTCTTTGCTACTCAAATCCCTTTATCAGCCATTTCATTATTTTGCCCAGGATCAGCATCAAGCTGACAGAGCTATAATTACAAGGTTTGCCTTGTTTACCCTTTTTTGTACATTGGTACAACATTAGGTTTCTTCCAGGCTTCTGGAACCTCCCCACAGATCCAGGAGTGAGCATCAGTGTCCCAGAGAGATGGACCTGCCATCATTTTAAAAACTGCTTATGGATGCATGGGGTAAATTGGCTCCAGCACCTTCTAACTTGGCACAGGATGTGCCTCAAATGCCTCAATAAAGCACAACTAAGCCAAGAGTGAACCCTGAGAAGGGACAAGTAAAAACGCTAGATGGTAGGTGCCTCAATCTAACATACTTTCAGGGACTCAAATCACTACAATAGCATTTCAAGAACTCCTTTGAGAGGGAAACCCTCCGCAGCTGCCCCTGACCTGCCCATCCAATAGAAGCAGGAAGAGGACTGCTGAATGCTGCCCTGCTTTGCATGCTTTGATCAGAGATTGCAAATCAGAGTAACCGTGAGAACTAAACACAGGTAAGCACATTTGGAAGGTTGGTAGCAACAACTAGTTACCATGAGAGGAGACACCTCTTTGCTCAAGACTTCCAGGCACGGACCCTAATTGAAATCAAATGTTGAACTCTCAAAGCCAGGAGATAGGGAAGCTTAGAGATGTCAGCAAAATCTAACTCTTAATGAAAAAAAGATTAGACAAGTGGAAACCAGGCTAAGAATAGGCTAGAGGGCCTAGATGGAAGTGATAGTTGATGTAAGAGATGAGGACATATGAAAGAGTAACAGAGGCATTGCAGAAGGGCAATAAGGCAGCAGAGGAGAAAGAAGCAGTTAACATGGAGAAGACGGTGGAGGAGGAAGAAATTAAATTGACGGTACCACTGTAGAGCCATGTGTAATTGCATGAAATCATGATTCAACAATCCCCTCTCAGCCTGCTTCAATCAGTTTCCACAACCTTTGCTCAGTGCTGTCAAGCTCCATACCACTGCAGAGGGGAACAAGTATTACAGGCAGTGAGAAAATGAAATGGGGAACTTTCAGGACTGAAACCTAGATCTCCTTACCACTCACTGCAGTCATGCAACTGTAGCTTCTCTGCTCTCTGGTGCTAAAATAAAACCTGTGTTGACGTTGGACAGAGGCAAGACATTCAACTCTGACAAAAAATGGTAGAAAAAAGCCTTGTTGGCAGAGGTGTTGCAGGTAAGTTCTGTTATGTGCCTCCTGACACAAGCGGAGTGATGACATGCTGTTCTGAAGGGGGGAGACTCACAAAAGACAAAAACCCAAGAAACTTCATGATTTCAAAGAACTCTCACCCCTAAAAGCAATCTTGGGCTTTAAGGGTGTAGAAGATACATAGGAGGCTGGGTCTGTATGTTTCCAATCCTGCCCCACTACATGGCCCAAATTAATTGTGGTAGAAAGAGGAGAAAGGGAGGAATGAGATTTCCAAGTCAGAAAAAGAGTGGGATCCTGCGTAGTGAGGCAATATGGTGAAGAACAGAACAGAAGTGTATTTTGAAAGTACAAGGATAACTGTACTTAATGCCAGTAACCTGGCAGCACAAGGACTTCAACTGTAAGGGTGATATTATTGGCAAGGGAACACTAATTGTGCCTCATTTTCACAGTAACAGACTCAGACCAAAAAAAAAATTATGATCAATTTTCTAGGTTTAGTAAAACTTTATTGCACTATGTTCAAAGCATATTTGCCTGTATGTAGAACAATATCGAACCCATTGCAGAGCTGGCCAAATTGGCTGGCAACTCAGAAGAAAGGGCATAGCTAACAGCAACAAAGCCAAAATGTTGAGACTAAGTCAAACTGACAATGTCCCTTTAAGGGAACAAGCATAACCAAACGGGTCTATTTTTAAACCACTTTTGCAGAAGGCTGCTGCCACTTCTGACACTGTTACCAGCAGCCAAGACAGCATCTGCAGCAGCGATTTCATAGAGATGGTACAGTGGGAGGGTGCTCCTCTACCTCCCCCCTTCTCCCCAGCTTTGTCTCAGGAAAAGAGCAGTTAAAAGATTTTAATGAATTTTATTCTCCCAAAAACTCAAAACAACCAGCATATGGTGCATTCATCAAATCAGCACTCTGATCTTTCAGGTGGTGTTGCTATTGTTAGTCAGACCACTTGTGGCTCTAGAATATCAAAGAGGGAGAGATGCAGCAACTCATCAGTATCAATAAGAAATGGT
Source organism: Aegotheles bennettii (assembly GCA_013398125.1). Taxonomy (NCBI): domain Eukaryota; kingdom Metazoa; phylum Chordata; class Aves; order Caprimulgiformes; family Aegothelidae; genus Aegotheles; species Aegotheles bennettii. The sequence continues at coordinate 226,162 of VZRW01007751.1, read as the reverse complement.
TATGATGAAATCTACAGACAGAGCCACAAGGTAGCAGACTTCTACTCCCAGGATGGATTTGTCTCTAGAGGACCTTCCTACCTCTCTTCCACCTGAACAAAACTCGATCCTTTTTCAGAAAGTCTGTTAGGTGTTAGAAAAAAAATAAATTTTTTTTTAACTATCATGTGAAGAAACAACACTGTTCCTTGCAGAATGATTTAAGAGATACCACTATTTTTATATTTTCGTAAACAAAATTTGCTTATGACTTCTGTGGCCATTCCTATACAGCTTTAGGAAACACAAGTCTGAAGAGGAGATGTAGAACACCTAGGCAAAAGACCCATTTAAAAATACATAAGCTGGTATTAGAGAAAAAAAACGTACAAACCATATAGTAGGAAGTATTTTTCATCTTCCACTTCCACCAATTCACTAAAGCAACGTTGTTGTGAAGTGCCAACTGACCTAGCAGATTCATTCAGAAGTCCAAGAGATGCTCCATGCATCAGGAAGGCTGCAGTTAGTAAGTTCATGTTAACACAGCTCTTAAAACAGGACTTGCTCATTTGCAGCCTTTTTTCTCACAGAACAGGGAAAGAGCCACAACTAACAACAGTGCTTTCGAGAGCCGAGTAGCTGCACCCAATACCGGCAACATTTTAGGTTTTCACACTGGGGAATACAGCATTAACTCGGTCAAACTATCTCTACAATTCTTAAGACATCCTTCACATTGCAGAACACAATCTAACAGAGACATAACCTTCACAGCCTCTTCCCCTTCTCCCATTAGCATCCTCTAACATCCCTGTGACACCTTGAGCAACTGCTTGCATAGCAAAGCACTAGCAGAGAGGCATTTAAACTGTTCCAGCTGTCTTTCATGCAGTTTTCAACATCACGTGATCATCAAACACTCTATAGATCACAGCAATCCACAAAGCGCAACTTCATTATCTATGGCAAAACTGGACATTTACATGGATTACAACAGTGTAGCACAGACTTCATAAAGCATCCTCTTCTAATGTTAAGAAGCATAATTTCCAGAGCAGAAAGTGCTCCCTTCTTCATTAGCATCAAAATGTCACTAATGGTGCCACTAGACATCAAGCAGCATCCTTTAGAGAATCTGGCATATTCTTCACTCTCCCAGTTTCCAGATGAGTACAGCATTCAGCTGAATAGCTTTTTCAACAAATGACATGTCACAGCCTTGACACAAAAATACTTGCACCTTGTCAATCATTCACTCATCATCAAGCTCAAATGTTCATCTTCACAGAGATGAATTTGATCCACACTGCAGTTACAAATGTTAAATATGGACTCTCGGAGGAGATGACGACTGCCAGTAAAAGTACAAAGCAAATGTGGCAAATCAGAGAAAGTACCATTCCATTTGTACAGCAAACAAGCAACGCAACTTCGGTAGCATGTGGAAATTCAGGCACCAAGAACAATAAAAGCTGAGTGTTAGATGACAAGGATGGAAATGTTAGCTGATATGGATGGTCTCAATTTTAAACTGGTGACCTAAACATCCCAGCCCAAAGGTTAGCTACTGCTTTATCTATCAAGGTTGTTATACTGCAACCATCACTATAATATAACACAGCCAGTCAGGTCCTTTATTGTCAGAGAGAAATCCTTATGTCATTTCCAAGATCCCAGTTATTTCTTTGATAGATGCGTAAAACAAAGCACTACTGTGCACAGCAAGTTGCCTGTACTAGCCAAGACATCATTCATCATTCCATTCAAACCAATCCAATCTGAACTGAAACTGTGGTAAATATTAAACATAGTCACTCTGGAATTATTCAGGCAAAATAATACTAATTAGTAGTTTTTGTACTTAACCTCTCTGGGTCCACGTCACAAAAATAACTCTTAATCTTTAACATCTTAAAGATGCCTGCGAGGAAGAGCAGAAGTCAACTAAAGGCCTAATCTGGGATTTCTGAAAGGTCCGAAGAAATTAAATTCAAAAGAGCTGGATGCTTAATACCTGCAGTTCACTTCAGAAATAGCAATCTAGGATGCCTGGAATGACACAGAAAGTGGTATCTACAGAATCCAGATGTTAGCAAAATTGGTAATAATGCAAGATACAAGCTATAGGAAAAGTCTTGTTTAATATTACACTCTTACTGCTTTTCAGAGAAATTTTAGTGACTTGTCTTGGCCTGGTGTCTCCCTTCCTCCCTCTCTTCTCCCCACCACCAGAGGGCTTTCCACGGAATAGTGTGGTATTTCACATTTACTTTAATGGAGAACTACATTTAACTGAGAAGCCAATTTTCTGGCATAGCACAGCTTTGACATAATGTTTTTAACCAGTCTGTTCCCAGATTTTTCCCAGTCCTTTCAAATCACCCAAAGACACTTTAACCATCTGTGCATTCCATCTTCCACTGAGACACTGCTTGGCCACTTCACATAGCTATGCCACAACTGAGTTTTTGCCAAATATGTTTCACTTTACAGTTGAGGATTTGGATATATTATTCCTCTCTCATTTAACATTCTGTTTACTTCCTTTTATCTTGGTGCCAACCATCTTAGACATGAAAGATTACATGAACTGGTCAGTCAGCATACATCATCTAAGCTGATAGACAACAGTTCAGAGATTATTGATTCTTGTGGATTTTAATATCCCACTGAACAGCCCAATCTGATTAACTCAATTTAATGCCATTCATCCATTACTTTGGGCTCTTAACTTCCACATGCAGGTTAGTTGGGTTTCTGTCTCTTCGATATTCTTTTCAGCCCTCTTTCATGGATCAGATAACTCTATACTGTATTTGTGGTCAAATACCTTAGGGAATCAACTCAAGAGCAGCAATTTTCAATACAGCTGAGATTCTCCATTAAAACAGGCTCCACTTAATCACTCTTTGAATCAAGGTGTTGCAGCTTCAATGAGAACATCTCCAGTGCAATGCATTTCTAAGACTCTAGGCAACAGATAACTGGCACATCAGGGCACAAAACCTTGCTTAAACGACACATTGGGGAGATTGTCTCTGTGTTCAGTGACAGCAGATACAGATGAAGCAGCTCTTATGCCTCTCTCTTTTGAGATTTTGATGCTTTTTCAAGCTACTTTCTGAAGTCTGGAGGCACTACGTGTCCTCTTTTCACAGTGGTCTGTATGTACAAGGGTTCCTCCCCCTTTACTATGCTAGTGCAACAAACCCAAATTTCCTCTTCTAAGCCATTTTATCTAAGGTGGTCTCTTGGAAATGAACACTGGCATGAGGGAGAGAAGGAATGTAATAGCAAGTCCTGAAGCTCTTAAAGCAATGTATTTTTCTCCTGGTTCTAAATGATTTTATTATATCTCAGATTTTCATCACATTACCTCAAATGGCAGGAACTGGCCTACCACTCACTTTCATAGCATTGCCATTACTGCAAAGCAGCATCTCTTTTAATGATGCCAACGTTAGTCGCTCCAGACAGAAAAAAGGGATTATGGTAGGGTGCCCATTTACCCACTGCTACCTCATTTCATCAGCCATTTATCAACACATTCTTCATTTGGAGAAATAAAAACCATGGTAGGCGGAGCTCTTTCAGTGCATTTAACTTCCCTGGCATGATACAGGTGGTAACACAGCTGAGATCAAACACTTTCATCTTTCCTCCAGAGCCAGCTTGGCTGCAGACTAGCTGCTTCTCAATTAGATATTGCAATATTTCTGGCAAGGGTTAAGCATGTTTTCTACAGCTGGGATTTGTCTGGCTGTTGCTTTCTTACTTAAAGAACATTCACTTTCTTCTTACTAGCTCATTCACCTTTTACCCAAGGTCCATAAGAAGAGAAAGGCCTGGCTCAGGCTCAAGATATTAGAACACTGATGCTGCATTACAGTTTATAAACCTTGTCGCACACTGCAATAAGCATTTCTCTGTTAGTTTTCTACAAGACAAGGGTTATAACTGCATTGTGAACAAAGCCCAATGAAGCTTCAGGACACTTGCTGGCTTGTTGCTTAGTCATTTCTGCTCCCTGAACGTCTTTACTCCAAGCTGGGACAAAAACAGTTGCCCTAGAACAATTGCCTTTCCCAGGGAATTTTATCAAGTTCAATCTCTTAGGATCACAGAATCACAGAATGTTAGGGGTTGGAAGGGACCTCAAAAGATCATCTAGTCCAACCCCCCTGCCAGAGCAGGACACCCTAGAGCAGGTCACACAGGAATGCATCCAGTCCGGTTTTGAACATCTCCAGAGAAGAAGACTCCACAACCTCTCTGGGCAGCCTGTTCCAGTGCCCCGATATACATAAGGAAATATATATATATATGTATATGTATGTATGTAAAATAGAAAAGGAGTACCATCATTCCAGTGCTTCACAGGGAAAAAGAGGTACTGTATTAGCTTGTTCCACTTTCAGAAACCTTGATCCCTCTGTGGGTTTTATATTTAATATGTAAGGTAAATACAAGCTATCCTATCTCTAGAAGAATTAGAGATCCCAGAATCAAAATGTTAGTAATGATTTATGTTCACATGGCACCAAAAATGACATCTCTGTTATGGCTTGCAAGACTCACCAAGAATGGCTAATACAGAATCAAAACCTGAAGAGAAGTCACACCAGCAGAAACTTTTCCTTTTTTGACAGGACGGAGTATTTTAGAACGCAAATGAAGGAACAATGAAGCATAACTAGATCTTCCTATGTTTGCCATAAGTTCCCCACAATATCTTTTAAGGACACTTATTCCTTCATGTGATTTAATATTGTAGTAGAATACTTCAGAACTTTACACGTCACCACACCTGACACCTCTCTAGATCCCCTGCAGGGTCCACAAGCTGTCCACAAGCTAAGAGTGTGCCACTCTTAGTTCATCTAAGCTTTTATACATTTCAGTCAGTGTTATTATTTGCTTCAGTTGGTCAGTCTTTGAAAGTTGTAATGATCCAAAAGAATTAGGATACCTGGTTTTCAAGTTTAAAGCCAAGTGAGTTGTAGCTTCACTCCTCATACAAAGATCAGTAACATTTGGCTGATAGGTAACATACTGATTTACATATACTTATATATGTATAGAATTGTTTAAAACACTACATACTGGAGACCTCTTTTTTTTCCATATTCAGGCTAGCTTCTCATCCAGTAATGTACACATCGTGTTCTGCACTTTACGAATTTCTAGTATGCATGTAACTCGATAAATCAGCACCAGCCCCCGTGTTGCATCCATCTTCCCACGCCATGCCTTGAAATGCTTTGTCAGCAAAGGCCTGAGCTATTGGTTCTGCAGGTGCATGTAGATCAATATTAAACACACGGTAGTTTAGTCCACAGTGACTAATATTAGCTCTGCTTTACCAGTCATTCGGAGAGTGCAGCTGCCTAGGTGAGGTTTCCAAAGCACTCAACACTGACCGAAGTCGGACGTATAACTCTCATTGAGACACAGCACCCAGGTCCTCCCCTAAGCACCAATTATGCTGGCTATAGACCACAATGTTCCTTAAAGTTTAGTAAGTAGGACCATGTTAAGAGAGATGCCAGATGGTTCAGAACAAGCTATTGGGTTACAATTAACATTTCTTTCACCTTCTGATACCCACAAACCTTAGCTGTCCTGAGAACAGGCACATTTTGCCACATCCATACTATGTAAAACATATGTCAGCTTCATTTCTGATCTTTCCCATGGAAAAAAATGGGTACCCAGGACTCTCACTTCACTACCCATCACTGATGCTCCATGCAAAGTGGAGTCAGTTTTTTCTAGATATAAGTTGCACCTTGCCTGAAACTCAAGGAAGTAGAATCATGGAACTGTATAAAAGAAAGGAAAACCACACACCAGAGACCAGGCTAAAGCAGCCACAAATTCACATGAGTTTTTTCCATCTCCAAAAGCATCCTGACTGTTAATTGCATCAACATTTCATCTTACCAAAGAGCCAGGAAATTACTTTGCTGCTGAAGTACCCACATTATTTTAAGCAGGGTATCGTCATAAGTTCATGAAAAGCCAATAGCTAGGATATGCTGAAAAAAATTAGTCAGCTTGGAAGGGATGCTAAAAAAAAAACACCAAGGAGGCAGCAGTGTTTCAGCCACAGGTGTCACAGCTTAGTATATAGTCCCAGAGTAGATGTGAGAGGGCAGCAAATTGGTCAGGGGTGTTAACACAACCAGAGACCACAACTGATGCTTCCTGGCTGTGTGGACAGGCAGTAAAAATAATTCACAGTGCAAAGGTAGCACCTCTGTTGAGGGAGACAGTGTGTCTATCGTGGAGTGTCATGACATACCACAAAGCCTTTCACAGCTTTGAGCTGACAAACAAACCAAGCACAAGAACTGTTTCCTTCACCTTTGTAACACAGCCTTCTCTGGAGTTAAACACTGAAGAAATTTAACAGCAAAAATTTAACTCCGCACTGCAGCTAGTCCAAAGGAAACTGCAGAGGTAGGTGAACTTGAGGAAACAGCCCATAACTGGAAAATAACCAAGTACTGGAGATAACCCCAGCTACACACAGTGATGAAAAGTAATACCACTTGTTAACAGCCACATCTGACTTAAGTGCTTGCCTCAGAAACTACCGAGAGCCACAGCACAGTGCCGAGGCACCTGGAACCCTGCCAGTTCTAACAAAACCAAAACAAACAAAAATAACCCCACCACACAAGTTGCCTGCTAAATTACCACCCCACCTCCTTCAGCACCCAAAATTTCTGCATCTAAGTGCTCACCTGAGCTTCCTCAAGATCTCACCAGTAACAACCTGAGTGTGGGTTTCAGAGGGGAGTTACAGGGAGGCTCCAGCCTGCCATGGCAGGACACAGGACTGTTATATGCAGTCACTAGGTGCTGTGAATACTGTCAGACTGGATCCTTGCTCTGTACCAAGGACACCATTTTACAGCCTCCCCAAAATGAAATATGCAGACTATTACCTTTACAAACTGCCTTCACATTCCAGTTGCTTTGGGAACAAGACAATAGTCCACCAAGAATACCCCTCTGCTCTTTCCTCTTGTTCTTTTGCATACCCATGAGTTGCACTACTCACAGCCAAATGCCAAAGAAACCAGAGTTTCATCCTCCACAGCAGCACTCTGCCCCACAGGGAAACACATCAAGGCTGTCAGTCCCACATGCACATCACCATTTACAGAGAAATCACCCTGTCCTCTCACCCACCCGCCCCTCAACAGATGAACAACTTCACCCCATGCATGTCAGCCTTCAGTATGAAGTGAAAAAGCCTGCAGCCAAAGCAAGAGCTGCCACAGCCGACTTAGCCATTGCTAAAAAAGGAAGTGAGGGGAAGAGGAGAAGATGACAAACTCTATAGTCTCTGCTCTTATTTGTATTATAGAAGGCCTCATCAGCACTGCTACAGATACAGTACCTATACACACCAACTCTGGCACAGGGTAAAATCCCAACATAGGAGTCAGGCAAGAGAATTAGTGTTTCTGTAGTTCATTAATTGAGTGACCACAGGACATGACTAAGGTCACAAAAGGAAAACCAGAATTTGTACCTCCTTCTCTGATACTGATCAGCACCAGAGCAGGGAATAAGGGACCATTTGAGTGCAAGAGCTCCAGCAGACCACAAGGAGCCGTTAAAAAGGAAATCCAATGGGAAAGCCCTGAAACTGCAGTCATCAAAACAGTAATTCAAACTTTCATACTAATGCTCCTAAGATGCTCCCAGGCCTTGAACTGGCTCCATTATCTGTACAGAATGGTGCAGTGTAGGGGAAAATATGAACACTGGACCCACAGCACACATCCAGACCAGGCAATCCAAAAGTTGTTGTCCCTCTCCTAAACTTCAGTTCTCCTAAGCATTCAGCAGAAAGCTCTACAGAAGATCTTAAGTCCCAGGTTGTAGTGGTATTTTATTGGGTTTGTTCGTTTTGTTTTCCTCCTGGTGGAGGTTAATTTTCACTCATGTCTCTGAAGTGAAGACAAAAGAAGAACTGAGGGGAGCTATAAAACTTTTGGCTACTCAATTAGCACCAACTATGTGCTTCTATATTCCAAGAAGCTGCTGAAGCCACATAACTTCACAGCCCTCTCTGCTTTGAAGGATATATTTGTCCTGCCCTCCAAGCATATTGTGTTTGTACTACTGTGGTAACTAATGGTTCCAACCAGAAGAGAACTCCATGATGCCAAATGCAGCACATGTGCACAATAAGAAACAGTTCCTGCCCCCCAAAAGTGATCCTAATTTAAAACAAGGTGCAATGAGGGGGATGAACCAAATACAGAGGATGAGGTAAGAGGATGGAAAAGCTACTACATTAATAGGTGTTTTCATTGTCTATCTCTACTCCACTCCTCTTTTTCACAGAGCTTAGCTGCCCACAACGAACACACCATAAAGACTGAAGCCATGAATTGGAATTTGAGGCCTTTTTTGGTCCAGAAGAGGATAGAAATATGGCATAAAGCTATTGTTATCCAGGGAAGTTCAGCGGTTCCAATGCACTTTCAAGCAAGCAATTACAACTGATATGGTGTTTCTCTAGAGGAGGGCTAGGGGAGGTAGGGGTTTGAATGCTACTCTGAATTTTACAACAGGTAAAGGTATTTATCTACCCTGACCTGGCCTTGCTTTTCATGATTGGCTTATTCCATTCTCAGATACCTAAAAAGGACAAGAGAGAGAAAAAGCATGGGAGTATCCCCCTTCTTATCCCTGCCTGCAGCAGAGACAATGTTTAATTTGTAGCGTGCCCACTACACACACTACTCCACAGCTTTTATCACTCAGAATCCACACCAGAAGGGCATGACATTTCATCCAGATTGCAATATGGCCATTAAATTTTCAAATACCAGTGCTACCGCTTGGGATGACTACTGCACACCAGGAAATTACTAGAAGGAAAAAAAAAACCAACAAAAAAAATAAATCCATGTGCCAAGAGGAAAAGAGATGCACATGCCAAGCTGTTTTCCAAGAAGATTATGTTAGAAAACTGGGCAGTGATGTGAAAGGATAACTTCAGATTAACAGACTCATATGCAGCCCATGTACTTAACCTGTATGCCAACAAGCAATACAGCACAGCTCTGCTATTCATCCCATCTGATTGCAGAAGGGGGGGAGCTGGAAGCTTTGTGCTGCCAAAATGCCAGCCACTAGCCAAAAGGTACATTTGGTTGCTTGTCAGTGCAGCAGATGTGAAATGGGCATCTTTTCCCTTCTCTGACCTCCTCAAGGACAGCAAAAGCACCTCCAGAGGAGGAAATAACAGAGGTCAGCAAAAGTAACCGATTTTCTGAAAGTTCTGCTTTTTGGCATTTTTCCCACATCATGGTTTTTCCACCACCAATTTGTCAAGAAAATATAATCCCCTTAATATTTCATTCCTGCATAAGAAAAACCAGGGAGCTGAGGACATTCAAAAATAAAATTTAAAAAAAAAAAACAACCAAAAAAGAGAGAGTTATTAATAGCAGCTAGGAGGATTTGTGCTGACAGGAGTAAGAGGAGGGCTGACCAGCACATGGGAACACTGAACACGTATAACTGAGACACCACAGAACCATTCACTCATATGAAATCTCTGAAATTCCTCTCACAAATACCCTGCTTACCCACTGCCTGTTGCACCACCAAAACGTGTAATGGGATATCCCAAACCTGGAGGCACGTTCTTTAAATTCAATGGTCTTTTAAATACTGGGGAAATAAGTTGCTCCACCTGGCTATGCAGCATGGAGGAAAAATACTGTGACCGTAAGTACTGAAGGAGATGCTGAGAAGGAAGGGCTTTCACTTCATGCCTCTACTCAAATCAGTGCTGGGGAGAAATAGGGTGCAAATAGGCAACAGAGAAATCTGTATGTAACAATTCTACCCTTCAGTGAGATTCCTCTCAATAAAGGTATGAAAAAAGGGGTCTTGCTGCTAAACCCAACAGTAAAATATCTGTCCAATCCTACCATATTATAAACCAGTAAAAAGAGGAACTTAGTTGCAGCAGCTATTAGACAGATTCCATGCAAGAGACCGTGGAGATGTGAGCAGATGTACAGAGTAGAGGCTTCACAAAGTTACCATCCTGAAAGAGAAAAGGACACTTGCTTCTTGGTATGCTCACCACCTTCTAGAAACTCCAGCAAAAAATGCTGAACCAAAGATACTCAATTTGGCCCTTAACAAATTATAAAATTTTTACAACTGCCTGCTAGAAAGCACTCCTGTATTACATATAATTTTAAGCAAGCTGACTGGGTAAGTCCACTAGTGACAAGCTTTTTAGAATTTACTTATTTAATCAGCCATTGCAATTTCAAATCAAGAACTGCATTTAAAGCCACTGGGACACTGAAGTTATTAAAACTGAGGTTTATTTACAGAGCCATTCTTCACAGTAGATTTAATAAAATATATGTAAATTGTATGTGCTATTAATAAGCTCATTAGAACAGTTAGCCCAAGCAGGTTTCTAACTTAATACACTAATTTATAGCCTTCTCAGAGAACACATCTACTTCCCCGTTCACAGGAATTTACAAGGACCAGCCTCCTATTCTTAAAATCAGAGTGTGAGGAGGATATTCACACTGGTTTACAGGAACGACCAATGTTTTAACCTGTTCTATCTAATGAGAATAGTAAGAACTTTAACAACATGCTTCACTTAATCACAACTCCAGCTTTAAAAACAAAACAAACAAACAACAAAAAAAAAAATCAAACCCAGGATCAAGTTCTTCTGTTATCCTGGTACATGCAGTTGACCAGCACTGAATGGTACCGGCAGAGAATGGCAGAATTACACCTTAGCAAGGCTGAAATACAGTAATAAAGATCAGATGGAACATCTATACAAACAGACCGCACTTTCATCTACAAAAACACCACCAACACCTCCAGGCTGGAAATGCCAGAAGCCACTAGGAACCAGTTGTCTCAATGAAGAAACAGGTTTCTCAATGACTACACTGTTATTGTGTTCGCTCATTTACTTTCATATAAACATCCATGAAATTTCCTAAGTATTCCTGAAGTGAATTAACAATAGTCTTACTATATTCCATTTCCCTTTCCATCCTAGGAAAGACACAAGGTGATAATGCATTGTAGTTACACACATGCACACACCCCCACGTAAGCAAAGCAAGCAAGAGCTAAAAGATGAGGTTTTACACTGATCTGAGAAAGACAGCTGGAGATTCATAGCCTTCTGTCTCTTCTGTCAGTATTTCCTCTTCTGCTGTTTCTATATAGAAGTAGGAGAATTCAAAAAATATCCCAATTCCTGAGACTCAGTCTCTTATAACAATACTTCAGTAACCAGTGTTTATCCTTTCTCCAGGCTTCCAAAATTCATGAATGCTCTGGTCATTCTCTCCATGCAGTACAAGTTATTTACAACCCTGACACCTACATCTGACCTAGTAATACAGAGTCAGAGAGAAACAGGCATTTACATTCACTCATCTTCAGAGATTCTTGGACATCTACATTGATATGAGCTATTCCCCCAGAAATACCTGTTTCTCTCCACTAATCACTAACAAGAGTCTAGACAACCTGCTCAGACACAGGTGCCTAACGATATTAAGCTGAACCCCCTTAAATTCAGGTTTACAAAACCTTCAGAGACAAACAGTAGCTGAAGCAAAGATATAAAATGAATAATTTCATAGCTGGCACCAGAAGTACACGTGCAAATAACATTAAAAAGTCCCCTACTAATTTCCCAACTCATTTGTCACAGTTGCACAGTCTTTGGGCTCAGCTCCGAGTCAAAGACAAGGATATCCTGTCAAGACAATGCTGTCCTGCACACGCAAGTTTTCTTGCATTTCCTGCTAACTAGTCAAGTCTCCAGTCCTCATTTTCAGGCCCTTCTCTGATTGAGTTTAATCTGAGTATCAAACACAGTTCATTGGTTCAGTATCTATTCTCATAGTGAATGCTTAAAAAAACAATAGCTCCTTCTTTGCCTGAAAGAGTCTCTCATGAACAATTCATTTTTTGTCATTTTGTATCAGGTCCAGGTTCTTTTCACACAAACATCCACTGTGTTACATTAGAACAGACAACAAGAGAACCAAGCTCCACAGTCTAGATGGCTTTCACAGTCACAAAAGGAAGGAAGGTGATAGGGAAATGAGGGAGGGAGAAGCAACCCCTACAGCAAACAGATCACACGCAGTCGTAACCGACTAATGATGAAAGTTAACATTTTGCTTTTAAAAACGTCTAGGAGGAGCTGAAAAATGCTGATGCTTTGCACTGATTTAACAGACAACTACATTCCTTTATAATGGCAGAAAGTAGTAAGAGGAAGCAGGATTTCTCATTTCAGTCCTTCTACCTTTATTATTTGTATTGCTCAGGTTTTGGTTTGTGTTGGGGATATTTATAATACTTCACTCAGAGAAACCATGTCCCTTAGAAAGGATTCTCAAAGAATCATTTTGCTACCCCACGGGTTCAAGGCTTTAAAAATGCGTTACCCTGATGAAAACAGAAGTGAAGAATGACTTGCTGAAGTACTACCAAGCACTGGAAAGGAGCAGCTTTGCTTGAGTTTGGTGTACTTTAGAGAACAAGACAGAACAATATATGGCATCATCCTGCAACACCAGCAAGCAGTAGCCTTTTGCCAGGGACTCGGGAATATCTGACATGTATTTAGTCAAATGTTTTGTGTGTATTAATGCTTAACAGAAGCTCTTGGCATCCTTTGAGTGGAGCCAAAGGTCCCAAGGCTCCAGAAAATCCCCAGGTACTTCTGGATTCCCACACTCCAGACTTTGCATGGTGATGGGTCCTCCAACACCTGTACGCCTTATAGCCTTGTGGCTTTCTTCACCTTACGTGCATGGCTTCAGAAAAAGAGATAAAATGTCTTTCAAAATGTCTAGATTGCTCCTCTTTTTCCTTTTACTTTACTTCACTTCATCTGTCTGTTAAGAACACAGCAGTTGTCATCTTTGTCTTTTAAGACAGGAAATAGGTCTGATCCAACAGACTAGAGCCAGGCTTTCAAGCACGGTGAATATTTGGGTCTGCAAGTTTATTTTAGCACTGGAAGACCTAATATCATTTCTAAGGATGCGCCAATACAGAAACCCACAAAAAAAGCACAGAATTGGGAAGGAGCCTCATATTTCCTAGGATTGTTATGGGACACACAATGCTCAGTCCATTATGCCACTTGCCCTTTTTAAGTCAGAGATGATTGCACAATAAACAAGTCCACATTTCATGCCTTATTTATGTATACAACAACTCTGTGTGTGCATAAACATCAAGAAACTAAACAGTCCATGAAAGACACTGCAGCTAGGTTGGAAGAGTTACTAAACCCCATTTGGTCAGAGAAATTGTCTCTGCCTTGGAACCAGACAAACAGCTTTGATTTTCCAAAAGGCATTTCATCAGGAAAGTGTACAGCACACAGTAATTACCTATGCTTTCAAAAGGAGCGAGACAGACGACCAGCTGCATACCTATCCTCCTCCTGGCCTAGCTCCCAAGCACTCTGGCATTTTCCACTTTTGCCTACATGAATTAGACAGAAGACAAAGGCAAACTGCATTAAGGTTTCTGCCAGGTGGGTAGCGCTTCGGGTTTTGAGGACCACAGCCTAGGATTCAGTTACAACAGTTACTGTTTACAACATGCTACAAATACCCTGTTAGGAAACATAACAGCTCTCTAACTGCAGAGCTGCTCTGTGCTGTGAAATATGTCAGCAGGGCTTTGCCAAGGTACAGTGATGGTAAGTATTCTGCATGTCCTTGAAATCCAATTGTTCATGCCACCAAGTCTGACTAGACTCTCACATACTCTCCCTGGATGGGAGATGTAAGATGACGAGATTATTTTCTAACTTTATGTTTGGGTTTTTTTAATTTAAAGTCAAAACAGTGCATTCACTGTTCTACATCATTACCTTCTGTCCTTACGACACAGGACCTGTGAAAATCCAGAAGCAAATAAGGACAGCTCCTCTTCAGTGATATGATGGGACCAAAACTTCAATTTACCTTCCCCAAGTTACCTGTTACCTCTGAAGCCTCATTCAGAAACATGCTTGACTCTTTTTGAGGGAAAAACGCTGACAATAACAAGCAACTGCTGACTGAATTGCCCCATTATAGCCGCTCCCATTTTCACAAGAGGCTACATTATTTCAAGCATTCCTTTGCCTAGCAGTCTTTACTGACATCATGCAGGTACAGTGTAATTTATTTCAGATAAATGAGATCCAGAGAGAACAAATGTAAAATTTGTAGGAAAGAGCAGAGCATGATTGTGTTTCCCCTATGTGGCAAAACGCAGCAACTTCAAGAACAAAATAGCACCAGAAACCATGTTTAAAAACACAAAGGTGTAAGGGCCAGTGGAAGAAAAAAAGACTAAAAGACTAGCAGTTCTATAGCTGTACTTGTTACCCAGAGATACAAAAAGTAAGGGACTACCTGCAAAAAAAGAAAAGTGCAACAGGGAATGTAAGGTGCAAAGGATTACAAGGAACACAAGATTCAATGGAAAGACTGTGAAGTAAATTTCTCCCAGACATTTCTTCAAAGAAGCATGGCAAAATTCAGGAACAGATTCCATAGTGATTATGCAATGTAACCCGAAAGAGCCAGCTGTTGTCCAGGGATATTTATGATGCTTTATGCAGCGAAGCTATTATCCCTTGGAACAGACTACAGAAGAATCATTTTGCTACTTTACAGGTCCAAGGCTCTAAAAATCTGTGTTACACTTAGGAGAGTAAAAGTGAAGTATGCAGAAGTGATCAAAGGAGAACAGGCTGGTTTTATAGCCTGCAGGAGAAACAACTGATCATATATTCTTCTTATGACAAACAACTGAGAAAGTAATTGAAAGCCTAGCAGAAACCAATGTTGTTACCTCAGCATTATTGATTTTGGGCAGACATCTTAATATAACACATGACAAAACTTTGGTCATTGCAGTAAGATATAGCTTTCAAGGAAAAATGATATTTATAAAGGTAGTTTATGGTTCAGTTAGAGATTCATATGAAGTCAAGCCCAGGCTATAAAGGAATGGAAAGAAAGGGACTTCTTAAAAACAAAATGGATAGAAACTTTGATTAAGAAGTGAAAATATGATTCAAGCATACTAAAGCAGAAGGATCTTCTGATCTTCAAAATACTAAAAGGAAGCAGTGAAAACATAACTTTAAAATTCTGTAATGAGAAAGCCTTATTCCCAAAGGGATGACTGGCACTAAAAAAAAAAAATAAAATCAAAGTTCACCTGTTAGGGGTTCTTAAAAAAATTCTTACCAAATTTAACATAAATGAACCAAATCGCTTATATTAAAAGGAGCTGAGGATATAAAACAAAATTAAGCCAAAAAGGGATAAGATGATAAAAGTCTGTATAGCCCTTTATTAACATTCAATCACAAAGAAATACGACTGTAAAAAAGTAAAAACCATTCATAGTAAAGAGCAAAATTATATAAAATTGTAATAATCATTTTAATAATATAGTAGGGAGATAAAGAGTGAGTTCAGTTCATAGCAACTACTAAGAGTACATCTTCACTTAAAAAAAAAAAAAGTAGAGAAATAGACGGAGAATTGCATACAATTAAAAAATTCTTTCCTACCTTTCCTGTGCTTCCTCATACAAGTAATCTGCCCTTTGCAATACTGGACACTGCTCCCTGCATCTCTTGCTCTCCTCTGTTTCCTGGGGGTATCTGAGCCATCTCGCCCTGTGCCTTTTCAGCCTAAAAGGAATAATGCACCACACATGGAGTTTCAGGTGATGACACTAATTGGGCTCACTCTCCAGCAGATGTATTTTACCTGCTAAATCCAGTACCACCTTCTTCACATCTGCATCATATTAGCAAACCACAGTTGACTAATATAGATAGGAAGAATAAAGAAGGGATTAACTGATGAACAGTCTACTAGGAATTCTTAAGTCCCAAAGTGAATAGCCTGGCATGATTTTCACATGCTTGTGACAAACTCTTACTCATGAAATAGCAATCTGACCTAGAGGTCTCTAGGAACCAGATCTAGTGAGATGATCATTCTTCTTTAATATGCTGGGGGCAGACTATCTAAGAACACCCCAACACTGCACCTCTTCTGTCATCATGCTGCTGCTGTTGCTCTGGTGCACTGGAAATTCTAGGACAAATGCCCTTAAGGGAAGGAAAAAAACAATGGGCTTCCAAAACCAGCTTTCATTTTTGGCATTCATTCACACAGCTGGTGTGAAACAAATCCAGTCTGCTGGCCTTTGACACAGATTTCCTCAGATGTCAAAAAAAGAGGCAAGAGAATGGCATGGGAGAGCCTGGTTAATGAGGTGTCATAGCTATGGTTGATTCATTCACTACTTCTTTCATTTTATTATGTGTATCAGAGTGATAAGGAGCAAAATTTCTCACATTTTGTATATGCACTGTACAGTTTAAGTGAAGCAGCATCTTGAGACTTACAGCAGGCTTTGTAAGTAGAGCAGAATGTTCCACTCAGGTTGTGCCAATTTCCATCACATTGGGACCTTTTGCAGGAGCAAATTAATACCAAGCTTTATTCCACAGCAGCAAATACCCATTGCACTACTATCCATACAGTTGTTCCAAGTGTGAGGCTGGGCCATGACCTGGAAGGAGATAATTCAGAACAGTCTGTCATCTGTTTTGAGAAATTCAATGTGCCTCTGGACCACATTCTTCAATAACAAACTCTCTTTGTCAGGAGAGCTGCTTCTATCATTGGTTCTGTCAAGCTGAGCCACTGAATGAGCTATTTCACCAGGTCTCCCCAGTCAAGCTCAATTTGAGTTTTACAGTCCTTGATACTTGTGGGATATTTTCATAGAATCCATTAACTTACTTTGCACTGGGAATTATGCTGCTTGGCAGGGGCTCTCTCTCCTCATGATACCTGCATGTCCAAAGTTGAACCTAGTCTTGTAATGAGATAGCAAAAAGTAGTCATATATATTCAAAATGTTGGCCTGTAAGCCAGAAAGGCCTGAAAATATTTACCAATATGTCAAAATGCTTCTAGCTGAAAACCGTTTCTAAACCATTCGCTGTTTGCAAGTTTAATGGCTTAAGGCTTATGGGCTCATGAATCACCAGCTTTCTTAGCAGCAGCATTTGAAATGTTGATACCTTAGCCTTGAAATAGATGTGAAGGTACCACAGCCTTTACAAGCTGTTATCGAAAGACATACTTTAAAAGCTCCCACAGAAGACTGAATGTGATAGAAGTAGCTGAGCAGGATGAAAGTAACTGAACCAACTTAGTTAAAGTCATTGTTCATGTCTGCGTTCCATCTAAGTGATTACTCTCCAGTTGGACAATGTATCATATTAAAGGAAGCTCTGATACTTACAGTTTGTCTGATAAAAAATCCAGATGACTTTAGAAGCAATGATGAGTATTTGGGAAACTATTAGTCTTATTTCAAATTACTGAATTCAACTATCAGAAGAAAATTTTAGAGAGCAATTCCATTTATCACAGATTAAAAAAAAGATTGTACCACTCTTACAATCCCAAGATTTTCAGTTGAGAAGATGTATGAACATTCACCGCAAAAAAAATTGCTACAACAGATACGTGTGGAATGAGTATCTCTAAGGTCAAGGAGGTTATGCCAGTAAATGGCAAACACTGCATTACAGAACTGTAAAATGAAATGTTAAGTGTACACTATACTAGAGAGATAACAGGGATGGAACAGACAAATACAATAGTAAAACCAACTGGAAGAAAAAAGAAATCTCAATTGTGAATAAGAAAAATAGTAATTCCATATATAGTCCTCTAAAATAAGCCACCATCAATTGATTTATCTAGGTCTTGCAAGGGGATACATGCTGTGGAGTGTAAAATTATAAAATATATATGTGTTTTGTCTACAATGCCTAAGATAGACAGATGAATGAACACATAAATATGGTAAATTCTGTTTCAGTTCTAACCAGAGAGATTATGAAAACCCATTAGAATAAAATAAATAAATAAATACAGTAGAATGTTTATGGGTTTGTTTCTGCGAATAGCGTAAAAGGTATGGGAATTCATGGCTTCCTGGGTTGTTGGTTTTGGTTTTTTTTTTAATAACTGGCCCTTTCTATACACACATTCATCTACCATGTTGATGCAAACCACTTGCAGACCTGCCTCTTCATTCCTAACACCTCGCAGCCAGATTAAAATCTCCATCTGTTTCAAACACCTCTTTGAGGATGGTTAAGATCTGGTCAGCCTCGCCTCTCCAACGTTTCTCCCCCATCGACATAGATACAAATGACCATTTTGTCTATCACCCAACTCATAACTCTTCATATTCAACTCTAATTTCTCTCCAGGCCCTCACATTCAACCACACAAAAACAATCAGAAAGATTCTGACATATTCCCAAGATTATCACTGTATGTTCATGTTCACAACTAAAAACTTTTGTCCAAGTTCTCATCACCTTGGTTACTGCAACTTCTTTCCCCAGCTCCAATCTCTTGAAGTCCCATCCATCCAGAATGCTATCTCAATCAGCATTTTCGGCAGTTAGCCTGACCGTGTAAACACATGAATGCATTCTCCTTTGGTTCCTTCTTTTATTTGGGCTTTTATTCGTTCTGCACTCATATTTTAGGTAAACTCCTTATAAATAGCTCCAAACCCTATTTTCTTTCCTCTTGAGTTCTCCTTAAAACTTATCTAATTACTCCTGAGGAACCTGACAGTGAGGCTACTGCCAAGCCCACCAATCAATACGATCCAACTTCTTCTTACACTTCCCGCCCATGACCATTCTGTTACATTCATATTCAAAGGTTTTGGGGGCAAAGTTCACTGTTTCCTCTTGTTTCATAAGCTCCTTTCTGTACATAAGTTCCAAACACATTTCTACTTTACTCACTGAACTAAATACATGTCATATTTAAATTATGCTTAAAGCCACACCAGCAACATTGCAGTCTGAATGAAGACAACACACAACTCCACTGAATTGTTTCCAACATCATAGGCCAATATAGCTTCAATAAACGTATAGGGGTTATTTCCAGTGAGCTGTGCTGTTCAAATATGCCTGTACACACTTCCTTCAGCGTGTCTGCAGTACACAGTGATTTTCCACCACAGAATGAATATGATTGTCAAAAGAGTCCTCTATACCCACCCTGGTCTAGTAAAACCATTCCAGCTGCCACTAGGGTTTAGTACACATGTTGCCAATAGGTCTAGTAAAACCATGTCAGCCACCACTATGGTTTAGTGCATACGTTGCAGGTAGGCTTTCAGTCACAGTGTGGACAACCCCTGGCTGTCTGCACTGGATAGTGGCTGAGCCACCACAGATCTTACTTCCTTACAGTGCAAATGAAAGGAGGGAACCCAGAATTGAGATGACAGCTTTATCAGTAGGCTAATGTTTTGCCAGTCCCATTTCATGATAAGTCTACACAGCTAAGTGACACCAAGGTAGATGGTGTGCAACATTCCCACATGTAAAAGCACTCCTAGAAGGAAGGTTTCAGTAGAACAGACTACTGCACACATCAATTGCCTAGTGACTGTGAAGCCATGGATACGTCATCAATATGAATAAAGAGAGGATTTTCACACCCTGAGGTCAACCACTGACTAGCCAGTCTGAAACCTCTCTGTCCTACTCCTTAGGTTTCACAAAAGCAATCATATTCTGGCTCCAGCCTGAAGATGCTGCCATACACTCCTTCCAGGAGGGCAGTTCCAGGGGGAAGGCACTTCCAGGCACAGCAAATACGCCTACTGACTACAACTCTGTGAACAATCCTGATCTGTGAAATCTGTGCAACTGGATTGACATTACAGATACAGGGAGCAGTGACGTTTGCACCCAAACGCACTTCTCACACAGTTTTATCTCTTGGTATCCTTCACCTTACTCAGCACAAGAAGTAGGCAGAAATTTACCAAATGTTTAAATGCTCGAGTAACCACAGCACACTGCAAGCATGTGTCTAATTAATCTGATTAATCAAAGTTCCCTGTTCAGTAATATATCACAGAGCTATGTAAAATGAAAACTGCAATGGCTCAAAAAAAAGCAGCTGGCTCCTTTCTATTTAGTTGCAAGACTAACTCTTTTGCCACTCTAAGAAAATGCTTTATCTTGACTTATATATCTGTAAATAAACTTCCTTATCTAAAGGAAACAATACATTGTCCAATACACCAACACAGTAAAACACCTTCTGACACTGCCACCACAGGTAAGCTGTTGCTGCATAAGAACTTGGGGTGGGGGAAGTTTCAGACACGTCTCAATACATTAGCAATTCTATTCACCGGTTCTCTTGGAGATATCAGAAGCTTGAAGTTTCCAAGAGCTTCAAGTGAGGCAGCTCGTCGAGATGAGGGACGAGAGGCCAACACAACATTGGAAGATTACAAATTCAGTGTTTAATGAAAAAGCGTATCCCACAGTTACTCTCCCTCCTGCTGCAGTTGTAGAAAATAATCACTAGATGGAGCTGCACAGTCACAAATCTGATTTATGGCCGTTAGAAGAGTTTGTTGTCTCCTACGGTTCTGTTTGGGCTAAACCTGACACATTCCAGCGCTTCCTGATAACTCCTCTTCTGAAAGATGAGATGAAATGCTTTTATTTACAAAAGCAAAATGTACACAGTGAAAGTGATGAGAAACTGAACAGGAAAAAACACAAACAAAAACCACAAAACCCAAACCCAAGAAAGTAACAACACTCAGCTTTAAAAATCAAATAAATTCTAAAACTGAACTGAAAGATATTTTACCTGCCAAAACAGATCAGATGTTTATTCTGCAAGTCAGAAAGCACAGCAGACTCCTTAGTGCTTGACATGATTAGCTGCTGCAAAAGAAATACAAGAGCTCCGAGCTCAAGTCTTTGTAAATAAGGTCTAACACAATTTAAAAATGCAGTGATAGGCAAACCCACCTCCCATAAATGCCCCGATGATATTATCCTGCACTTAAGGTGTACTTACAAAAGAATCCTTTTCTGCTAACTGCATCGACACCAGACACTTTTGCTAGCACAGGAACACAGTTGAAAAGTTATTAACCTAACCTACCAGCAAACAGTACACCTGGCCTTCTAGAGATTAATTCTGTGCCAAAAGGGAAGCTTTACCTGCTTTGATCCTACATCTGTTGAGGCCAAGTGGCAACCCACTCCATGCCTGCATACTCCTGGTCTGTGTGCAACGTTGCTAATTCCGTCTCCTGCAGAGCAATAAAGTGATAGATCTTCACATCTCACTAGGGTATTGCAAAATCCATATATTGCCAACACTTCACAAAATGAAAAGCAAATCCCTGACCCATCTCCAAAAGGCACTGCACGGTCCTTTCAGCATTATCTGCATAATGAAACAAAAGCACAGAAAAAAAATAGCCTGAATGTTAACAAAAGAAGATGGCACAGTCATTGTTGGTATATATATTAATTCCCTCAGTGACAGAGCAGGCCACAGAGGAGGTCCCCCAACAACCAGGCTGTCAGTGGCACAGGTACTGCTGCCCCTCGCCCAGAAGGTGCTGCAGGAGGGGTCTGAAACGGCAGCAGAGGAAATGAGGCCCCCGTTCTGCCCCTCCTGGAGGATCTTCCTTGATCCCTTTCATCTAGAAACTCACAGTTCTTTTGGTCGCAGGACTGCAGTCCCACAGTCCTACATGCTTTTAGATAAGGACTCTGCTCGCACCTCAGCTGTAAAAGGTACCCGTGATAGGGGCAGGTGAGAGCGTTTCCTGGGCTGCTTGGAGCACTGAGCCTCCCACGAGAGCAGGACTGTGGAAAGGTCTCTCACCAGAGCCATTGTCAGCTCACACACCACTTCGGAAAGGTGCAGGGAAGGCACACCAGAACCAGCCCCCGAGGAGGTGGCAGCACAAGCCCCGGGTGTTGCTCTTGTGACTTTACACACGCTGCGGCCTGTGCCGCTCCAGAGGACGGCGGGCACGGCCCGCGGGACGCCCCCGCCCGCCTGCCCGGCACCGGGCACCCCGCTAATGTAAGAGCCCAAACAAACGCTCCGGCTCCAAGCGCACGCCGGGCCCGCAGCCGCCGGCACCCGCG